>CM046447.1:46765879-47186002 GCA_025506515.1 Flaveria trinervia
TTTTACCTTTAAAACAGCGGATTAAGAACACGGATATATGTTTGTTTAATGTTTTGATTTGGTAAAATTTAAATGTTAAAGAAGGGGGAAAATTCTGTTGAGAGTGTGTTTTTCTAGATCTAAAAAAGTGAACTAAAAAAGCGAATAATGAATTTTGAAGTCAAACAAAATCATTTATACTATCAGACAGATTAATTTAACCACATTAATGATGTGAGACCCTCAACAAATTCTTCCGCAGATCATCTACGGATCTCATAAGTCATCTCAGGATGTATTAGCGACATCTGCTGATGACGTATAACTTACATTTTTCACAGATTACCAAACTAAGAAATTAAATTATATTTGTTGATCTTTGCTCATCCGTAGTTTACCAATCTACGGATAAACATTTAAATTTCAACACTGTAGCTTCTGCTGATTTGTGTGTTCCCGATATGAACGGGAACAATGAGCTTGGATCTTAGAATTCATATTGATGATAATAAAACTTAATGATTAGATGCTAAAATATAATAATGATGAACACGATGTAGAACACAAACGTGTTTAATGTTTGATGTTTACAGATATATTATTGAAATCATCATCCATAAAGGATAATGGTATGATGTTGTTGGTGATGGACCTCATTCAACCTAACAAGTGGTGAATTATTCACACTTTACAATGATAATATATGTTAATATATATACTAGTCTAGCAATTATAATAATTACAAAAAACACTAGACTAATATTTTAATTGTTTTTGTTCTTCACGACTTCAACTTTAATACCCAACAATACTCCCCGTAAATTGTAGATTTCTGATGTGAATTGAAGCTTGATCTTGTTATTGTTGAATAGTTACCAAAGTCAAGAATGTTGTTCTTGATGCGGAAGCGAGATCTTTAAAACTTTAGAACAATCAATTTATGTTTTTGATTTGTGGTTATAGCTTGCTTTCATAGCTTCGAGCTAAAACCTTAATCCATATTTCTTTTTGATGTTGGCGGCGTAAACAATAAAGTCCAAGTCCACCTTTTCTTTTTGATGTTGGCGGCCCAAACAAATAAATCCGAGTCCAGCTTTTCTTTTTGTTTTGATGATGGAGCCCAAGTAACGAACTGAATGGTGTTCACGAGCCCATTTGCAACCCTTGGTTGCAAACCCTAATTTGGCATCCTTAATATGGCCACAAATGCCACTTTGGTTTGGCAGCCCTAGTTAGGGCATCCCTAATATCGCGCCAAGGCCACTTGCGGCAGCCTCTTAGTCGGAAAACCCTAATTAGGGCATCACTTTTCGGCCGCTACAATCTGATTTGGCAGCCCCATTTGGTCGCAACACTTGGTTCGCAGGCATCCGCATTCGGCAGCCCTAATGCGGGCATCCCCATTCGGCCGCCCTTAATTCGCAAGAGCTGCTCACGGTAGCCTCAACCATTCGCAAGCAACCATAATCGAACAAACCCTAATTGTTTGGCCTTGAGGCAGCCTCTTTCATTGGCTTTCTTGCATTGTGTGCATCGGATCTTTGTATTGTTGAATGGATTGTTGATGAGATTGCTTTTTCAGATCATCAATAAGTTTAGCACACACATTGTGCTCTCTCACAAATCGATTATCCTTCTGTTCATAAGAAGAAGATTTCGTTAGATTCACATTATTGATATGAGAATACGAACATTTGTGGGATTAAACAAGAATCAAACACTTCATTTACTACATTAATGAAGTGAGACCCTGAACATATTCTTCCGCAGATCATCTACGGATCTCATAAATCATGTCAGGATGTCTTAGCGACATCTGCTGATGACGTATAACTTACATTTTTCACAGATTACCAAATTAAGAAATTAAATTATAGTTGTTGATCTTTGCTCATCCGTAGTTTACCAATCTACGGATAAACATTTAAATTTCAACACTGTAGCTTCTGCTGGTTTGTGTGTTGCCGATATGAATGGGAACAATGAGCTTGGATCTTAGTATTTATAATGATGATAATAAAACATAATGATTAGATGCTAAAATATAATAATGATGAACACAATATAGAACAAATGTGTTTAATGTGTGATGTTTATTGATATATTATTGAAATCATCATCCATGAAGGATAATGGTATGATGTTGTTGGTGATGGACCTGATTCACCCTAACAAGTGGTGAATTATTCACACTTTACAATGATAATATATGTTAACATATATACTAGTCTAGCAATTATAATAATTACAAAATAAACCCTAAACTAATATTTTTATTGTTTTTTTCTGCAAGACTTCAACTTTAATAATATTGGAAATCTTCAATTTCTTCAAAGGTAGAATACCCAACAATACTCCCCTTGAATTGTAGATTTCTGATGTGAATTGAAGCTTGATCTTGTTATTGTTGAATAGTTGCCAAAGTCAAGAATGGTGTTGTTGATGTGGAAGCGAGATCTTTAAAACTTTAGAACAATCAATTTTTGTTTTTGATTTGTGGTTATAGCTTGCTTTCATAGCTTCAAGCTAAAACCCTAATCCATATTTTCTTTTTGATGTTGGCGGCCCAAACAATAAAGTCCAAGTCCACCTTTTCTTTTTGATGTTGGCGGCCCAACAAATAAATCCGAGTCCAGCTTTTCTTTTCGTTTTTATGTTGGAGCCCAAGTAACGAACCCAATGGTGTTCACAAGCCCATTTGCAACCCTTGGTTGCAAACCCTAATTTGGCATCCCTAATGTGGCCACAAATGCCAGTTTGGTTTGGCAGCCCTAGTTAGGGCGTCCCTAATGTGGCGGCAAAGGCCACTTGCGGCAGCCTCTTAGTCACAAAACCCTAATTAGGGCATCAATTTTCGGCCGCTACAATCTAATTTGGCATCCTTTTTGGGTGCCCCATTTGGCCGCAACACTTGATTCGCAGGCATCCTCATTCGGCAGCCCTAATGTGGGCATCCCCATTCGGCCTCCCTTAATTCGCAAGAGCTGCTCATGGCACCTCAACCATTCACAAGCAACCATAATCGAACAAACCCTAATTGTTTGACCCTTGAGGCAGCCTCTTTCATTGCTTTCTTGCATTGTGTGCATCGATATTTTGTACTGTTGAATGTATTGTTGATGAGATTGCTTTTTCAGATCATTAGTAAGTTTAGCACACACATTGTGCTCTCTCGTAAATCGATTATCCTTCGGTTCATAAGAGAAGATTTTATTGAACACATTATTGATATGAGAATACGAACAGTTTGAGATTAACACGAATCAAACACTTCATTCTAGGTCTGAAAATGTGAACTGAAAAAGCGAATGATGAATTTTGAAGTCAAACAACATCATTTATACTATCAGACACATTAATTTTACCACATTAATGAAGTCGTACCCTCAACAAATTCTTCCGCACATTATCTACGGATCTCATAAATCATCTGAGGATGTCTTAGCGACATGTCTAATGAAGTATAACTTACATTTTTCACAGATTGCCAAACTATGAAATTAAATTATATTTGTTGATCTTTGCTCATCCGTAGTTTACCAATCTACGGATAAACATTTAAATTTTCAACACTGTGTGTTCCCGTTATGAACGGGAACAATGAGCTTGGATCTTAGGATTCATATTGATGCTAATCAAACTTAATGATTAGATGTTAAATATAATAATGATGAACACGATGTAGAACACAACGTGTTTAATGTTTGATGTTTATTGATATATTATTGAAATCATCATCCATGAAGGATGATGGTATGATGTTGTTGGTGATGGACCTGATGTAGGATTGTATATGCCCAAGACACGTAGAATATTGATGCGGTTAGTACGTTATGATCCAAGTCGGGTTATACCCAAACCAAGCTTAGCAACACACCAATTAATATTTAATTGATGATATGATCATGCAATTAAATATTTATACCAATTTAGAAATGGTTTTTCTAAATAAGTTGCATATGAGATGGAACAACTTATTAGAATATTTTGTTCAATAATATTATTTGAAGTGTTATTTAAATAAGTTAGATAACCAAATAATAATGGGAAATTATAACTTATAAGTTAAATGGTTAATTGTAAGACTTATATAACTTGTACATACAATTAAATTGTTAATTGTAGTCTAGTTACAAGACCATTTTAATGTGTGTGTGTACTATCTTTAAAAGGAAAAAGATCCTTTTGTTTTTCATTTGATTTCGCCCCCCCCCCACCTTATTCTCATTGGATCCCTTTTGCTTTGAAAAGAACACACATTAACTTGTCCTGGGGTCTTCCATTCTCTCATGCATTCTCATTAGATGCGATAGATCAAAAAGCTCTCTCCTCTCTCTTTAAAACCCACGGTTCTAGCTGCTTGTTTTAGAGGTTTTTTTTGAAGCTTTTTGGTGGTGAATCTTCCTAACAAGAAGGTGATTGCAAGGAGGCTTGGTGTATACAAGCTTGAGGACTTCTACACTTCAAGTCTTGGTCGATTTTAGCATCCAAAATCTCCCTTTCTTTGGTCGTTTTGCTGCTGAATAAGGTAGTTATCACACTCATTGAAGCTGTGATTTTATGTAGTTTAACATATGTTCATAGCTTGTTCATTCACATATTAAAGATCCTTTTGATTTGGTTTGTTTTTCCATCTTAAAACATCATTAAGAACATGAAATTTTCAGCTTATAAACATGTTATAATGCTTTACTTCCGCTGTGTTTTTCAAAAGTTTAAAAGGTTAAACTTGTTTATTTTGTGTTCTAACAAACCCCATCACCTGATTCACCCTAACAAGTGTTAATTATTCACACTTTACAATGATAATATATGTTAATATATATACTACTTTAGCAATTATAATAATTACAAAATAAACCCTTGATTAATATTTTAATTGTTTTTGTTCTTCAAGACTTCAACTTTAATAATATTGGAAATCTTCAATTTCTTCAAAGGTAGAATACCCAACAATACTCCCCCTAAATTACAGATTTATGATGTGAATTGAAGCTTGATCTTGTTATTATTGAACAAGTTATAGTTAGTCAAGAATGTTGTTTTGATGCGGAAGCATGATCTTTAAAACTTTAGAACAATCAATTTTTGTTTTTGATTTGTGGTTATAGCTTGCTTTCATAGCTTCAAGCTAAAACCCTAATCCATATTTTCTTTTTGATGTTGGCAGCCCAAACAATTTAGTCCAAGTCCACCTTTTCTTTTTGATGTTGGCGGCCCAAACAAATAAATCCGAGTCTACCTTTATTTTTTGTTTTAGTAATGGAGCCCAAGTAACAAACCCAATGGTGTTTACGAGCCCATTTGCATCCCTTGGTTGCAAATCCTAATTTGGCATCCCTAATGTGGCCACAAATGCCACTTTGGTTTGGCAGCCTGTTGGACCAAAAGAACCAATGAGCCAAGATCAGAAAACCTCTAAGTCCCACATGATATCACAACAACTGCTGAAGGCTTCATCAGCAGTTCGACAAGTGCTGAAGACTTCAACAGCTGAGGATCAAGTACTGAAGACTTCAACAGCTGAAGACTAAAGTGCTGAAGCTCAATAGCTGAAGAACACAAGTGCTGAAGCTGAAGACCAAAGTACTGAAGTACAACAGCTGAAGAGTCTACAAGTGCTGAAGATCAACAACTGGTGTACAAGTCTGAAGACAAAGACTGAAGACATCAGCTGATGACATCTACTGAAGTCATCAGCTGATGAAACTCTGAAGTTCAAGTCTGAAGACCAAGTACTGAAGCTTCAGTAGTTTGTCACAACAGCTGAAGAGTACTTCTTGAGTAGTTGTGATATCAGTAGTTTTATGTTTTTTTTCAATAGTTTTGTAAAACGACTGAAGAGCTTGTTCTTCAGTCGTTGTAGTGTCAGTAGTTTTATGTTTTTCAGTAGTTGTAGTAATTGATAACACTTAGTATTTTTGTAAGAAGATGTCATCTGTTTTGACATCTTCAGTAGTTGTGTTTTAGTTGGAATAATTCTGTTAGATGTCACTATCAAGTGACATCAGCAGACGTCACATCTCTTATATAAGAGGTGTCAACCTAATTGTAAGTGTGACATTCCGTTACCACGAAAGCGAATATTGAATGAAATTTATTTGCAGAATTCTCTCTATCTATAACCGTTTTTGTTCTTCATTGAATATCTTTTCGTTCTTGTGAATTGGCTAATTCATTGTTATAATTCTGCTGCTATACTCTCTAATCAATCAACGTAGATCACTGATCCTAACAAGTGGTATCAGAGCAGGTTAATCATTGATCGATCTAACAATTATCATGATTGAACTGCTAATTGATATCTATGTTTGATTGAATTAGCATATTTGCAAGAACTGGTTATAGATTATTGAATTTCTGACGCTTTCGTTCATTCATTCTGAGATCTCTCTTGGTTCAATGGTTTGTGTTTTTGTTCTAAATCTGTTTAGCTTAATTGAATTGATTGAATCTGAGATGACTACTCCTTCTAAGGATCCTCACAATACGGTTCCTCAACCAAGCCTCCGATGCTGGTTAGGACTGAGTATAACATATGGCAACGAAGAATGCTTCATCACCTGTTGTTAACAGTTCAGGTTGTTGGACATCTGTGGTACATGGACCACATAAGACTATGGTGAACAATCCGGAAACCAATCAAATGGTTCCGAAGAAAAAGGAACAGTACTATGATGAAGATTGGAAACTGTTTGAGATTGATGCTAAAGCCCATGGAATTCTGGCCATGGCACTGCCTAATGAAATCTATTCAGTGCTGATGCATCATGAAACTGCTCATGATCTCTGGAATGCCCTAAAGGAACAATTCGGTGGCACAGATGAGGTCTTAGCAAACAACAGAGAAATCCTTGCCCAACAATATGAGACATTCTCTCATAGAAAGGGTGAGACATTGACTCAACAGTTTGAGCGTTTTTCCTGCTTGATCTCTGAGCTGAAAATGGTGAAACAGGAATACACCAACATCCGAATGAATAACAGGTTCCTCAGATCATTGCTGAGAGATGGGACACATACACTATTGTCCTACGCTCTAGTGCAAATCTGGATAGCCTATCTCTCACCCAACTTCATGGGAAACTGCTTACATTCGAAAGGGAGATAGAGCAGAAGAGGAAACTGTCCTCATGAAGGAAAGCTCACTGATGACTTTGTACCAGGGAATACTGCCTTGGTTGGTCATGAGTCAGAATATGCTGCATCTGAAAGCAATTTGATGAGCATATTGATTTCTCTTCAAATAGTTCTGATCATGCATTTGTTGGTATTGAGAGTCATTCTGGCAGTAATAGTGACAATCTATGCTTCATCATGGATGATTTGAAAGGAATAGCTGATGATGATCTAGAAGAGATGGATATTCTGAGCCAAATGGCATTGATTAATATCAGATCTCAGAAGTTCTATAAGAGAACTGGCAGGAAATTTCCTGGACTCTCTGGCAAAACCAAAGTTGGTTTTGACAAGAGTAAGTTAAGGTGTCACAAATGCCAAAGGTTGGGACACTTTGCAAGAGAGTGTAGATCAACTAGATCTAACTCTTCTGCACCCTTTGTGACTTTTCCTAGTACTAGTCCACAAAACAGAGGGCAACATACTGCTGGTTCTGGTCATCATTCACATCCTAGGTCTCCTGCATACTTTGTTCCCCAGGATCAAATGTCATATCCTTATCCCTGTATTATATGCCTCAACCAAATCCTGTTCAAGCTCCAATTGCACAACAACCACAAGCATTGCCTGAACCACAACCTTCCCAATCTCATCAACAAATTCAACCTCAACAACACAGCTTCTTCACCCCAGGAGTTGTTGACTGGAGCAGTTTACCAGATGACTTGTCTGGTCATGAACAACTATTCTCAGGTGCTGGTCAACATGGTGGTGAAAGTCCCTTTGGAAATCTAGCTCTTATGGCTTTGGATTCTACTGTTACTTCTTCCACTAATGCCTCTACACCAAAGGTATCACAGGTATCCTCTGAGGCAAAAGCCAAATGTGTTCTGAAACATGTATAGCAGCATTTGCATCTATTAGAGAAGCAAATGTAGCTTTAATCAACAAGAACATTGAGATAGAACAAATAATTTCCAAAAGCAAAGCTGAATTGAAGTCTGTGCTTAATGATAAGAATGATGAGATTTACAAACTTAAATGTCAAATAACAGATGATAAGGCTAGGGAAGAGATACTTCTAGAGAAGTATAAAGATCTCAAGGAACCCTTGCAGTCACCCAGGTAGAGTGTGATCGATGGGTACAATCATGCAAAGGTTTGAAATGCTTCTTAGTAAGCAATCTGCTTCCAATGTGAAGTTTGGTATTGGTTACAATCACACTACTCCACCTACAGATTTTACTCCCAGAGCAGAGGTAGAATCTGATGGTGGTGAGAGTAATAACCAATCCATTTCCTCATGTGATCTACTTTCTGATTCAGCACTATCAGAAGTAGAAGTCAGCACTAAGCCCTCTCAGAACCTATCAGCTAATGTTGATGGTTCCACTGCTGACACTCACATGATCAATGAGTTGATCAACCAGGAGTTCTAAAAGTCCTGAAGGACGAGAGAGCAAGATTTAACACCTGAAGTTCAAACTCCAACTACTGTCAGTACTAAAAAGAAGAAAACTGTCAGTAGAAAGAGTTTGAAGACTACTAAAGAGGAAGTCAAGAAAGCAAACAATGCTTCCAAAGCATGAAGAACAAGTCTTCAGTTGCTTCATCCTCTTTAGTTGATGATCAACATAAGATGAAGAAGAAACCATGTGAAGTATGTGGTTTGTTTTCAATCATCTTACAGATGATGCTGGTACAAAAGAGGATCCAAACTCAAACATAAAGAGGAAATAAAGAGAAAATGGTTAAAATGAAAATGAGTTTGAGACCACATTGTATTGGCAACATCAAATCCTGTAACCCTTAAGTCCATAAAGAAATCCAAAAAGGAAGGGTTAAACAGGTAACAGCTGAGATTGCTCAGAAGAAGAAGGTGCAACATAGGAACTTATCAAACTCCACTGGCAATGTGTCTGATGAGCTGAAAGCTTTATCACAAAATCAGACACAGCTGGTTATGATGGTTCAACATCTATTGGGAAGAGTTAACCAATTAGATGCTCCTATGTTGAAACCACAGAAAAGGAGGTCCAAGCCAAAGGTTCCTCTTCTTCACCATCTTCTTCCTCTCAGGCTTTTGTTTCCAATAAACCTGTTAGTTTACCATCTGTTGATGAGACCAGGCCCAAAACCAAAAAGTTTGGGTCTCCAAAACTAACTGATTGTTTATTATTACAGGGTTCTTCAACATGCCAAAGTAGCATCTGGTATGTAGACAGTGGGGGATCTATGCACATGACTGGGAACAGCTCTCTTCTTCATGACTACTCTCAAGGAAAGAAGGGGTTTGTTTCTTTTGGCAATGATGCTAGGGGTTACATCATTGGCAACGGCTTTGTCTCCAATGGGAGAAATAAAGTTTGATGATGTTAATCATGTGAAAATCTCAAGTACAATCTCTTGAGTGTCAGTCAAATGTGTGATAAAGGCCATGTTGCTCTTTTCACCAGTCAGAACTGTAGGATTCTGTCATCCAAAGTTCTGCATTTGATTGATAAGGTGTTGGATGATCACACTCTCCTGAGAGCCAACAGGACAGGAAGAGTGTATGCCTTAGATCTTTCCAAGAAAATAGATCTCAAAGGCAATCCTTGCCTATTTTCCAAAGCCTCTTCTCAAGAATCTAAACTGTGGCACAGAAGGCTGGGTCATGTTAATTTCAAAAACATGAATCAGCTAATCCACAATAGTTTAGTTAGAGGCTTACCAATAAAGGAGTTCCACTGTGATGAAACCTGCACTGCTTGTTTAAAAGGAAAACAACACAAAGTCTCATTCCCTCCTATTGAAGAGCCTAAGTCCACTGCCTGCTTGCAATTACTGCATATGGATCTATTGGTCCTGTGAGAGTAATGAGCATGGCAAAGAAGAAATACTGTCTGGTAATTGTGGATGATTACTCCAGATTTGTATGGACTTTCTTTCTACATTCAAAGGATGAGGTTGCTCAGAAGATTATTCACTTTGTGTTGTATGTTGAGAAGCAGTATTCCCTTCCAGTCAAGTGTATTAGGAGTGACAATGGAACTGAATTCAGAAACCATACACTTGATGACTTCTACCTTTCAAAGGGAATCAAAAGGCAGTTTAGCATACCAAGGACTCCAGAACAAAATGGAGTAGTGGAGACAAAGAACAGGACCCTAATTGAAGCTGCAAGGTCCATGCTGGCTGACTCTGGTTTGCCACTGACCTTTTGGGCTGAAGCTGTTAACACAGCTTGCTATGTGCAGAATAGAGTCTTAGTAAATTAGAGGTTGATGAAGACTCCATATGAAGTTCTCCATCACTTGGCTCCTCTAATTTCATTTTTCAAAGCATTTGGGTGTCCCTGTTTTATTCTCAACACAAAGGATCAACTCCAAAAATTTGATCCTAAGGTGGATGCAGGGTATTTGTTGGTTATTCATCTACTTGCAAGGCATACTGATCAGTCTTCAACTGCAGAACAAAGATAGTTGAAGAACTTGCATGTGAAGTTTAATGAATCTCCTATGGACAAGATTCCACAAAACCTGTGGAGTTGTTTGATTTGGACATACTGCAATATGTTCCTTATCAACCTCCAGCTGTTGCAGATCCTGTGGATAAATCATCTTCTGCAGCATGTCTTCCCTGGTGGTATTGATGATGATGATGATAATATCAATACTCACCTATTCAAGTTTAGTGACCAACTGCCTGTGTCTGCTAAATTTGATGTTCCTGTTCTAGCTTTAGCAGTTCCATCCACAACAAATGCTGATGAGATCTCTGATTCCTCTACATCTTTTGAGTTACCATCTAATTCCTGGTTTCAAGAGTCTGCATCAACATCTGCTGCTGCTGAAGGTCCTACAAACACTTGCACAGATCTCATTGTTTATCAAGAACTGAAAAACACCCAATGTCTCAGATTATTGGTGATATCAATGCTGGTGTTTCAACAAGAAGTCAATTGTCTAACTTCTGCTTCTATGCTCTCTTCATCAGTCAGCTAGAGCCAAAGAACTACCATGTTGCTTTGAGAGACAATGGATGGGTTGAAGCCATGCAGCTTGAGTTACTTCAGTTCAAGAAACAGCAAGTGTGGGAACTGGTTCCTCTTCCCCCAGGTAAGTGTGCAATAGGCACTAAATGGGTGTTTAGGAATAAAACTGATGAAAATGGGCTTATTGTTAAAACAAGGCTAGACTGGTTGTACAGGGGTTTTCACAAGAAGAAGGTATTGACTATGATGAAACCTTTGCCCCTGTAGCCAGACTAGAGGCAATCAGATTGTTTTTAGCCTATGCTGCATTCCACAATCTTAAAGTTTTTCAAATGGATGTCAAAAGTGCATTTCTATATGGTAAAATAAAGGAAGAAGTTTATGTGTGTCAACCACCAGTTTTGAGGATAATAAACATCCTGAATGGGTGTATAAACTTGATAAGGCTCTTTATGGGTTGAAACAAGCTCCTAGAGCCTGGTATGAGACACTTTCCACTTTTCTTCTTAAGAATAATTTCACTAGAGGCTCCATTGATAAAACTTTGTTTATTAAGAAGGTGGATCACATAAGCTACTTGTTCAGATTTATGTTGATGATATCATTTTTGCATCCTCTGATCCCCAGTTGTGTGATGATTTTACAACATTAATGAAAAAGAGGTTTGAAATGAGTGCAATGGGAGAATTACAGTTCTTTCTAGGCTTGCAAATTAAACAAAAGGCTGATGGAACCTTTATTCATCAGTCAAAATATACAAAAGATCTTTTGAATAAGTTTGATTTAAAAACTGTAAGCCCTGTTCTACCCATGTGCAACACCACACAACTGGATGCTGATCAGAAAGGTAAAGCTGTTGATGAAACACTTTACACATGTATGATTGGGTCCTTGATGTATTTAACAGCTTCTAGACCAGATTATGTTTGCTACATGTGTTTGTGCTAGATTTCAAGCTGCTCCTAAAGAGTCTCATTTGATTGCAGTCAAGAGAATCTTTAGATATTTGCAAGGTACACAATCTCTGGGTTTATGGTATTCCACTGGACACTCTTGCAAATTAGTTGCTTTTTCAGATAGTGACTATGCAGGGTGCAAGTTAACTAGAAAGTCAACTTCTGGTGGTTGTCAATTCCTAGGCAACTGTTTGATTTCTTGGCAGAGTAAGAAACAAACATCTGTTGCTACATCAACTGCTGAAGCCGAGTACATTGTTGCTGCAAGTTGCACTTCTCAGGTACTCTGGCTTCAGAACCAACTTCTGGATTATGGCATTACAGAGACAAAGACTCCATTATTAATGGATAGTGCTTCAGCTCTGTGTATTGTCAAAATCCAGTCCAGCACTCTAGGACCAAACATATAGAGATCAGACATCACTTTATTCGGGATTGTTTTGAAAAAGGTCTGATTGATCCTAAGTTTGTGCCTAGTGCTGATGAGCTTGCAGATATTTTTACTAAGCCTTTGGATAGTTCTACTTTCCAAAACCTTGTGTTAAGGCTTGGTATGCTGCAGCTAGAATAAGTGACAACTACTGATGATTTCAGTAAAAAGTACTTGTGATCATTGGTAACCATGTCACATATAAGTACTGATGAGTCCTTTCACCTTCAGTAGTTTTATATAACTACTGACGGCTAAATGCCTCACAAGTACTGAAGTACTTTATCTGTTTTAAACTACTAATGTAGTTACAACTACTGATGTAGTTACAACTACTGAAATCAGTACAAACAGATAAGTACTGACGTCCTATGAAACACCTGAAAAGCAGATGCAAAGTCTGATGAGTAAGTGTTGAGGACAGTATGAAACAGCTGACAGGCTATGAATTGACGAAAACTACTGAAGAGAACTTTCTCTTCAGTTGTTTCTACAACTGGTTTCATTCTAAACAACTGAAGCAAAACCATGTCTTCAGTAGTTTTATAACTACTGATGACTAACACCAGTCTTCAGCTGTTTACAACAACTGATGACAAAACCACTGTCTTCAGTAGTTTCACAACTACTGATGACAAACACCAAGTCCTCAGCTGTTTCATCATCTGAAGTCAAAACCATGGTCTTCAGTAGTTTCTAACTGCTGATGCCTAAAACCACGACTTCAGCTGTTTCAACGTCTGATAGGGTAATACCATGTCAACAGTCGGTTTAAAACTACTGATGACTAACACCAAACCCTTCAGTCATTTTCTCACCCCTACCCTATAAATACCTATCCTCTTCTCTAATGTTTCATTAGCCGTTATTTTTTTCTGAACTTCTCTCTCTCAAACATGGCGACCATGAGTCTGAAACCACGACATAACTGCGTTGCTTACCTTACAAAGTCGGCTTTCTGGAACAAATATGATAATGCCATTGACTTAATGGTGGATTCCCCATATCGCACAGCCTTTCTCTTGAATCCAACCATCTACCCTGAATCCCTCAGTCAATTTGGTCAAATGCTTTTGTTCATACTGATGAGTCTACCGGCAGATCTCTGTTCGGTCCCTTGTCAACCAGAAACCAGTGGTCATTACAGCCGACATCATTCGTCAGGCATTACACTTACACGACTCCACCGCTGTACTGCATACCCAAAGGGCATAACAGATATGTCATTATCAATCATGGGTATGAAGGTGATCTTCGGGCTACAACCGTTCTAAAGAAACATTTCCATGACGCTGAGAAAGTTATTTTTCACATGGTAAATGTCTGCTTAGCCTCCAAGACATCTTCTTAGGATCAAATGTCACCCAATGGAAACAGGTATTGTATTCTATTCTAGAACACCAACCGCTAAATTTTTCTGAAATCGTGTTTCTAGAAATAAAGAACTTGGCTCAGAAACTGTGGCAAACCGATGGCCATTATATCCCATGTTTCTGATGGCCATTCTTTTAGATGAATTAAAATCTGATGGCCTTGTTGGCCTTGGAGTCCTTGCACCAGCTGTTTTGGCTGAGGATACTCCAGGGACAACTCAGACCTTACACTCAAAGAAGCTGCCCGAATGCTAAATCCAAGCACAGGGAACCCACAGCTTCCTCCACCAGAACCAAAGTCCCCACTAAACCAAAACCAAAACACCCCAAAACAGCTATTCAGGGAGATGAGTCCCTGAAGATGCTCCTGTACCACCAACGCAGGATATACTTGCTGGCTTAAACCCCCAGCAATATCAGAGACTCTACCAGCCATAGCCGCTCAGGATTCCACTCAAAAGGAGCCTGAAGCCACCATAGAAGGGGTACCCACACATCTGGGATCTTCCTCACTTGAGGGATTGCCATTGAAGAGCACCATCCTCCCCAGGTGCACACTGCTTCTACCCTATCTCCCCATGCAACCGCCACCAAAGTCCAACCATAATCATTGCAAACGTGCTGACTCAGTTGCATGCCTCTCCTCCTCCCAACAACCACCAACAAAGGGGAGAACCACAGACATTGAGGAAGAGGATCATCATGCTTCTGACAACCCACAGCACTGGGGTTACAAGTTCTATCTCCTAGTGTGGATAGGGAGATTAGAAATCTAGTGAGGCTGCCACCTCTTCTGCATCAGCACATGATCAGAATGAGGTTGGTAACATAGCTAAGACCTCACTAGAGGCAACAGCTGATGAAGGACATAGTCCTGAGGCTGGAAGTCCCAGTTCCAAGAAAAAGGGGCACATGCTACAACTGGTCTACACCCAGTGCATGTACATCCTGCTACAAGCAGGAGGTCAGGTGATTCAGCTTCTGCTGATGATGACCTGGGCTTTTTCTATGACGTTCTAGCCCACAACACCATCCTGGAGGCTGAGGTAAGCAGACTACAAGAACTGCTTGCCAAGAAGTCTCAGGATGAAAGTCCATCTGCCCCCACCAACCCACAGATGGCACCTTCATTTGAAGGTTCCCCAAACACTTTACCCTCTCACTTCACTCAGCCTCCAGCTTCTGCTTTTGGCACTATCTCTCCGGGACAGAACCCCCCAGAGCAGATGGTGCTGTATTCCAACAATCCCTACCTCTAATACTCCCATCATCAATGACATTGTTTATAAAGCCATTGATGAGAGGATCTCCTCAAGTCTACAACCACTCATTGATGATGTTGTGCAAAAGAAACTTTCTGCGGTACAAACCCTGCCACCAATGCATCCAAAAAGGGGGAGAGTACTGCAGTGAAAGAAAAGAAAAGAAAAAGAACTGAGGATGAGAAGGCACAAGAGAAAACCCAGGTTGTAAAAGAAAAAGGAGCACAACAACTGATCACTACAAAAGAAAGAAAGTGCTGGTGATTAATCGAATGCTGAAGAAAAATCCTTGGAAGAGCTGGTAAAAGATGCAGATGAACACACAGCTGATCCATGGACAAAATCATTGAGCAACTCTTCAAGCAAGGCTTTGATACAGCCATATTAGACAGTGAGATCAGGAGGTTGGAAGTAGAGGAAATTCAAAACAGATGGGCTGGATATGATGTGCTGGAGAAAGAGAGATTGGAGATCATGATTCGATTCATTGCCAAATACTTAGGAAGATCACTGATGGAGATTCGTTCATGGACCAGAGACAGCATTCTGGCTATAGCCACCAGAATCTGTTTGTCTGAGCAATTTATAAGGGGATAATCATTGAAGCACTTGATGAGGCTGGGGCTGGAAAAAGGTTTGAAATGGCAAGACTAACAAAAGCCAAACTCACAACCAAATGCTTGAACAACCTTCCAAATCACCCACTCAAAAACAGCCTACCCCTCAAATCTCCAAACCAATCTCAAAACCCGAATCCAAACATCATCAACCTTCAAAACCAATTCCTTTACCACAAAAACCAACCCAACCATCATCCAGTAGTGATGCACCTAGAAGGAGGAGAAGGGGCTGAGGATAGAAGAAGACGAAGAAGAAGAGATGAAAATGATAGTCTGCCACTCTCTGCTGTTCTAAAGCTACCAGAACCCAGGAGTCACTCATGATCACACCTGACTCACAAAGGGAAACGGTTAGAGTCAAGATAGAAGATGAAGAACAGCAGAAGCAGCACGATGAGCAACTACTGAAGATGGTTGACAAGGAATTTCCTCAGTCATCATCTATACAAGCCATGAAAGGGCATGCTCAGAGGCTGTACACTCTCAGACACACATTTCAGTATCAGAAGAGAGAGAGTGAGAGTATGGCCAGACCCAAGGTGAGTTCTAGAATCCACAAAAGATCCATTCCACACAGATACAATGGCCAGGTTAGAAAAACAATAGACTCTACAATCATGTTGGCCATTGTAGTCTCACCATGGGAAATAATCGATGAATTCAAGAAGGCTCATCAATCAAAAATGACCCCTCAAGCCTTACTGGAAAACAAGATGATCAAAAGGGGTTATTATATAAGAAGCTTGAAGACATTAAGAAGAATGAGCTCCAGTTACTCCTTGAGGGCACTCATGCTGATGAATTTGTCTATAGGGAGGTAACTACTGTGGAGTTGAAGAATGGCAGGACTGTGAAGTACTTATCTAAGTACTATGGTCCAGAGTTCTTTTGAAGGAGGAGTAGAAGAACTCTCCAAGGAGGAACAGGTTGTTCTCCTTGAAGCCTATGTTCGAGAGTCGTACAGACTCATAATGGGGAAGTAGATCTCATGAATGGGATAACAACTCTGTGTCCAGTTCCCCAAAACAGAGTTCCCATTCATACCTTGCCAAAACAATCTCTAAGATCTCTTTCCAGGCCAGTGCTTATATGGGTCATCTTCTCAACTGATCAAGAAGGAAAAAGACCAACCATTTGCCAACAATAAGTGGGAAATAAATCAATTAGAGGTTTTGGCTGCATTGGTTCAGGGGGAGTTTGTTGGACCAAAAGAACCAATGAGCCAAGATCAGAAAACCTCTAAGTCCCACATGATATCACAACAACTGCTGAAGGCTTCATCAGTAGTTCGACAATGCTGAAGACTTCAATAGCTGAAGATCAAGTACTGAAGACTTCAACTGAAGACTAAGTGCTAAAGCTCAACAGTTGAAGAACACAAGTGCTGAAGCTGAAGACCAAAGTACTGAAGTACAACAGCTGAAGAGTCTACAAGTGCTGAAGATCAATACTGGTGTACAAAGTCTGAAGACAAAGACTGAAGACATCAGCTGATGACATCTACTGAAGTCATCAGCTGATGAAAGTCTGAAGTTCAACTCTGAAGACCAAGTACTGAAGTTTCAGTAGTTGTCACAACAGCTGAAGAGTACTTCTTCAGTAGTTGTGATATCAATAGTTTTATTTTTTATTTTCAGTAGTTTTGTAAAACGACTGAAGAGCTTGTTCTTCAGTCGTTGTAGTGTCAGTAGTTTTATGTTTTTCAGTAGTTGTAGTAATTGATAACACTTAGTATTTTTGTAAGATGATGTCATCTGTTTTGACATCTTCAGTAGTTGTGTTTCAGTTGGAATAATTCTGTTAGATGTCACTATCAAGTGACATCAGCAGATGTCACATCTCTTATATAAGAGGTGTCGACCTAATTGTAAGTGTGACATTCCGTTACCACGAAAGCGAATATTGAATGAAATTTATTTGCAGAATTCTCTCTATCTATAACCGTTTTTGTTCTTCATTGAATATCTTTTCGTTCTTGTGAATTGGCTAATTCATTGTTAGAATTCCGCTGCTATACTCTCTAATCAATCAAACGTAGATCACTGATCCTAACACAGCCTAGTAGGGCGTCCCAATGTGGACGCAAAGGCCACTTGCGGCAGCCTCTTAGTCGGAAAACCCTAATTAGGGCATCACTTTCGGCCACTACAACTAATTGGCAGCCTTTTTGGAAGCCCCATTTGGTCGCAACACTTGGTCGCGGCATCTCATTCGGCAGCCTAATGTGGGCATCCCCATTCGGCCACCCTTAATTCACAAGAGCTGTCACGGCAGCCTCAACCTTAGCAAGCACACCGTAATCGAAAAAACCCTAATTGTTTGACCCTTGAGGCAGCCTCTTCACTTGCTTTCTGACCATTGTGTGCATCGGATTCTTTGTAGTTGTTGAATGGATTGTTGATGAGAATTGCTTTTTTCAGATCATCAATAAGTTTAGCACACACATTGTGCTCTCTGCAAATCGATTATCCTTCTGTTCATAAGAAGAAGATTCGTTAGTATCACATTATTGATATGGGAATACGAACAGTTGTGAGATTAAAGAAGAATCAAACACTTCATTCTTGAATATTACAACATGTTTTACCTTGAAAACAGTGGATAAGGACACGTATATATGTTTGTTTAATGTTGATTTGGTAAATTTGAATGTTATAGAAAGGGGAAAAGTTTGTTGAGAGTGTATTTTTGTAGGTCTAAAAAAGTGAACTGAAAAAGCGAAAAAATAATTTTGAAGTCAAACAACATCATTTATACTCAGACACATTAGTTTTACCACATTAATGAAGTGGGACCCTCAACAAATTCTTCCGCACATCATCTACGGACTCATAAATCATCTGAGGATGTCTTAACGACATGTGCTAATGAAGTATAACTTACATTTTTGACAGATTACCAAACTATGAAATTAAATTATATTTGTTGATCTTTGCTCATCCGAAGTTTACCAATATACAGACAAACATTTAAATTTTCAACATTGTAGCTTCTACTAATGCTTAAGATGGCACAATGCAAAGAAATATTGTTGTATGGTCCATGTCCATTGCTTAGAACCATTTATTGCTTTTGGACCTTGTTGACTTTCTATTCATGAAAATTTAGCACAAGAAAGTTTAAAATGATTTTAAAGGAAATTTCATCTATCAAGGAGCTAAGATGGTGCTCAGATTCCGATTCCTGCAATTTGATAATGAAATAGACAAAGCTGCTAATGATAAACTTAACTTCATGAATTCTACTCCCCCTAAATTTGTGATTAATGATGACATTAAGCATTTATCATAACTTTCTAAAAAGAATAGCATGAGTGACATTTAACTGTATGATGATGCTCAGACATATATACATATGATGGGATCATACGATAATATTAAGCCTCTTCCTAATGAGTTATTTTATTGAATTGATACCTAAAAAAAGCTCTAGATTAATATACAATTGATCACTTACGATTCTTTTGAGAGCTTAGATATGATCATCATCAGGTCACCAGGTCTTTACTCATGTAAAATAGAGGTGCCTTAACCCAGGTCTTTGTTCACACAAAACATAGGGATGATGTGGATCATGATCTTTTCACCTTTTGTAACTGATATTCAGTATGGTGATCCTACACCCAGGTCTTTGTTCATACAAAACAGAGGGAGTATGATTTGCAAAGATAGATATTATAAAGTGCTGGTACATAGTGTGTTTAGATGAGTGATTTGGTCATATCAGAATAAGACTCACTTTGTATTCTCAAAATGAAGTTTCCCACAAACAATCACTTTGCATTATGTTTGGCATGCACTCAGTGTAGTTTCCACTCAAGATGAATCTACTCACATATCAAGAAACTTGCTTAGATTTATTGTTATTTATGAATTCAGGAATAAGCAAACATATAGTGTACTAGTATTTCCTAAGCATATGTCATGCTGAAGCAAAATTACCCATAGTATTTTGTTTGTTCAAATTGATTAATCTAAGTTAATCATGCCTAGAGACTCAATCAGAAAATTAAATCTGACTGAATCAAATGCTTTAGTGAATAAATCAGCAAGCTAATTTGTTGTATCCATTTTGACTAACTTAATCCAACCCTTTTCTAAGCAATCTCTCAGAAAATGATATCTTATCTCAATATGTTTTGTTTTACTATGTTGCACAGGATTAGCAGTTATAAACATAGCAGTAGAATTGTCTATGTAAATTGAAGTTTGAAAGAAGTTGTAACCATAGTCAAGCAATTAGTTTTGCAACCAAAGGACTTGAGAGCAACCGGCTGAAGCAACTATGTACTCAGCCTCAGCTGTGGATACAGATACATTTGTTTGTTTCATGTACTGCCATGATACTAGTCTTGGTCCGACGAATTGACATCTACTAGTTGTTGATTTTCTGTTACTCTTATATCCACCATAGTCATTGTCTTAGTATGAGTAGAGAGTAAAGTCACCATCCTTTGGATACCAAAGACCAAGTCTGGTTTTCCTTTAAGATATCTGAAAATCTTTTTTATAGCATTTAGATAAGACTCCCTTGGATCAGATTGGTACCTAGCACACACAAACACACAACAAAAATAATGTTAGGTCTATTGGCAGTTAGATACATAAGCGAACCTATCATTGATCTATATAATTTTTTATCAATAGATTTTCCTGAAGGATTGGGAACAATCTTGTCAATTGTTGATGCTGGTGTTTTGCATGAGGATACTTCAGCAAGATTGTATTTCTTCAAAATTTGATGTATGTATTTTTCTTGATTGATGAACATCCCATCTAGTTTTTGATGAACTTGAAGACTAAGAAAGAAGGTTAATTCACCCATTGAACTCATCTGAAATTCAGATTTCATCAGCTCTTCGAAATTTACACACAATCTCCTATTAGTTGAGCCAAATATAATGTCATCATCGTATATTTGAACAACTAAGAGATCTTGATGTTCTTGTTTAAGAAAGAGTGTCTGATGAATGGTTCCACTTTTGTAGCCATGCTTGAGCAAGAAAGATGATAGTGTTTGATACCACTTTCTTGGTGCTTGATGAGGACCATACAAGGCTTTATCTTGCTTGTATACCCTATGAGGATAATGAGGATCTTCAAAACCGAGGGGTTGTGACACATAAACTTCCTCATCAATCTTCCCATATAGGAATGGACACTTGACATCCATCTCATACACAGTGAACTTCCTATATGATGCATAAGCTAGAAACCTCTTATGGCCTCAATTCTTAGGACTGGTGCAAAAACTTCATCATAGTCTATTCCTTCTTCTTTGGTGTATCCTTGTGCAATCAACCTTGCTTTGCTTCTTACAATAATCCCTCTATCATCCAGTTTGTGTTGTATAGCCACCGTGTTCCAATAGGATGTTGACCTTCAGGCAAATCAACTAGAGAGCATACCTTTTGCTTTCTAGATTGTTGAAGCTCTTCTTGCATAGCTTCAATCCAGCTATTGTCTTTTAAAGATGCAGTGATATTTGGAGGGATGACTTGAGAAAGAAAAAATTGAAGAGACAAAGGTTGGCAATACCACTTTGGCTCCTTGTAGTTCTCTTTGTAAGATCTCCAATGATGTTGTTGACTGGATGAGTCTTATGGATTCTCATTGATGGAGTTGATTCAAGTGTCATAGATGATTCCAGGTTAGTCATTTCCATTGCCTCAGACTGATCCAACCCAGGTTAAGAGTTTAGAAAATAGTCAAAATGTTCAACATGAGGTGAAGGATCAAGAGTGTCTTCTGTATGGGCCGTAGAAGCATCTCCAGTATTGGTTTGCTCTTCCGTATGAACTTCTCCGGAATCATTTTGCTCTTCCATAAGAGTTACAGGAACTCCTCTAGAATCATTTTGCTCTTCCATAGGAGTTACAGGAACTTCTCCGGATGATAAGTGATGACATGAAACATTTCCAATGTTTGTTGTATTTACTTGAGAGCATGGATCTGTTGAAGGGACAACATTCATATCTCTGGATGCACCATGTTCGTTTCCACATGTAGTGTCTGCAGCTACTGCTGATGTGTTTCCACCCGAGGATGTGTGTATCCTTAGAGGATCAGCTAATAATGTTACTTCAGTCATATGAAGTGGAACAAATGGATAACATACTTCATCAGATCCTGCAGTGTTCAAATGATCATAGATTAATGATTTAGTTAGAGCATCTATGTCAAACAACCATGATTAACCTTTAACTGACTTAGTAAATACAAATTCATCAAAGGATACATTAGAAGTTTCTTCCATAATGTTATGTTGTGGAATATAAATCCTATAAGATTTAGATGTTAAGAGTATCCAACAAAGAAACCATCATATGCTTTTTCTGAAAATTTCCAAATGACTCCTTTATGTTTAAAATAGATACATGACATCCAAAGACTTTAAGATATCCTATGTATAGTTTTCTTTTAAACAAGAGCTCATAAGGAGTTTTGTTATGTTCTTTGACAATTAATGTTTTGTTTTGAACATTGCATGCACTATTCACAGCCTCAGCCCAAAATGTGATGGGCAATTATGAATCAAGTAGCATTGTTCTGGCTGCTTTAATGAGAGTTCTGTTTCTTTTTTCAGCAACTCTATTTTGTTGTGGATTTCTTGGTGCACTGAATTGCCTTGCAATACCTTTGCTCCTGCAAAAGGAATCTAGTAAAAAATTAACAAATTCAGTACCATTGTCACTCCTATTTTAACTTTTGTATCAAGTTGATTCTCAATCTTGATCATAAAGTCCATTAATGTTTCTAATGTTTCACTTTTTTTTTTAGAAAAAGACCCATGTGAATCTTGTGAAATCATCAACTATCACTAAACAATATTGCCTTTTTCCAATGCTTATCACATTGGTAGGACCAAACAAATCCATGGGAAGCAATTTGAGTGGTGTAGTATTAGTATTGATAATTTTGGATTTATGTGACACTCTACGTTTTTTTCCTTTGTAACAAGAAGAACAGTGAGTTGAGCAATGAAACTCTTTGTTTGGAAATCCAATGACTAGGTCATTTTTCACCAATTGGTTCATGTTCTTCATGTTAGAATGGACAAGCCTTCTATGCCATAGTTGAGATACATCTTCTGATAACTTAGAAGGCATGTTTCATGTTTTGTGAGTGATGTGTTGTTCAAATCCAAAACATAAGTGTTTCCTTTTCTTGCTGCTTTAAGGAGGACCCATTCTTATAGAACATTAAATCCTAGCTTAAAAATGTACCAATTAGTATTATCAAACAATGTGGTATAATTTTGATCATAAATTTGAGACACACTTAGTAGATTATACTGTAAATTTTCACAATAATTTACTTTCTCAAATTTTACTTCCCTTTTTATCCCCACCAAATGCCACATAAGAAGCTTTTTATGTTTGAAATCATAGAGAAGTGAACAGTTTCCTCTCATATGCCTGGAACAACCACTGTCAACATACCACTTGTTGTCAGCTCTCTAATATTGTTCCTGCATTCATAAATAAACCAGTTAGAATTGAAAACCTAAGTCTTAATGATCTTGGGTTTGTCAACAGTGTCTAAAATAGTTACTGTCATATGCCTGGAATAACCACTGTCAACATACCAATTGTTGTCAGCTCGTTAATATTGTTCCTGCATTCACAAATATATGAGTTAGAATTGACAACCCAAGTCTTAATTATCTTGGTTTGTCAATAGTGTCTAAAATAGTTACTCCTTCATCAACAATTAATGTTTCAGTTTTAGTTTTGGTTGATTCATTCTGAGTTATTTCAGATGAGGATGATTCTGTTGAATCGGATGTTGATGAACTAGGTTCTTGTTTCCCAATTTCTTCTTGATTCAACTTAAGTTTGTTCATTTGAGACTTTGGTTTTGATAATGAAACTTTATGATTAAATGTCTCACAATCTTTTGTTTTTGAATGAGGTATATGATTTCCCTTTTCAAATTTATCAAGAATGCATCATCATCCTTTGTTTCCTTATCAGTCAAATCTACCCTTTTGTGAGGTGTTTTTGACTGCTGAAAAGTTGGTCTTTCCTTTAATGGATGAGCACTTGATGATGTTTTGTCCTTTAATTTTGACTTTGATTTTAGTTCAGACTCCTTCAATTTTGAACCCTTTCACAATCAGTAGATTGAGTATCTGATTCAAACTTATCTTATTCTTTCTTCTTTGTGCCTTTTGTCTTGTTCTTTTTGTTGAAATAACATTCCTGAGTGGAATGGTTATTTTTGTTGTAGATGGCACAATGTTTGTTGAAGTAGCAATCATCAGTCATGTGATTGTTTATATTGCAAATAGAGCAGTAGCTACTGAAGTAACAGTCTTCAGCATTGTGATTTTTCATGTCACACCATTTGCAATACTTTTCATCTAATTCTTTCTCGGAATCATTCTTATGTTTTGCTAACTTTTGATGTTGTTCTTTCTTTTTCAGCTTTGGATGTCCTTCTTCTTTTTCCACTTTAGCATTTTTTGATTGTTTGTTGCTAAATTCCTCTTTCGTAGATCATCTACTGAAACATCATTAACTTCTACTAAAGTTTTCTTTTTCCATAGATCTGGTACAGGAAAGAGGTTCTTCTTCCGTTGATGATCTGCTGATGCCTTTTTCTTTCCTTTTTACACGGATTTCTCTCTTTCCTCAGTAGAAGCAGATTTCTCATTTAATTTATTAGAGGAGGCTTGTTGCTGATTAGTTCTTGAAGACCTTCATTCAACTGAGCTATTCTCTTGCAAATGGTTTTCAACATGTTTCTTTGTTTAGGAGGGTATGGCAACTTTGTTTCTTCAAGCACTTTTCGAATATTTGTTTCAAACACAACATTCTTACCCTTATTTAAAAGATCAGCATCATGTTCATCAGAATAATCCAAGTCATCCCACTCATCTAAGTTGATTCTGAATTAAATTGATTAATCTTTTCTAATTCAGAAGACTCAATTTCATTCACCTCATTATCAATGTTTTGTTGATTTGAGCTAGTTCCTATATTGGTGCTAGGCACAAAATTTTTGACAGATTATTTGTCATTGATTCAGGCAAAAAACATAGTTATTGTTAACTGGAGGTGCCACAACATTGTATCCCAACCTAGACTTCTCTTTGTTTCAATATGAGAATTTAGTAATTTCTCATATTGCTGAGATGAAAGCTAAAACTTCTGAAGTTTCACATTAGTTGATGCATGATCAGCCATGGATTTGGTTAAGGAAGTGGTCAGATGCTCAACTTGTGCTTTCAAGCTGTAATTTTCAGAAATGTTTTTGTCTAAATCCTTTTGTAAAGAGTTAATTTTAATTTGATATAGTTTATGTTCTCTTACATGAGATTCATTCAAAATCATTGTTTCTTTAACTTTATCAGCTAATTGTTGAGCATCGACTCTATATCTTTCTACTTCCTCAACACATATTAACAAACATAACTTGTCTCTTACCTCACTTGCCATGGGTGGAACCTTGTTTTCCATGTGAGCCATTAGAGCTTGATTTTCTTCGAAGACTTCCTTCTCATACACACTCCATTCACAGGTTCCATCTTGTAGAATGATCAGCCTAGAGTCTTTAGAGTTGCTAGTTTTTGCTAGTGAATTGGTGGCTAGTAGGGATGAGTTGGTCAGTTGTGGCTGTCTAAAACATCTTTGAGTGGATGAGGGTTGTTTGGCCTGATGATTCTGATGTTGTGTTGGGTCAGAATTTTGTTGATTGCATCCTCTAGAAAAGTGTCCATAGAGATTGCACTTGAAGCATCTTACCTTTGACTTATCAACTCCTATACATGATGATTTACTAGTAGCAGCCAAATGCTTGTTTCTTCTCAAATATTGTTTAGCTCTATATGCAATCATTGCCATTTTCCATTGTACATCCATTTCCTCCAATACATCCAGAGGCAGTTCTTATAAATTTTGTTGGCACATGTTGGCAGTGGGCAATGTACTTCCTAGGTAAGCTTGAAAGCTTGAACTGAAGGCTGGAAAAGTTGCCTTTTGTTCTTCAAAGTCTTGAACGACAGTGATAGACTCTGATTGATTGATGGATTGGTTTTTCAAATGATTTGTCTCTTTGATCATCAGATCTTTCTTTCTCTTTTCTTGACTTACTTTGAGAAGATTTCATAGGAGGTTTTGAAGCATAGAAACTTACTTCCTCTTTATCTTCACTCATAGTACAAGAGTTATCACCATCATTATTGGACATGAAAGCACTTCCAGCACTTCTTGTTTCTTTAAGTGATATGGTGATACATGAGTTCTTATACACTTTTCTTGATTTCTCATCCAGTTCAAGAGCCTTACTTTAGCCACTAGAGTGTCTAGTCCAACTGCTTTGATATCTATGGTATTCTTGAATATGGATACAGTTTGTTTCCAACTTTCTGGTAAAGTATGGAGCATTTTCTTGTTCAATTCCTCGTTTGTGTATTTCAACTCCAGAATGTTCATTTTTGTGATAAGTTGCATAAACCTATGGAGTTGTTGAGGAATTGATTCACCCTCAATATGAGGAAAAGTTTCATATTGTGAACGAAGGGTGTCCTTTCTAATGCTTTGGATTTCATCACTCCCTTCACAAAGTGTATGAAGAAACTTCCACAAGAAATTTGCTGTTTTATAATTTTCACATCTGATCAATACTTCTTCTAGCAAAGCCATACTAAGCAAGCTATATGTTTTGATATCAACTTTAACCTTCTTAATATCAACATGTGAAAGATCATTTGTGCTTATGGGTTGATTGTTATTATTATAATCTGGCCCAAGGGTGGGTGGAATATAAGGACCCATAAGTCAGAATCTGTATAATTTACATGATTCCTAAACTTGATTTTCTATGATTTGAAGTCTGCTTTTGTTTCCAACTTCGGTGGTTGGTAAGATGATCCACTGAAGTTGCTCATGATTAGTTAAGATCTGAGATGTTAATTGATGAATATGATATACAGGATCTGCTATTCAATTGATTTGAATATAGATCCAAGTTAATCTATCTGGCAACTGTTGAACGACAAACAAGATTCACACAAAACCCTTTTAAAGACAGTAGATCTAATCTGTAAAAACTAACAAATCTACAGAATTCGAAGCAATTAAATACAACTAACACTGATAGACCAATCAATCTAAATCAATGAGCACTTGGCTCTGATACCACCCGTGAATCCAAGGATCGCAATCAAGAATTATCAGTGTCGGTTGAAGGCAAGTCAACATTTGGGAAATCAACGTTGGCTTGGTTTAATTGTTTTGTAGTAAATTTCAATATCAATAAAGATTAAAGAACACGCTAAAAGAAACACAATTAATGAATAATATGTATTTCATTAAAACATGTTAATGATTACAAATAATGAATGAATGATATTAAATTTTGTGATGAATGATGCGACGTCTACTAGGGTTTTTTGTGAGATTTGATGTGATGTTTGCTGTTTGTGGAAATTGTCGTATTGCTATTGTTGTTGTCGTCGAAGCCACCATGATTCGAAACCTAGGATCCATTATTATAGACAATGATGTTTCTGTTATAGGAAACACCGGATCTCTTGGGATTTGAATTGTTTTTGTTAAGGAATCATCGGATTTCTTGGGATTCGCATATCAGTCTTGTTGACTTGTGGACTTGTAACACTTGTATTATACAAGTGTTTGGACACCGCAGGAACAGTGTCTTCCACATATGTTTTGGTCTTCCGTAGAATTCTTGTTCTTCCGTAGATGTTTTGTTCTTCCGAAGCAATCTTGTTCTTCCGAAGCAAATTTGTTCTTTAGATCTGGTTGTTCTCCACAAAAGATATTCGGATGTAATTTTACTTGTAAGAAACATATCTACAGAGGAACAAAATGTTCATCCGTAGATATTTCTTACACTTGGTCAATTTCAGAAATTGACCAAGTATAATGTTTGTATGTGCAACCATACATAAATCAACACAATATAAATGGGTTAACCTATATATATAATGCATACACAATAATGAATTACAACCATTGATTACAGATATTAATTCATGTACTAAGCCTAAACAAAATGGACTAGATCTACTGATCCTAGACCTAACAAACATCAAAACAAATTTTCATATCATTGCTTTTGCAAGTTAATACAATCATTCATTACACATTTCCATTTGTTCGCATTACAATGCAAAAACATTAACAAAAGTATGCCATCCAAAATGCCATGTAGCTGCCCCGCACCATCCTCAGCAATGCTCACCTGCCAACTGGAAAATGCATAAAAGGTCAGCGTTGCAAAGTGAGTTCTAGTTTTATTATAAAATATACTTTACTTTCATTAAAAACATTCTTTACTTTTGCATTTGATCACACATCATACGTACACATAGATAATATCATTATTATCTTCATCATTCATTCATTTCTTAGATTTCGCACGTTTCACACATTTCGTACTTATCGCACGTTTCGTACTTTATTATCTTTTCACTTTTACCTGGGTCCTATGATGTACTTAACCCCCCCTCTAAAGCATGAGCAATTCACCTAGGGTTAAGTGACAAGGACCCCATATAGCATATATCGCACGTATCACACGTATCGCATATATTGCATGTATCGCATGTATCGCACATATCGCACGTATCGCACATATCGCACGTATGGAGTGATCACTAGGACAGACTCCCCTTGTGTGTGTGTGAACTCTTATGGGTAAGCCAAAATTTCACCAAGACTGAACTCCTACTGTGTGTATGGACCCTTATGAGTTAGCCAAAATCGCATGCTGTAAATACACACACAGTTGAGCTAACAACTCTCAATGAGTTGTGAACCTCCTTTCATTTGATTGCAAGCCTTTTCATACTTTCTTTCATTAATGCATGCATTCATTATTCCGTTCCTCTTTTCATTATCTTCCACATTACGTTACACCGTACTTAACCATTTCTTTCATTAAGATTCAACGCAAAGCCACAAGAAGACAAACATACATAAACAGAAACACTAGCAAGATCATGCAAATCTTCATACATATCAGCATGCATACATAACATACATCACACATGCCATCATGCATAACATTATCAATCGCACATCATCAATCACACATCAGCATTCACACATCATTATACTAGGCATCATATACATCATACATATCATGCCAAAGCATCAAACATACACCATCACATCATGCCCATCACATCATCTATGACCTCAAAAAGTCAACTTACATAGGCCCCTGGGAACCTCCCAAGCCAAAGCCTAAATTTCATTTTTTCCACAAAAGTCTGAAAATTCTCTAAGTGTTCATCAGCATTTGTTATAGTTCATCCGCATTGACTTTACTCATCTGCATTTCTCATACTTAGTCAATGTTCATCCGCATTTCCTGTTGCAGCATATATAGTCATATATAGTGTGTCCGTCGCTTGTCGAATAGTCTAGGCTTAATGTTATACACCTGATATGTTGTAAACACATGAAACCGGGTCATTCGCAGGAGCATATGCAAATGAGACTCAGTCGTACGACTGAGCCATGCTAATGGACCAGCCGTGCGACTGAGAGATGCGATTGAGACATTCATAAGACTGAACCATAAGTATGGTCCAGTCGTACGATTGAATCATACGCATGGTCCAGTCGTACGATTGAACCATACGCATGGTCCAATCGCACGAATGGGCCCAGTCGCATCTAATATGGGCCGAGGCCTATATATACCAGTTTCGATGTGTAGAGAGATTAAGGATTGAGAGGAAGTCTGCCCGGAGCCTAGGGCTGCCGGATGAGAGGGGAGATCATGCTCGATCTTCCCCTTGCTAAGTGTCTTGATTCTTATGTTGTAACGAGCTTCTAATCGTTAGGTTTTATCAATGAAACCATTCAATTATAGTTCGTATTATTGTTTGACTTTTGGTTTTATGTTTATCCTTCCGTCAAGAACATGCTCGGATGTTTATCGATCTCGAAAAAAAACCGACTTCACATTTCCTATACTTAGTCAATGCTCATCCACATTCACTGTTCATCCGCATTGACTTCCAATACTCATCCGCATTGGCTTACTTAGTGGTTAATGCTCATCCGCATTAACTGTTCATCCGCATTGACTTCCAATACTCATCCGCATTGACTTACTTAGTAGTTAATGCTCATCCGCATTAACTTTTCATCCGCATTGACTGTGACATACGTCACCTTAAGGTCCGTCAAATGACATAATTAACCATAGATTTATTTTAATTATTCTTCCTCTTCTTCATGAACCCTTGTTTTAAGGAATCATGTTTGCTTTATTACCCTTGTGCCTGTACTTCCTCTGTGAACGTGTGCTAAGCATAAACCTTTTATAAAATTAATCGCCATTATCACCAAATATATCATTTTTAATTATATCCATTATCATTAATAATACCTTTTTAAGCCATCAATTACCATAAAACACGCTTTTAACATTAATATAGCGAACATTCTAGAGTCGTTTTCAACCGAAGCAAACTTTGAAAACTCAAGGGCTAAGTGCAGGGATTAAATTGACATTTTGCAAACCTGAGATGGGTATAAAAACCCCATTCCCAGCCATTTTTCTCCATCTTCTCCATTTCTTCTTCACTTCATCTTCTTCACCTATCTTATTCACTTTTGCACCAAAATCGCTCCATTTGGTCTCGTTTTCATCGTCTAGACTTCGTCTACAACCTAGTCTACTCCATCCTTGCAGGTAGACGACCTTGGTTGTCCATTTCTTGCCCGTTTTACTACTGTCCATTTCTAGGGTTTTGGGTGTTCGAGTCAACTCGAACAAAAGAGGTCGTGTGGTTGCGTGTGATGACTTTCTGTGTGTGCTTCTTGTTCGTGTGTGTTTGTTGTGTGATTCTTGAAGTCCTTGTTGTGTAAAACCCATGCTTGGGGCAGCCGAAGGCTGCTCTACACTTCAGCACTCGTGAACCTGCAGTTCAGGGGACTGGGTCTTTCATGCGACTGCGCCGTGCGATTGGGTGAGCCGTGCGACTGAGTCATGCGACTGTGTCTTTCGGGCGACTGAATCGTGCGACTAGGGATGTCATGCGACTAAGTTGTGCGATCGAATGAGTTTGTGTGTGATTGAGTCAATGCGGATGAGTGTGTGTGCGATTGAGTCCATGCAGATGAGTGTGTGTGGGAATGAGTCAATGCGGATGAGTGTGTGTGCGATTGAGTCAATTCGAATGAATGAATGCATGTGACTGTGCGTGTATCGCACGACTGAAGGCCAATTGTACGAATGAAGGTTCAGTCGTACGAATGAAGCTGATTCGTACGAATGAAGGTTCATTCATGCGTATGGTGGTTAAGTCGTGTGATTAGGTGTTGTGTGGTACTACTGAATGCCAGTCGTACGAATGAAGGTTCAATCATGCCAATGAAGCTGATTTGTACCATTGAAGGTTGATTCGTACGAATGGAGTGTTGAGTCGAGCGTCTGGTCCTCTTGTGTGACTGATGATGTTTGAGTGTGAATTTCCTTCCTGAGCGTCTGATGATGATAAGGTAACATCCGTAAAAGTGTCAGTGCTTGACCACAAAGATTAAAGTCAATGTTATCAACATGCTCATACTATTTCAATTGAAATGAACCTAACATTTTACAATTATCGACAACCCATTTGGAACTACAAATATTTAACAAGTGCTATCTTTTATAACAATGGGATCTTTATATGGATGTCATAAGCAATGACGACTACTCTTAGTACTTGGATCTACATAAGATCTGATACTTGTGTTCACTTGTGTGTGTGCTACCCACGACCGAACCGATACAACCCGAACCGACCAAACATTACTATAAGCTTTATACACATCATTAATGCTTAACAATAACTATCAATAGGTGTTTGACTATTCATTGCATTCAACTGTTGGGAACCTTGATCATTCATACTTACCACTTAACATGTGAGTTTCGTGGCCCCTTTTTATACTTATACTACTTTACAAACATTTACAAACATGGATGAAAAGTATGCTCGCCCGTTTTCTATGCTGTACAACATACATACAATTTACATACTTGGAATCAATGTGCTACTGTTTTGTGGGTACTTATCTGATACATGCTTGAGTATGCTTTGTGGTTCTTTCTTACAACCATTTAATTCTAGTGTGGGAAGTGATGAATAGGTATTGGTAGTACTACTGGGTTGACACCCCCACCCTCGTGTTGGTACATTAGTTAGTACTAAGAAAAGCCAGGAATGGGCCTTGGGTGAATATATTCCCACAAGATTCTTTGTGTACGTCATTAGGCTTGGTTGTAAAGCTCTTGTCATGTGATTTTGCTTACTTATAACTGTATGCACGGTATTCTGCAACAACTTTATACATCATCATTACTTATTTACTTTTAAACCTGGGAGCTCACCAACAATTTTGTTGACCATTTTGAGGATATATTTTCAGGTGATCATGCTAGCTGAGGTTCTAGGTGTGCTGCCATAGTGGAGACCCTAGGATGCATTTTCGGGCTAAACTTGTCATTTTGAAAACAATTGTTGTATGTGTTTCAAACAACATTACACTTTGTAACTTGTTCCCGGGTTGTGGGAATTGCATACAATGTTATTATCTATGTTTGTCTTATATCATGTTTATGCTTATGGCTATGTTGTCGTGAATACTGACTAAACACGACACAAGTCCCCTTGTTGTCGGGTGTCGTCATGACACGCTTGTCATCATTATTATTATTGCATCTCTATCGCTTACCATGTGTTATAACGATTCCCGTCTCGTTACATCCCCGTGTTTCCGCTCTTAGCGGGGGTTTGACATTGACTTCCAATACTCATCCGCATTGACTTACTTAGTAGTTAATACTCACCCACATTAACTGTTCATCCGCATTGACTTCCAATACTCATCCGATTTGCTTCTGCATACTTAGGTAGATTCTAAAACTTAAACATACGAGCCCTAAACATAAGATCTCAGTTCCCAATCACCATCTATCATGTTCTAAGCGTAAATCTTACCTTCTAAGCCTTAGAAACACTACCATAACATCATCAAGCATGAACATAGCTAAACATCACATCATAATTGCAACATACACATAGTAAATCATACGGGTGTAAAACCCAGTTTTATAAAAACATACATTCATGCATTTTCAGTCCCAAAATAAGATAAAAACTAGTAAAAGAAAGGTCCTAGAACTCACCTTACCAGCTCTTGAGTATGGCTTCTTCCAAACTCATCTGTAATTAAGTTCAACCGCCAAGAAACCCACTAAAACACACACAACCGAACATACAAACACACATAAGCATACACTCGAGGTAAGGCTAGTTAAGAACACCATGAATTCTCACCTTGAATTCAACTTCTTTATTCTTGTTCCTCTTTAGACCCGAGAGCTCTGCTATTTTCTTTCTCTCTCTAAAAATGTAGATCAAGGTGTTGTAAGGGGAGAGTGGGCTGCCATGCCCACTTTACACCCATTTTTTCAATCTTTTGTCCTTTTTGACACTTTTTACCCCTTATCTTGGTAATCTGTCTTTTCATTCTTTTTCTTTACTTTATTCTTTCTTTCTTTGTCTTTTATAATAAATGGGTATTGGTCTCTGCAGCAGTTGTTGGTGATAAGACATGGCTCTTAGGTTCTGTCATTGGCCTTCAGTCAAGGTTTCCCTTATGAAACTAATCTTAGGGTCTGCCTCAACATCCAGTTAACCGATGACATTACCTGATTGCCATAGTCTTCTTCTAAGGCTGAACTCTGCAGTGATCCGGTCTTGGATTTTTTGAGCCAACTTATTAGCTTGTCTTGATTGGCTTGGATTGACAAGTGGCATGTTGACTAAATCCAGACCTTCATAGAAGTTCAAGGTCTGAAAGTTGAAGATATATTGCTGCCCTTGAACTCTAATGATGATTAGGGCTCTTCTGTTGCTGTCATACCTCCACCCAATGATATGATTTGAATATGGTGGAGATGACATAGCCCTTGGTATCCCTTCCTCAAACAGACTCTATATTAAGGCGTCTACGGAGTCCATATCAATATGAAATTGAGGAAGTTGCTGAGTATGCATAATTGCATGTGAGGGTGGTGAGTCCTTAGTGTCCATACTCTCTGAAGAACTCCCAGGTTCTGTGATTGTAATGACTTTCTACCCTTTTTTGGAAGCATAACCCACTTGCATAGGTGAGCCATAAGTTAGGTTAATCACATCCACAGGTTCTCGTGTTCCTTGTTGAGCTCTTCTTAAGGTCTCCCAGCTAGTTTGTCCTTAAGATATGAAATCTCAAGTTGCTGATCATTGACCCTATTTTCCAAGGTAGTCACTAGATATTCAAGGTGAATAACATTGGAGACTAAATAGGTGCATGTTTTAGGTAGCTTTTGCATTGTTAGTTTTAGACTCCCCTCATCTTCATCAGGAGAATCATTGGGGGATGAGATGATTGAACTAGAGTCCTCTCTCTCACCACCAGCTTCAGGTTCTTGGCTGCTGGTATTGGACCAGAGCAACCTAGTTATGTTGTTTGTGTAACTGCATGGTAATGTTTGGATCATTTCTATGATGAGGGTTAGCCATTTTGAGAGAGTTTAAGGATGAAGAAAGATGAAAGAAAGTGACTTTGGAGAAATTTGGGGTTTTAGGTTTGGAGGAAAGAAGCAGATGATAGAAAGAGGGGGGAAACCGTTGGGTTTATATGTGAAAAAGGATTTCAGATAATATTTAATGAAAGAGGATAAACTTTGAAATCTGAATGTCAGTCCCACTTTTGAAAAAGTAGTTTACTTGTTGATACATATGTACCTAGTTAAGGAACTTAATGTAAAATGTCTATCATGTCATACATATATGTAATTGAATGGGTATGAATGAAATACAATGTGTGGTTGATGCTTATAATGTTTAATATTTCATTGTTTATTATGTGATAACTTACAGTGAACTAACTATATAGGTTTGTGGTTGTTGACCATAATTCTTAGTCAATAATGATTGAGAAACATGTTCAAACTTAATCGTGTGAAGTTCTCATGCGAATGGACCATGTTAATGGACCATACGCATGAATACTTCATGCTAATGGACCAGTCGCATGACTGAACCAGGAGACTGGATCAGTCGCCCGATTGAGACATAAGATTGACTCAGTTGCACGACTAGACCTTCAGTCGTGCGGATGGATCAATCACATGATTCAGTCGCACGACTAGACCATGCTAATGGTTCAGTCGTATGACTGGAAGACCTTATCCTATAAAGCATAAGAATTTGAATACCTACGCACATAATTCTACCCTAGCCATCTTGAGACTCAAGAAAACCTGTTCCAAGTTCATAGATCGCAGTTGATTGTTCCCTAATCATTCTTAACGTTTCATTAATCGTTAGATTGATCTAAAATGTGTTCTCCCTGATTGGATTGCTAATCAAATAGGATTCTGCCCTATTTGAGTTGGTATATGCGCAGAATCAGTTAGTACTCCATACGTAATCGGTCCTAACAAGTGGTATCAGAGCCTCGGCTCTTCATTTTGTGTGTTATTCGATCCTTTTGGTTTAAAAATCACGTTTTTTCATTCAAAAACACCATCTTTTTAAATAAAATAGTGTTTCTGACGTCTCCAGATCCAAAAGTTCATGTTTTTCGGCTTACGGCAGATTAGGGTTTGTGAAAATTCGTATTTTTGTGTTAAAGTACCAAAAAAACCCTCAAATTTTCAAAACCAGCAGCCTTCAGATTGACTCAATCGCACACTGAACTCACTCGCACCACCCATATGCACGATTGAACTCAGTCGCCCATCCATTCGTACAACGGAAAAATCTCATTCGCATTGTTTATCCGCATCTGCCTAATCGCACGACTGTTCATCTGCATTTCTCCAATCGCACGATAGGCTCATTCGCATTTGTCCAATCGCACGATTGGCTCATCCGCAATTGTTCAATCGCACGATTGATTCATTCGGACCTCTCCATTCGCACGAGTGACTAAGTTTCAATTTGAAGTTTCAATAAAACGTCAAATTATTTAATACTTAGGTTATTGTGATGGATTGCGAGTCAAATGAGACTAACCAGAATGTTTAACATCAAGTATTGACCGAGAATCGATTCTATAGTACGGAACAGAGACATTATGCGAATGGACACCCTGATGAACTTCAATCGCACGACTGAAATGAGCAAATGACTCAATCACATAAATTAACAATGCGTATGAACTCAGTCGTACGAATGGTTCAACCACATAGAACAGCATACGACTTAGTTGAGTCGCAGGTTCATTCGCACGACTAAGCTTATTCGCACGACTGAGCTTATTCGCACGACTAAGACTCAGTCGGATTATCCATTGGCATGACAGAACAGACTGATTCAAGCCCATTAAAATTCAAGTGTCATTCACTTACACAAACTCTAACGTTTATTTATCTTGTGTAACAGAAACATGGCGAGTCGATGGACTATGAGCACAAAGCATAACCTGTGTGCTCATTTGGACATCACCTCCTGGAATGCCTCTGATTTTGCTGGGATTACAGCCTTCCTTTGAAGATCAAGGATCTTCAAGGCTATATCTACTCCATGCACACCTTATCGATCGATTCAGCAGGCCTTCTGGGAGAATGCGATAGTCGACAGGCCTGCTAAACCGCATCGCATAAGGAGTACTATTTTCGGTCAAGAGATAGAGGTCAGTGAGGAAGACCTGCGAAAGGTGTTAGAGCTGGGAGATGATTGTGATTGTCCCACCAAACTACATCCACTGACTATCCGAGGTTGCTTTCTTCGGGCTAAGTACTCGGGGGACATAAACGCAGGTGTGCTCAACAAGAGCAACTTGTGCCCCGAACTAAAGTACTTACCCCATGTGCTACTGAGGTGTATTACCTCGAGGAAGGGAGGATTGGATGAGCTATCTGATCAGATCCAGAATGCCAATGTGGCTCTAGTACTGAATCATCCTTTCAGCTTCTCAAGGATGATCTTCAACTACTGGGTCGAGAACCTAGAGGCCAAGGGCAAGGAGGGATTCTGCATGTACCCTCGGTTCCTCCAAATGATTATCGACCAAAGGCTGCCCTCGCTGCCCAAAAAGAGTGACAATGTAGTGAGTTTGGAGGTTTTGGATGACACTACCCTAGGGCAGATGAAGGTATACAGGGGAAAACATGTGAAGCCCCCTGTAGGGAGGTTGTTTGGGCATCTAGCCTAGGATGACTACATGGCTCCTGCTAGGAGGAAGTGGCGGCACGACGATAGTGACTCGGATTTTGAGCATATTGCTCTACCTTCCGATGACTCCGACGGTGATGACCACGATGATGATTAGGGAGGTGATGGTCAGGGGTGGACCCGAGTCTGCTTTCATTTACCCTGATTTCTTGATGGAGGAGGATGAGGAGTCTGATGAAGAGTCTCTGGTGCGAACGGTGGGGAGTCTGGTCGTAGCCATGGAGAGAGGTCTCAGGGCAGTAGGTGGACGCCACGGGGTGTCCGGGGATGCTGTTGTTGCTGAAACAGATCCATCATATACCCTGGACCCGCCCAACAACCAAGGGGGAGCCACTGTGTCTGAGGGCTCGAGGAGGAAGAGAATGGTTCAACCCTATGGCAAAAATAGGAAGAGGCCAAGATTTATAGTGACCACATCCACTCCTATAGCCACTGCCACCACTACCGCCACAACTACCACCAAATCCACTACAGCTACCACCACCACTACCACACCCCTTACCACCACTTCCACTTTCCCATCCACCACTACTACAACCAACCCTTCACCAGCCACTCCAATACCAACACCCATATTCACCACTGCCACCACTACCACCACCAGCCACCAAGCAGGACCATCATCCCACCACACATTCACCATAAGACACACTTACCCCTTATGGGGGTAGAGGAACAGCTGGCTACACTTAATTGTATGGTGCTGAAGCTGCTGGCTATTGACAAAGAGAAAGCTGCTCAACTAAGTCAGCTTGTGGAGCTAAACGCTACCCAGGCATAGCAGATTGGTTAGCAAGCAGAACAGATCTCCCAACTCCAGGAGCGAAATGACAAATCAGCAAAGAGAATAGAGGATTTGGAGGCCTCTAACAAGAGTATCATGCTCAAACTAAGGGGATCAAAAGATGAACCACTAAACATAAGAGAGGGGGATGATGATAGTGATGATGATGAGGCTAGTGAAGATGAAGGGACAAGGGGAAGGTAGAATGATGATGATGATGATGATGATGATGAAGGAGATGCAGCTGCATCTGCCTCAGCTCAGGGTCAAGAGAGACAGGCAAAGAGAAATTAAGACCAAGGAGCTTCATCTTCTGCCCTACCTGCTGAGAAGCCGGCCATTCAAGACAAAAGTAATGCTTAGATGTTTATGTATTTGAAACCTTTTTTACTTGAATCTTGTACTAAAATTCTTTAATGTTTATATATCTTTATCAAATGTTTGAATGTCTTGATTAATTACTAACAAGTGATCTATTACATGTTTAAATAAAGCAGATCAAACATCTCAACAAGACGAATACAATGTTGCTCCCCTTTAGCAAATCAAGTCTCAACTCACAATGATTCTTGATTTGCAAGGGATTGTCAGACGGTCTGTGAGCTATGCTCCCGAAGAAGGAGAAATCATTCATGACCTGACTGACGAGCAACTTGCTGCGATGTTCAGGCTAAACCCAGATGAGATTGTTAAGGATGCGCCTACTTTTGATATGACAGTGATGATGAGCTCAATGATATATACGAAATAGAGATTGAGGATGTCACTGCTGACCACTATCCAGAGTACACTGACCGGGAAGGAAATGTAGTCCCCAACTTGGGTGATACTCTCGGCAGTGATACATTTGACAAGCTGGATCAGATAGAGAAAGAGACTGAGAAGAATGAGGGTCAAGCCCAAGCCTTAGACGCTGATGTTGTCATTAAAAAGGCTGAATGGGCAGCCTTTTTTGTTGAGATCCGAGCTCTGCGCACTGCACAAAAGCCAAATGTCTACAACAAGCTATACAAAGTCAAGAAACACCTAAAGGTGTCAGGCAAGATCATTGCATGGGCATATTTTAAGGATCTGAATGTCTATGCAGTTAAGAGAGAGAAGGGCATAGAGCACTTTAGATTCCCACATGATCTAAAGACTCTCCCTATTTTTGAGCTCAACCAGCTGGCACACCTAAAGTTGTTTTATGCTGATCTGAGAAAAATGTCAGGCTGGTTTGAGGCTGCTTTAAGGAAAGAATACCACACCAGGTGGGTAAACTTCAAACCTCAACAACCGAAAGGTACATCAAAAGGTCTGAAGTTGATCCCATTACTGGAAATCCTAAGGTAGTGCTGAAGTGGAGTCCTCCACGTACAATGTCCAAAATTCCTCTAAGGGAAATGCCACAGGACTTCACTCCACAATACAAGTGGTAGTACTACGATTGGATAAAATGTGAAGCAATCATAGTCTTACAAAAGGTGTGCCAAATGGATACTATCCGATCGTTTGACCCTATGCGACTGACCAACTTGTTTGCTGATGATGTATATACCTTGTACAAGTGGCCGCTATTCTATGACTCTAAGGATATCATACAAGCCCTCCAGTTTCAGAACATGATAAGACTATGGTTTGCATTCGAGATACATGCCAGAGTCACAAGAGAGGAAAAGTACAAGAAATTCAAAAAGCTAATGAAGAATGTTAGACAATGATGTAAAGTAGGTCCAAGGGGGAGTTTGTTGATACATATGTACCTACTTTAGGAGCTTAATGTAAAATGTTTATCATGTCTTACATATATGTAATTGAATGGGTATGAATGAAATACAATGTGTGGTTGATGCTTATAATGTTTAATATTTCATTGTTTATTATGTGATAACTTATAGTGAACTAACTATATAGGTTTGTGGTTGTTGACTATAATTCTTAATCAATAATGATTGAGAAACATGTAAAACTTAATCGTGTGAAGTTCTCATGTGAATGGACCATGCTAATGGACCATACGCATGAATACTTCATGCTAATGGACCAGTCGCACGACTGAACTAGGAGAATGGATCAGTTGCTCGATTGAGACATAAGATGACTCAGTCGCAAGACTGGACCTTCAGTCATGCGGATGGATCAATCGCATGATTCAGTCACACGACTGAACCATGCCAATGGTTCAGTCATACGATTGGAAGAGCCTAACCTATAAATACCACCTAATTCGTGGAAAAACATAACAATTCGAATACCTACGCACATAATCGTACCCTAGCCGTTCAGAGACTCAAGAAAACCTGTTCCAAGTTCATAGATCGTATGTTGAGTTTGTTAGAACATAAAATCAAAGTTTAACCTTTTAAACATTCAGAAAAACGTAGCGGAAATGATTTTCAAACATGATTATAAAGCTGAAATTTCATGTTCTTATGGTGACATATATATGTATAAAACAAACCCAAAAACAAAGGATCGTTATATGTGAATAAGCAAGCTACAAAACATATGTAAATGTACATAAAATCACAACTACAAGGAGCTGTGAAATAACTACCTTTCAACAGCTTGATAGTCGACCAAAAAGGAAGATAGATGCTCAAAACTCAGCCAAGGCTCCAAGGAAAGGACCCCTCAAGCTTGTATACCCCAAGCTTACTTGCAAACACCTCTTCTTGCTAGGGAGATGAACACCAAAATGACTCCAATACCTCTCCAAAGACTGCTGGAACTCGAGAGTTTAGAGAGAGAGATTGGTGCTTCTAACTTGTGATTTTGCATGTATGAAAGAGATGGATGTGTTGAGTGTTGGACTAGTAATGAAAATTGTAGTTTACAAGAAGGTAAAAAACCTCTCATAGGAGAGGGGGCAGCCAAATTAGTCTCCAAATAAAAGTTTCCCCCCCAAAACTTAATCAAATAATTTTTATAAAACTAGTCCCTTATAAGTTGTACAATTAACTTTTAATTGTATAACGTATACACTCTTTTATTATTTAATGTTATCTAACTAACTTAAATAACACTAAGTCATATTCTTGAACAAAATATCCTAATAATTTGTTCCATCTCACATGCAACTTATTTAGAAAACCCATTTTCTAAATTTGGTGTTATTATTTAATTGCATGATCATATCATCAATTGAATAATTATCGGTGATTGCAAAGGTTGTTATTGGGTATAACCCGACTTGCATCATGACATACTAACCGCATCAATGTTCTATGTGTCTTGGGCATATATAATCCAACAATCTCCCACTTGCACAAGATTCATAGAAGATTGATGCAAGCAGTAAATACTGCCTAACAACGGTTTACTACCCTTAATACGCATGACTTAGAGCCATTCATTAACATCATCCCATTCAAGTATCCTACTTAAAATGATTTAGGTGAATTAATCATTTATCCTTTTGTTACAGATGTCATGTTAAATCCAAGGACACAGAGTGATCATTCCTTGTTGATTTAACTTCTCCAGGCCTTAGACATCTAACTCTCAACGAATAAGAGGAACAAATCCCATCTTGACTACATACGTTTCTCACAATCACCTTGTGTCACACCTGAACATAGTCTCATGTACTGTCCATTATTTCAGAACAGCGGATAACCAGATCAAGGTATGACACTTGGTGAATATCAAAACCCAATATGTATCTCAGGTCTGAGGATACCAAATGATATTCGCCTTTACTCAAATTTACTTATGATCAATCAATAAGATTCCATGTAGTAAAATTTGAGATGCGGGTTAGTCCAATATTTATATCCCACAAATATCTATGAACCTTGGTAGCAACCCATTGCTCTTTATTCATCCTTATGAATATCAACCAATCCAAGTTCATAATAATCATACCCTCACACTTGTTCCCACAAGTCTGAACGACTACGGGCATTTAGAGTAAACAATTTACTCATGGATTAAACATGCTAAATTGGAATATTAATTGAAACATTATAACCAAATAATTTTATTCAAATAATAAAAGGTTCCACATATCCAAATACAAAATTACAGATCAAATCCAATCACTAGAATATCGAAGTCCCATGGCACAAGTATGGCCTTCATGATTTGCCTTTTCAAGGAGCTTCGTGAGAGGATCTGTAATGTTTTGATCCGTGTGAACTTTAAGAATACACATCTTTCCCTTTTCAACTTCATCTCGTATGTAGTTAAATCTCCGCTCAATGTGCCTAGTCTTTTGATGAGCACGAGGTTCCTTGATTTGGGCAATCGCACCCTCGTTATCACAAAAGATCTCTAGGGGGTCCTGAATGGAAGGGACAACCCCTAGATTCGCAATGAATTCTTCAACCATGCAGCTTCTTGAGTTGCCAATGAGGCGGCGACGTATTCTGATTCTATAGTTGATAGAGCCACCACATCCTGTTTGGAGCTCTTCCAAGAGACCGCTCCTCTATTCAGAATGAAAATATCTCCCGATTGTGACCGTGAATCATCACGATCGTTTGGAAACTCGCATCCATGTAACCTTTTACAACGAGTTCCTCATCACCAGATCCATAGATTAGGAACATATCTTTTGTCCTCCTTAGGTACTTAAATATATTTTTAAAGCCATCCAATGACTGTTTCCAGGATTTTGCTGGTATCGGCTTGTCATGCTTAAGGCGCATGACATGTCTGGTCGAGTGAATATCATTGCATACATGATGGATCCAAAAGCAGATGCGTATGGGATTGCCTTCATTTTATCCTGCTAATCCTTTGAGCTAGGACATTGAGTCGTACTCAATATCGTTCCTCTTTGAATAGGTACCGTACCTTCTTAGAGTTCTCCATCTTGAACCTTTTCAAGATTTTATCAATGTATGCACTTTGATTTAAACCAATCAACCGCCTTGATCTATCCCTATAGATCTTTATTCCCAGAATATAGGCGGCTTCACCAAGATCCTTGATGGAAAAACAACTTCCAAGCCAGGTTTTTACACCTTCCAAGGTTGGAATGTCATTTCCAAATAGTAGTATGTCATCAACATACAATACTTGGAAAGTGATGATGCTCCCACTAGCTTTCTTATATACACAAGCTTCATCAGCGTTCTTGATGAATCCGAATTTAATTATTTATTTATCAAAATGGTGATTCCAACTTCTCGATGCTTGTTTCAATCCATAGATTGATTTTTTTAACTTGCATATTTTATCAGGATGTATTGGATCGACAAAACCTTTAGGCTGAACCATATAGACATCTTCCTCAAGATATCCATTTAGGAAAGAGGTTTTGACATCCATTTGCCAAATCTCATAATCATAATGAGCAGCTATGGCAAACAATATCCTAATAGATTTTAACATCGCAACAGGTGAAAAGGTTTCATCATAGTCAACCCCTTGAGTTTGAGTGAAACCTTTTGCTACAAGTCTAGCCTTATAAGTATCCAAGTTTCCATGCATATCGGTTTTCTTCTATAAAACCCACTTACATCCAACTACTTTGGAGTTAAGAGGTGGTACAACCAAGTACCATACTTGATTTTCATGCATGGATTGCATCTCAACGCTCATGGCCTCGAGCCATTTGTCACAATCCGAATTGGACACTGCATCATGGTATGTGGTTGGTTCATCTGAATCTACCACATAGCATCCATCCATGAAAGATCTATATCTTTCAGGTGGATTACTTGCTCTGCCACTTCTGCGAACGTTTTGTGTGTATTGATCAACCACTTGATCATCTTCAACATCCTCATGTTGAGTGCTAGTTTCAACCAAACGTCCATCGGGTGGTGGTTTTTGATCCTCCTCAAGATCCACTGTTCTACTGCTAGTTCCTTCCATAAGGAACTTTGCTTCTAAGAACTCACCCTTTCTGGCAACAAAAACCTTTTGTTCCAGTGGATCATAGAAATAATATCCCATAGAATCTCTAAGATATCCAACAAAGATGCACTTGGTGAATCAGACTTCCAATTTGTTTGGGGTGGGAGTCTTAACATAAGCCTCACAACCCCAGACCCTTAAGTATGATAAGGATGGAACTCTTCCATGCCATATCTTAAAGGGTGTCCTTTCCACCTTTTTGGTTAGGGCCATATTTAGAATACGGGGCCGCGGAAAGCAAAGCGAAACCCCAAAATGATAGCGGTAATGTGTTTCTAGCCATCATAGATCGGACCATATCCAATAAGGTTCGATTCCTCCTCTCAGACACACCATTATGTTGTTGGAGTGAGTTGTGAGACAATCCCACAACTCCTAAGATGATCTTGAAAAGCATCACTTAGGTATTCACCTCCTCTATCGGTGCGGGGAAATTTAATCGACTTGTTGAGTTGATTTTGTACTTCATTTTGAAAGATATTGAACATTTCAAAACTTTCATCTTTGTGTCTTAACAGGTACACATACCCATAGCGACTATAATCGTCGGTAAAGGTAACGAAGTATGTTTCACCATTCCTAGTCATTGGCTTAAAAGGACCACATACATCCGAATGTATGATTCCTAACAATTCTTTTGCCCTTTCGTTAGTCCTACTAAAGGGTGCCTTAGTCATTTTACCTTGTAAACAAGACTCACACACATCAAATGAATCACATTCACTTGTTTTTAAAAGACCATTCTTTTGTAGTGTTTGAATTCTTTTCTTGTTTATATGACCAAGACGACAATGCCAAATGTAAGAGTCACTCAAATCCGATTTAAGTTTCTTGGTACTAGTTTGGTATAGAAGCTATCATTCAATGTGATTTCACGAACCAATTCATCAATACCATTGACGGGTGTTGGACCAAAAGAACCAATGAGCCAAGATCAGAAAACCTCTAAGTCCCACATGATATCACAACAACTGCTGAAGGCTTCATCAGCAGTTCGACAAGTGCTGAAGACTTCAACAGTTGAAGATCAAGTACTGAAGACTTCAACAGCTGAAGACTAAAGTGCTGAAGCTTAACAGCTGAAGAACAGAAGTGATGAAGCTGAAGACCAAAGTACTGAAGTACAACAGCTGAAGAGTCTACAAGTGCTGAAGATCAACAACTGGTGTACAAAGTCTGAAGACAAAGACTGAAGACATCAGTTGATGACATCTACTGAAGCCATTAGCTGATGAAACGTCTGAAGTTCAAGTCTGAAGACCAAGTACTGAAGTTTCAGTAGTTTGTCACAACAGCTGAAGAGTACTTCTTCCATAGTTATGATATCAGTAGTTTTATGTTTTTACTTTCAGTAGTTTTGTAAAACGACTGAAGAGCTTGTTCTTCAGTCGTTGTAGTATCAGTAGTTTTATGTTTTTTAGTAGTTGTAGTAACTGATAACACTTAGTATTTTTGTAAGAAGATGTCAACTGTTTTGACATCTTCAGTAGTTGTGTTTCAGTTGGAATAATTCTGTTAGATGTCAGTATCAAGTGACATCAGCACACGTCACATCTCTTATATAAGAGGTGTCAACCTAATTGTAAGCGTGACATTCCGTTACCACGAAAGTGAATATTGAATGAAATTTATCTGCAGAATTCTCTCTATCTATAACCGTTTTTGTTCTTCATTGAATATCTTTTCGTTCTTGCGATTTGGCTAATTCATTGTTAGAATTCCGCTGCTATACTCTCTAGTCAATCAAACGTAGATCACTGATCCTAACAAGTGGTATCAGAGCTGGTTAATCATTGATCGATCTAACAATTGATCATTGAAACTGCTCATTGATATCTATGTTTGATTGAATTAGCATATTCGCAAGAACTGGTTATAGATTATTGAATTTCTGACGCTTTCGTTCATTTATTCTGAGATCTCTCTTGGTTCAATTGGTTGTTGTGTTTTGTTCTAAATCTGTTTTAGCTTAATTGAATTTGATTGAATCTGAGATGACTACTCCTTCTAATGATCCTCACAATACTGGTTCCTCAACCAAACCCTCGATGCTGGTTAGGACCGAGTATAACATATGGCAGCGAAGAATGCTTCATCACCTGTCTGTTAACAGTTCAGGTTGTTGGACATCTGTGGTACATGGACCACATAAGCCTATGGTGAACAATCTGGAAACCAATCAAATGGTTTCGAAGAAGAAGGAACAATACTCTGATGAAGATCGGAAACTGTTTGAGATTAATGCTAAAGCCCATAGAATTTTGGCCATGGCACTGCCTAATGAAATCTATTCAGGGCTTATGCATCATGAAACTGCTCATGATCTCTGGAATGCCCTGAAGGAACAATTCAGTGGAACAGATGAGGTCTTAGCAAACAACAGAGAAATCCTGGCCCAACAATATGAGACATTCTCTCATAGAAAGGGTGAGACACTGACTCAACAGTTTGAGCGTTTTTCCTGCTTGATCTCTGAGCTGAAAATGGTGAAACAGGAATACACCAATAGCCAGATGAATAACAGGTTCCTCAGATCACTGCCTGAGAGATGGGACACATTCACTATTGTCCTACGCTCCAGTGCAAATCTGGATAGCCTATCTCTCACCCAACTTCATGGGAAACTGCTTACATTCGAAAGAGAGATAGAGCAGAAGAGGAAACTGTCCTCATCAGGAAAGCTCACTGATGACTTTGTACCAGGGAATACTGCCTTGGTTGGTCATGAGTCAGAATATGCTGCATCTGAAAGCAATTATGATGAGCATATTGATTTCTCTTCAAATAGTTCTGATCATGCATTTGTTGGTATTGAGAGTCATTCTGGCAGTAATAGTGACAATCTATGCTTCATCATGGATGATTTGAAAGGAATAGCTGATGATGATCTAGAAGAGATGGATATTCTGAGCCAAATGGCATTGATTAATATCAGATCTCAGAAGTTCTATAAGAGAATTGGCAGGAAATTTCCTGGACACTCTGGCAAAACCAAAGTTGGTTTTGACAAGAGTAAGTTGAGGTGTCACAAATGCCAAAGGCTGGGACATTTTGCAAGAGAGTGTAGATCAACTGGATCTAACTCTTCTGCACCCTTTGTGACTTTTCCTAGTACTAGTCCACAAAACAGAGGGCAACATCCTGCTGGTTCTGGTCATCATTCACATCCTAGATCTCCTGCATACTTTGTTCCCCAGGGTCAAATGTCATATCCTTATCCCTGCTATTATATGCCTCAACCAAATCCTGTTCAAGCTCCAATTGCACATCAACCACAAGCATTGCCTGAACCACAACTTTCCAATCTCATCAACAAACACAACCTCAACAACACAGCTTCTTCACCCCAGGAGTTGTTGACTGGAGCAGTTTACCAGATGACTTGTCTGGTCATGAACAACTGTTCTCAGGTGCTGGTCAACATGGTGGTGAAAGTCCTTCTCTTATGGCTTTGGATTCTGCTGATACTTCATCCCCTAATGCCTCTACATCAAAGGTATCACAGGTATCCTCTGAGGCAAAAGCCAAATTATGTTCTAAACCATGCATAGCAGCATTTGCATCTATTAGAGAAGCAAATGTAGCTTTAATCAATAAGAACATTGAGCTAGAACAACTAATTTCCAAAAGCAAAGCTGAGTTTGAGTCTGTGCTTAATGATAAAAATGATGAGATTTACAAACTGAAATGCCAAATATCTAATGATAAGGCTAGGGAAGAGATACTTCTTGAGAAGTATAAAGATCTCAAAGAAACCCTTGCAGTTACCCAGGTAGAGTGTGATAGATGGGTACAATCATGCAAAGGTTTTGAAATGCTTCTTAGTAAGCAATCTGCTTCCAATGTGAAGTTTGGCATTGGTTACAATCACACTGCTCCACCTACAGATTTTACTCCCAGAGCAGAGGTAGAATCTAATGGTGAGAGTAATAACCAATCCATTTCATCATGTGATCTACTTTCTGATTCAGCACTATCAGAAGTAGAAGTCAGCACTAAGCCCTCTCAGAACCTATCAGCTGATGTTGATGGTTCCACTGCTGACACTCACATGATCAATGAGTTGATCAATTCAGGAGTTAATTCTAAAAGTCCTGAAAGGACTAGAGAGCAAGATTTAACACCTGAAGTTCAAACTCCAACTACAGTCAGTACTGAAAAGAAGAAAACTGTTAGTAGAAAGAGTTTGAAGAATACTGAAGAGGAAGTCAAGAAAGCAAACAATGCTTCCAAAGCACTGAAGAGCAAGTCTTCAGTTGTTTCATCCTCTTTAGTTGATGATCAACATAAGATGAAGAAGAAACCATGTGAATTATGTGGTTTGTTCAATCATCTTACAGATGATTGCTGGTAAAAAAGAGGATCCAAACTCAAACATAAAGAGGAAACTAAAGAGAAAATGGTTAAAATGAAAACTGAGTTTGAGACCATATTTGTATCAGCAACATCAAATCCTGTAACCCTTAAGTCCACAAAGAAATCCAAAAACGAAGGGGTTAAACAGGTAACAGCTGAGATTGCTCAGAAGAAGAAGGTGCAACATAGGAACTTATCAAACTCCACTGGCAATGTGTCTGATGAGCTGAAAGCTTTATCACAAAATCAGACACAGCTGGTTATGATGGTTCAACATCTATTGGGAAGAGTTAACCAATTAGATGTTCCTATGTTGAAACCACAGAAAAGGAGGTCCAAGCCAAAGGATTCCTCTTCTTCACCATCTTCTTCCTCTCAGGCAGTTGTTTCCAACAAACCTGTTAGTTTACCATCTGTTGATGAGACCAGGCCCAAAACCAAAAAGTTTGGGTCTCCAAAACTAACTGATTGTTTATTATTGTAGGGTTCTTCAACATGCCAAAGTAGCATCTGGTATGTAGACAGTGGGGGATCTATGCACATGACTGGGAACAGCTCTCTTCTTCATGACTACTCTCACGGAAAGAAGGGGTTTGTTTCTTTTGGCAATGATGCTAGGGGTTACATCATTGGCAACGGCTTTGTCTCCAATGGAGAAATAAAGTTTGATGATGTTAATCATGTGGAAAATCTCAAGTACAATCTCTTGAGTGTCAGTCAAATGTGTGATAAAGGCCATGTTGCTCTTTTCACCAGTCAGAACTGTAGGATTCTGTCATCCAAAGTTCTGCATTTGATTGATAAGGTGTTGGATGATCACACTCTCCTGAGAGCCAATAGTACAGGAAGAGTGTATGCCTTAGATCTTTCCAAGAAAATAGATCTCAGAGGCAATCCTTGCCTATTTTCCAAAGCCTCTTCTCAAGAATCTAAACTGTGGCACAGAAGGCTGGGTCATGTTAATTTCAAAAACATGAATCAGCTAATCCACAATAGTTTAGTTAGAGGCTTACCAATAAAGGAGTTCCACTGTGATGAAACCTACACTGCTTGTTTAAAAGGTAAACAACACAAAGTCTCATTCCCTCCTATTGAAGAGCCTAAGTCCACTGCCTGCTTGCAATTACTGCATATGATTTGGTCATGTGAGAGTATGAGCATGGCAAAGAAGAAATACTGTCTGGTAATTGTGGATGATTACTCCAGATTTGTATGGACTTTCTTTCTACATTCAAAGGATGAGGTTGCTCAAAAGATTATTCACTTTGTGTTGTGTTGAGAAGCAATATTCCCTTCCAGTCAAGTGTATTAGGAGTGACAATGGAACTGAATTCAGAAACCATACACTTGATGACTTCTATCTTTCAAAGGGAATCAAAAGGCAGTTTAGCATACCACGGACTCCAGAACAAAATGGAGTAGTGGAGAGAAAGAACAGGACCTAATTGAAGCTGCAAGGTCTATGCTGGCTGACTTTGGTTTGCCACTGACCTTTTGGGCTGAAGCTGTTAACAAGCTTGCTATGTGCAGAATAGAATCTTAGTAAATCAGAGGTTGATGAAGACTCCATATGAAGTTCTCCATCACTTGACTCCTCTAATTTCATTTTTCAAAGCATTTGGGTGTCCCTGTTTTATTCTCAACACAAAGGATCAACTCCAAAATTTGATCCTAAGGTGGATGCAGGGTATTTTGTTGTTATTCATCTACTTGCAAGGCATACAGAGTCTTCAACTACAGAACAAAGATAGTTGAAGAGACTTTGCATGTGAAGTTTAATGAATCTCCTACGGACAAGATTCCACAAAACCCTGTGGAGTTGTTTGATTTGGACATACTGCAATATGTTCCTTATCAACCTCCAGCTGTTGCAGATCATGTGGATAAATCATCTTCTGCAGCATGTCTTCCACCTGGTGGTATGATGATGATGATGATATATCAATACTCACCTATTCAAGTTTAGTGACCAACTGCTTGTGTCTGCTAAATTTGATGTTCCTGTAGCTTCAGCAGTTCCATCAACAACAAATGCTGATGAGATCTCTGATTCCTCTACATCTTTTGAGTTACCATCAAATTCTTGGTTTCAAGAGTTTGCATCAACATCTGCTGCTGCTGAAGGTCCTACAAACACTTGCACAATCTCATTGTTTATCAAGAACTGAAGAATCACCCAATGTCTCAGATTATTGGTGATATCAATGCTGGTGTTTCAACAAGAAGTCAATTGTCTAACTTCTGCTTCTATGCTCTCTTCATGAGTCAGCTAGAGCCAAAGAACTACCATGTTGCTTTGAGAGACAATGGATGGGTTGAAGCCATGCAGCTTGAGTTACTTCAGTTCAAGAAACAGCAAGTGTGGGAACTGGTTCCTCTTCCCCCAGGTAAGTGTGCAATAGCACTAAATGGGTGTTTAGGAATAAAACTGATGAAAATGGGCTTATTGTTAAGAACAAGGCTAGACTGGTTGTATAGGGGTTTTCACAAGAAGAAGGTATTGACTATGATGAAACCTTTGCCCCTGTAGCCAGACTAGAGGCAATCAGATTGTTTTTAGCCTATGCTGCATTCCACAATCTTAAAGTTTTTCAAATGGATGTCAAAAGTGCATTTCTATATGGTAAAATAAAGGAAGAAGTTTATGTGTGTCAACCACCAGGTTTTGAGGATAATAAACATCCTGAATGGGTGTATAAACTTGATAAGGCTCTTTATGGGTTGAAACAAGTTCCTAGAGCCTGGTATGAGACACTTTCCACTTTTCTTCTTAAGAATAATTTCACTAGAGGCTCCATTGATAAAACTTTATTTATTAAGAAGGTGGATCAGCATAAGCTACTTGCTCAGATTTATGTTGATGATATCATTTTTGCATCCTCTGATCCCCAGTTGTGTGATGATTTTACAACATTAATGAAAAAGAGGTTTGAAATGAGTGCAATGGGAGAATTACAGTTCTTTCTAGGCTTGCAAATTAAACAAAGGGCTGATGGAACCTTTATTCATCAGTCAAAATATACAAAAGATCTTTTGCATAAGTTTGATTTACAAAACTGTAAGCCCTGTTCTACTCCCATGTGCAACACCACACAACTGGATGCTGATCAGAAAGGTAAAGCTGTTGATGAAACCCTTTACAGATGTATGATTGGGTCCTTGATGTATTTAACAGCTTCTAGACCAGATATTATGTTTGCTACATGTGTTTGTGCTAGATTTCAGGCTGCTCCTAAAGAGTCTCATTTGATTGCAGTCAAGAGAATCTTTAGATATTTGCAAGGTACACAATCTCTGGTTTATGGTATTCCACTGGACACTCTTGCAAATTAGTTGCTTTTTCAGATAGTGACTATGCAGGGTGCAAGTTAACTAGAAAGTCAACTTTTGGTGGTTGTCAATTCCTAGGCAACTGTTTGATTTCTTGGCAGAGTATGAAACAAACACCTGTTGCTACATCACTGCTGAAGCCGAGTACATTGCTGCTGCAAGTTGCACTTCTCAGGTACTCTGGATTCAGAACCAACTTCTGGATTATGGCATTACAGAGACTAAGACTCCATTATTAATGGATAGTGCTTCAGCTCTGTGTATTGTCAAAAATCCAGTCCAGCACTCTAGGACCAAACATAGAGAGATCAGACATCACTTTATTCGAGATTGTTTTGAAAAAGGTCTGATTGATCCTAAGTTTGTGCCTAGTGCTAATGAGCTTGCAGATATTTTTACTAAGCCTTTGGATAGTTCTACTTTCCAAAACCTTGTGTTAAGGCTTGGTATGCTGCAGCTAGAATAAGTGACAACTACTGATGATTTCAGTAAAAGTACTGGTGATCATTGGTAACCATGTCACATATAAGTACTGATGAGTCCTTTCACCTTCAGTAGTTTTTATAACTACTGACGGCTAAATGCCTCACAAGTACTGAAGTACTTTATCTGTTCTAACTACTGATGTAGTTACAACTACTGATGTAGTTACAACTACTGAAATCAGTACAAACAGATAAGTATTGACGTCCTATGAAACACCTGAAAAGCAGATGCAAAGTCTGATGAGTAAGTGTTGAGGACAGTATGAAACAGCTGACAGGCTATGAATTGACGAAAACTACTGAAGAGAACTTTCTCTTCAGTTGTTTCTACAACTGCTGTTTCATTCTAAACAACTGAAGCAAAACCATGTCTTCAGTAGTTTTTATAACTACTAATGACTAACACCAAGTCTTCAGCTGTTTACAACAACTGATGACAAAACCACTATCTTCAGTAGTTTCACAACTACTGATGACAAACACCAAGTCCTCAGTTGTTTCATCATATGACGTCAAAACCATGGTCTTTTTTCTAACTGCTGATGCTTAAAACCACGACTTCAGTTGTTTCAACGTCTGAAAGGGTAATACCATGTCAACAGTCGGTTTAAAACTACTAATGCCTAACACCAAACCCTTCAGTCATTTTCTCAACCCTACCCTATAAATACCTGTCCTCTTCTCTAATGTTTCATTAGCCGTTATTTTCTGAGCTTCTCTCTCTCAAACATGGCGACCATGAGTCTGAAACCACGACATAACTGCGTTGCTTACCTTACAAAGTCGGCTTTCTGGAACAAATATGATAATGCCATTGACTTAATGGTGGATTCCCCATATCGCACAGCCTTTCTCTTGAATCCGACCATCTACCCTGAATCCCTCAGTCAATTCTGTTCAAATGCTTTTGTTCATACTGATGAGTCTACCGGCCAGATCTCTGTTCGGTCCCTTGTCAACCAGAAACTAGTGGTCGTCACACCGACATCATTCGTCTGGCATTACACTTACACGACTCCGCCACTGTGACTGAATATCCAAAGGGCATAACAGATATGTCATTTATCAATCATGGGTATGAAGGTGATCTTCGGGCTACAACCATTCTAAAGAAACATTTCCATGACGCTGAGAAAGTTATTTTTCACATGGTAAATGTCTGCTTAGCCTCCAAGACATCTTCTTGGGATCAAATGTCATCCCAATGGAAACAGGTATTGTATTCTATTCTAGAACACCAACCGCTAAATTTTTCTGAAATTGTGTTTCTAGAAATAAAGAGCTTGGCTCAGAAACCTGTGGCAAACCGATGGCCATTATATCCCAGGTTTCTGATGGCCATTATTTTAGATGAATTAAAATCGGATGGCCTTGTTGGCCTTGGAGTCCCTGCACCAGCTGTTTTGGCTGAGGTATACTCCAGGCACAACTCAGACCTTACTCTCAAAGAAGCTGCCCGAATGCTAAAGCCCAAGCACAGGGAACCCATAGCTTCCTCCACCAAAACCAAAGTCCCCACTAAACCAAAACCAAAACAACCCAAAACAGCTATTCAGGGAGATGAGTCCCCTGAAGATGCTCCTGTACCACCAACGCAGGATATACTTGCTGGCTTAAACCCCCTAGTAGTATCAGAGACTCTACCAGCCACAGCCGCTCAGGATTCCTCTCAAAAGGAGCCTGCAGCCACCACAGAAGGGGTACCCACACATCTGGGATCTTCCTCACATGAGGAGATTGCCATTGAAGAGCACCATCCTCCCCAGGTGCACACTGCTTCTACCCCATCTCCCCATGCAACCGCCCCCAAAGTCCAACCATAATCATTGCAAATGTGCTGACTCAGTTGCATGCCTCTCCTCCTCCCCAACAACCACCAACAAAGGGGAGAACCACAGATATTGAGGAAGAGGATCATCATGCTTCTGACAACCCACAGCACCGGGGTTTACAAGTTCTATCTCCTAGTGTGGATAGGGAGATTAGAACATCTAGTGAGGCTGCCACCTCTTCTGCATCAGCACATGATCAGAATGAGGCTGGTAACATTGCTAAGACCTCACTAGAGGCAACAGCTGATGAAGGACATAGTACTGAGGCTGGAAGTCCCCAGTTCCACGAAAAAGGGGCACATGCTACAACTGGTCTACACCCAGTGCATGTACATCCTGCTACAAGCAGGAGGTCAGATGATTCAGCATCTGCTGATGATGACCTGGGCTTTTTCTATGACGTTCTAGCCCACAACACCATCCTGGAGGCTGAGGTAAGCAGACTACAAGAACTGCTTGCCAAGAAGTCTCAGGATGTAAGTCCATCTGCCCCCACCAACCCACAGATGGCACCTTCATTTGAAGGTCCCCCAAACACTTTACCATCTTACTTCACTGAGCCTCCAGCTTCTGCTTTTGGCACTATCTCTCCGGGACAGAACCCCCCTGAGCAGATGGTTGCTGTATTCCAACAATCCCTACCTCTCATCACTCCCATCATCAATGACATTGTTTATAAAGCCATTGATGAGAGGATCTCCTCAGGTCTACAACCACTCATTGATGATGTTGTGCAAAAGAAACTTTCTGCGATACAAACCCCTACCACCAATGCATCCAAAAAGGGGGAGAGTACTGCACTGAAAGAAAAGAAAAGAAAAAGAACTGAGGATGAGAAGGCACAAGAGAAAACCCAGGAGTTGGAAAAGGAAAAGGAACAACAACTGATCACTTACAAAAGAAAGAAAAGTGCTGGTGATCAATCGAATGCTGAAGAAAAATCCTTGGAAGAGCTGGTAAAAGATGCAGATGATACACACAGCCGATCCATGGACAAAATCATTGAGCAACTATTCAATCAAGGCTTTGATACAGCCACACTAGACAGTGATATCAGGAGTTGGAACTAGAGGAAATTCAAAACAGATGGGCTGGAGAAAGAGAGATTGGAGATCATGATTCGATTCATAGCCAAATACTTAGGAAGATCACTGATGGAGATTCGTTCATGGACTAGAGACAGCATTCTGGCTATAGCCACCAGAATCTGTTTGTCTGAGCAATTTCATAAGGGGATAATCATTGAGCACTTGATGAGGCTGGGGCTGGAAAAAGTTTGAAATGGCAAGACTCACAAAAGCCAAACTCACAACCAAAATGCTTGAACAACCTTCCCAATCACCCACTCAAAAACAGCCTACCCCTAAATCTCCAAACCAATCTCAAAACCCAAATCCAAACATCCTCAACCTTCAAAACCAATTCCTTTACCACAAAAACCAATCCAACCATCATCCAGTGATGCACCTAGAAGGAGGAGAAGGGTGCTGAGGATAGAAGAAGATGAAGAAGAAGAGGATTAAGATGATAGTCTGCCACTCTCTGCTGTTCTAAAGCTACCAGAACCCAGGAGTCAACTCATGATCACACCTGACTCTCAAAGGGAAATGGTTAGAGTCAAAATAGAAGATGAAGAACAGCAGAAGCAGCACGATGAGCAACTACTGAAGATGGTTGACAAGGAATTTCCTCAGTCATCATCTATACAAGCCATGAAAGGGCATGCTCAGAGGCTGTACACTCTCAGACACACATTTCAGTATCAGAAGGAGAGAGTGAGAGTATGGCCAGACCCCAAGGTGAGTTCTAGAATCCACAAAAGATCCATTCCACACAGATACAATGGCCAGGTTAGAAAAACAATAGACTCTACAATCATGTTGGCCATTGTAGTGTCACCATGGGAAATAATCGATGAATTCAAGAAGGCTCATCAATCAAAAATGACCCCTCAAGCCTTACTGGAAAACAAGATGATCAAAAAGGGGTTATTATATAAGAAGCTTGAAGACATTAAGAAGAATGAGCTCCAGTTACTCCTTGAGGGCACTCATCCTGATGAATTTGTCTATAGGGAGGTAACTACTGTGGAGTTGAAGAATGGCAGGACTGTAAAGTATCTGAGTACTATGGTCCAGAGTTCTTCTTTGAAGGAGGAGTAGAAGAACTCTCCAAGGAGGAACAGTTGTTCTCCTTGAGGCCTATGTTCGAGAGTCATACAGACTCATTATGGGGAAGTAGATCTCATGAATGGGATAACAACTCTGTGTCCAGTTCCCCAAAACAGAGTTCCCATTCATACCTTGCCAAACAGATCTCTGAGATTTCTTCCCAGGCCAGTGCTTATATGGGTCATCTTCTCAACTGATCAAGAAGGAAAAAGACCAACCATTCTGCCAACAATAAGTGGGAAAATAAATCAATTAGAGGTTTTGGCTGCATTGGTTCAGGGGGAGTTTGTTGGACCAAAAGAACCAATGAGCCAAGATCAGAAAACCTCTAAGTTCCACATGATATCACAACAACTGCTGAAGGCTTCATCAGCAGTTCGACAAGTGCTGAAGACTTCAACAGCTGAAGATCAAGTACTGAAGACTTCAACAGCTGAAGACTAAAGTGCTGAAGCTCAACAGCTGAAGAACACAAGTGACGAAGCTGAAGACCAAGTACTGAAGTACAACAGCTGAAGAGTTTACAAGTGCTGAAGATCAACAACTGGTGTACAAAGTCTGAAGACAAAGACTGAAGACATCAGCTGATGACATCTACTGAAGTCATCAGCTGATGAAACGTCTGAAGTTCAAGTCTGAAGACCAAGTACTGAAGTTTCAGTAGTTTGTCACAACAGCTGAAGATTACTTCTTCAGTAGTTGTGATATCAGTAGTTTTATGTTTTTACTTTTAGTAGTTTTGTAAAACGACTGAAGAGCTTGTTCTTCAGTCATTGTAGTATCAGTAGTTTTATGTTTTTTAGTAGTTGTAGTAACTGATAACACTTAGTATTTTTGTAAGACATGTCAGCTGTTTTGACATCTTCAGTAGTTGTGTTTTAGTTGGAATAATTCTGTTAGATGTCAGTATCAAGTGACATCAGCACACGTCACATCTTTTATATAAGAGGTGTCGACCTAATTGTAAGTGTGACATTCCGTTACCACGAAAGCGAATATTGAATGAAATTTATATGCAGAATTCTCTCTATCTATAACCGTTTTTGTTCTTCATTGAATATCTTTTCGTTCTTGCGATTTGGCTAATTCATTGTTAGAATTCCGCTGCTATACTCTCTAATCAATCAAACGTAGATCACTGATACTAACAACGGGAATAGCTTTAAAGTAAAACATGTCATTCAAAGCAACATAAATTTCATTTCCAATAAATGATAATACATATCCAAATTGTTTTAATAGGGCTATAAAGATAATGTTCCTAGTCAAACTAGGAGCATACAAAACATTATACAAAATTACTTCCAAACCATCTGGAAGTTTCAAGATGTAGTCACCACGGGCTTCAACTTGAACCTTTGCCCCATTGCCCATGTAGTGGCTAACATCCCCTTTCTTGAAGTCACAACTTCTTTTGAACCCCTGCAACAAATTGCAAATGTGAGTTCCACATCCGGTATCCAGTACCAATGTGTTAGAGGATATTAAATTTAAATCAATATGGATCATGTATGTTGTACCTGAGGTCTGCCCAGCGTCCCTCTTTGCTTTCAACTCTTGGAGATGGACGGGATAATTCCTTGCCCAATGTCCAATCTCCCCACACTTGAAGCATGGGTCATTCGAAGAAACCTTTTGCTTCTTCTCTGGTGCTTTGGGTGGCAACCTTGCCACCCCTTTCCCCTTACCCGACATGGGTCCCTTTTCCTTGGCAACTCTTGCTTTGGTCACGGGATGAGGCCTTTTCTTGTTCCCACCTTCGTTGATGGTGAAAACGGGTAAAACCCTTTTACCCATGGCCGCCTCGACCATTTTGAGCATAGAGTGAAGCTCACCAATGCTCTTGTCCCAAGCATTCATGTTGTAATTCAACACGAATGTCTCGAACCTTTTGGTAAGGCCGTTAAGGATCAAATCCGTTGCCAATTCCTTTGAGACGGGACAATTAAGCCTCTTGAGGTGATCAATGTGACTTTTCATCTTAAGCACATAAGATGAAATAGATTGGTTGTCGTCCATACGACATGCATGAAGCGCTTGAACTGTTTCAAAGCGTGCAACCCTTGCTTGTTGTTGGAACGTTTCCTTCAGCTGGGTTATCATGTCACAGGCTCTGTGATTTTCATACTCCTTTTGGAGATCCGGAGTCATGCTTGCCAACATGAGGCAAGACACTTGGACTTAGTTCTCAGTGTATTTTAACCAATCGTTAAAGGCCTCCTCATCATCCTCACTAGGTTGATCGGGGATAGGGTCGTCTAAAACATACGCACATTTTTCTTGCTTGAGAACGATTCTCAAGTTTCGAAACCGATCAATAAAATTGTTATGGTTTAGACGTTCCTTTTAGAGAATCGCTCTTAAAGATTGGGCGAACGCGGATGAATTTTCATTGTTATCATGGTTATTGGAGGCCATCTACAAAATTTAACAAATATCAATTTTAGTATTTTCGATATTGTTATTTTAATATAAATACCTTTTATGGCCATTTTATATTAAAATCTAGAATCCAACATACATTTAAATTGTGGTTAGGTGACCTTTATCCCACGATTTAAATTAATAAAGGTGGTCAATGATTGACGATTGCAACCACTTGTAACTTCTAGAGATATGGGATCGACTTGAAACATCATATGTAAAGTCGGCATGTTAATCCCATCAACACCATTTGGAAACCACATCGTAGGTGATCCATTTGACATGGTTTGCAAATCAAGACACCCTACTTTCATCCACGTGTGAGTTTGCCAAAATAAGTGGTTAGGTGACCTTTATCCCACAAATAAGGCATTCTCACCTCAAATCACAAGTTCCCTCAAAATGGTTAGGTGACCTTTATCCCACTAAGAGTTCCCAAGTGACTCAAGTGTTGTGTAAAATGACGGTGTTGATCTTGTTTTAAAATATTTAGAGATTTCATAATTCTACTTTAGAAAACTCTTAGTACTTATATTTGCATGCTTTCAAATACAAGATACCCTATGGTCCTTTGATTAAAACTTATTTTAATCTTTAGAATCATTAAATCATATTAATAACCTTTTATTACCTTTTAATGATTAAGAACCATTTAATGAGTTTGTTAAGATCATAGAAAGGTTTGTTAAAGCAAATATCATATACATGCCATCAACCACAATAATATAAACAAAACAACATAGCATATGTGCATAACCATAGCATCTAAAGTGGTCCACACTTGTTTTCCATCACAAGTGTGGTCCATAGGCATTCCTAAGGGTCATAACAAAACACATAGAAAGCTTCCGAAAGCCTCTTACTTGAAACCGCATCCAAAATGCTCCATGTTTCTATTATGTTTTTTCCTTTGTGCTTCCAACGCATACGTCTTCATATTACAAGATATAAAGTCCTAATACAAGATATCTAGTAAAATGAAAATGCACCTAATCTATTTATTACAACCCAATAATAAATAAATTACATTTTAAACAAAGCACAAATAAATAAATATACAACCCCATTGAATAAACAAATACAACCATTGCAATCATCCAAACAACATAAGGCCAAAGGCTAGGTTATGCAACAATATAAACATTCATCATATCATCCAAAATAACAATGAATCCCCTTTAAAACCCATGAAATTTCAGCCAACATAAACTGAAATTTCGGGTTTTAAACATTGTCCAAACAACATACATATCAACATACATATCTTTCAAGGTTTAATCACAAGCATGTGTAATATAACCTTGAAAGTTTGGGGATTCAACATATAGGAATATTGAAGCCCTTAAAAGAGTTATAAAGTCCCGTAAAAACAATTTTAAAGGACAAGAACAAGCAAGCTATCCACATAACCGGCTCTAGATGCCAATGTTGAGTTTGTTAGAACATAAAATCAAAGTTTAACCTTTTAAACTATCAGAAAAACACAGCGGAAATGATTTTGAAACATGATTATAAAGCTGAAATTTCATGTTCTTATGGTGACATATATATGTATAAAACAAACCCAAAAACTAAGGATCATTATATGTGAATAAGCAAGCTATGAAACATCTGTAAATGTACATAAAATCACAGCTACAAGCAGTTGTGAAATAACTACCTTTCAACAGCTTGATAGTCGACCAAAAGGAAAGATAGATGCTCAAAACTCGGCCAAGGCTTGAAGGAAAGGACCCCTCAAGCTTGTGTACCCCAAGCTTACTTGCCAACACCTCTTCTTGCTAGGGAGATGAACACCAAAATGACTCCAATACCTCTCCAAAGACTGCTGGAACTCGAGAGTTTAGAGAGAGAGATTGGTGCTTCTAACTTGTGATTTTGCATGTATGAAAGAGATGGATGTGTTGAGTGTTGGACTAGTAATGAAAATTGTAGTTTACAAGAAGGTAAAAAACCTCTCATAGGAGAGGGGGCAGCCAAATTAGTCTCCAAATAAAAGTTTCCCCCCCAAAACTTAATCAAATAATTTTTATAAAACTAGTCCCTTATAAGTTGTACAATTAACTTTTAATTGTATAACTTATACACTCTTTTATTATTTAATGTTATCTAACTAACTTAAATAACACTAAGTAATATTCTTGAACAAAATATCCTAATAAGTTGTTCCATCTCACATGCAACTTATTTGGAAAACCCATTTTCTAAATTTGGTGTTATTATTAATTGCATGATCATATCATCAATTGAATAATTGTCAGTGATTGCAAAGCTTGTTATTGGGTATAACCTGACTTGGATCATGAGATACTAACCGCATCAATGTTCTATGTGTCTTGGGCGTATAGAATCCAACACGTAGTTGATCGTTCTCTAATCATTCTTAATGTTTTATTAATCGTTAGATTGATCTAAACCGTGTTCTCCCTAATTGGATCACCAATAAAATAGGATTCCGGACTATTTGAGTTGGTATACATGCAGAATCAGTTTGTACTCCGTACGTAATCGGTCATAACATTACTTTTGCTCAAAAAGTAGTTTTCTTGGAAATCAAAAAGCTTCCGAAGGTAACTTATCCTTTGATGTTTTAATGAAAAATCTTTCGAAGCTAAAATTACTTTGGCAGATTTCCTAAGAGTTGAGAAAATTTTGCTTCGGAAGAAAAATTAAGACTTGAATGCTTTGTCCAGAAGAACAGAGCTTCCGAGAGTTAATTTTCTTCGAAAGAAAAAAGTCCTTGAAAATAGATAAGTGTCTGAGACAAGTACTTAAGCTTTGGAAAATATATCAGAAATTTCTTCCGAAGGTAAATTTCTTAGACAGTTATTTGTTTTGAAGACGTGATTTTCTTCCAAAGATAAAAGTGTATCTTCCGAAGGATCAAAATTTTCAGAAATCTAAGGAAAGTATTCAAAAGGATTTTCATCCAAAGAAAACAATAGCTTATAAAAGTGATGAACTAGACAACTTAGGACACATATATTTTAAGAAATAATAAGAATTAGTTTTAAGAAAAACCTACTCAAATTTTGTCATCCCAATAGATGATACAAGATATTTAATTCTCTGTTCATCAAAAGATTTTTTTGTAAACAGATTAGCATATTGTTCATTTCTGTGGACTTTGACTAGTTTAATTAATCACTTTTCATAATTATCTCTTATTAAATGATACCTAATGTTGATGTGTTTGGTCCTGGAGTGCTGCACAGGATTCTTCGTGATTGAGATAGTACTGTTTTTGTCTATATGAATAGGAGACTCCTTGAAGTTTAACCCATAGTCTAGCATTTGATTCTGAATCCAAAGAACTTGAGCATAACAGCTTGCAGTAGCAATGTATTCAGCTTCAACAGTTGATGTAGAGACACAGGATTGTTTCTTGCATTGCCTTGAGACAACCCTTCCACCAAGAAACTGACATCCCCTGGAGATATAAACTTTGCAGTCATGTTCCAACCACCATAATCACTATCTATATAACCATACAGATTGAAGTCGGGATTCTTAGGATACCACAGACCAAGTGTTGAAGCACCTTTGAGGTATCTTAGAATCCTTTTGACAGTGATAAGGTGAGACATCTTAGGCTTGGCTTGATATCTTGCACATATGCAAGTGGCAAACATAATATCAGGCCTGCTAGCTATAAGATACGAAAGAGACCCAATCATAGCCCTGCATAAGTGTACATCTACACACTCCCCCTCAAGATCAGGTCCAAGGGAGTGGTTTCTGGCTATGGATGTCTTAGCAATCTTACAATCAGTCATGTTGAAGCTCTTGAGTATGTCCTGAACATACTTTGATTGACTAATAAAGATGCCATCTTCAACTTGCTTCACTTGAATTCCTAGAAAGAAATTGAGTTCTCCTATGGAAATCATTTCAAATATGTCCTTCATCAGCTTCTCAAAGTCTTTGCAGAGCTTTGGATTAGTTGAACCAAAGATGATGTCATCTACATACACTTGAACTAGCAATATGTCACTTCCCTGTCCTTTGATGAAGAGAGTTCCATCTATAGTACCTCTCTTGTATCCATGTTTGCTAAGATACTAAGATAGGGTCTCATACCACTTCCTAGGTGCCCGATGTAGCCCATAAAGAGCTTTGTCAAGCTTGAAGACATAATCAGGATGATCAGAATCTACAAAACCAGGTGGTTGTTTGACATACACCTCTTCATCAATCACTCTATAAAGAAAAGCACACTTCATATCAAGTTGATAGAACTTGAAGTTCTTGGATGCAGCAAATGCCAGGAATATCCTAGAAGCTTCCAGTCTTGCTACTAGAGCAAAAACATCAGTGTAGTCAATACCTTCTTCTTGTGTGTATCCTTGAACAACTGGTCTAGCTTTATTTTTGATGATAAAGCCTCTATCATCCTTCTTGTTCCTAAACATCCATTTGATTCGAATGGTAGTTTTCCCATGAGGAAGAGGACAAAGGTTCCAAACTTTCTGTCTTTTGAATTGAAGCAACTCCTCTTGCATAGCTTCAACCCAACATCCATCTTTAAAAGCCTCATCAACTTTCTTTGGCTCTATCTGGGAAAAGAAATAAGAGTGAAGACAAACATTTGCTTCATGGGTTTATCCTCTTGTTCTTACCCCAGAGACAACATCTCCAATGATGTTTGTAGTGGGATGAGACTTGTGGATCCTTAGCTGAGGGATCATAGAAAGTTGTTGAGAAAGATCTAAATTAGAGAAATTTAGATCTGGCAAAGATGTTTCTCCCACCACATCAGCACACTTATCAAGAGAAACTTGATCCAAGGAGTGTGTGACATCATTGATGTTGTCATCTATGGAGTGGTTATCAGCATCAAGAAAGTCGTGATCACTATCACCACTACCATTATTGTCCTCTGCATTTGAAGTATCTTTATCTGGTTGTGGAGCCTCTGAGCTAGAATTTAAAGGCATACCAGATGTATCAGCTGAGTTTGTCATTATGGTGCTGATAGAAACCTCATTTGCAGAAGTAGTCCCAACTGGAGCTCAAGATGTGTTACTTGAAGGTCTTCTCAGCTCAAATCTAGGATCAGGATCACTCGTATTTAAGTTTTCTACAGATCCTGAAATAGTCTCACAGGATTTGTTAAAACAGTTGGTAACTAAATCAAGATCAAAAAGCCAACCAGGACCAGAACCGGCCACACAGGGTGTGTTCATTGAAAGTCACATTGGCTGACTCCTCGACAATTCTAGTTCTAAGATTGTATACTCTGTAAGCCTTAGCTTAGGAAGAGTATCCAATGAAGTGTCCATCATCTAATTTCTCAGCAAATTTGGCAATTTGATCCTTGGTATTCAAGATGGTGCAAGGACATCCAAATGACCTGAGCAAACCAATGAAAGGTTTCCTCTTGTGCCAAAGTTCATAAGGAGTCTTGCCATGAGTATTAACCACTAAAACTCTGTTCTACACATAGCAGGTAGTGTTGAATGCCTCTGCCCAGAAGGTGATGGGTAGCTTAGAGTTAGACAACATGGTTCTTGCAGCTTCAATCAGTGATTGTTTCTCCTCTCAGCAACACCATTCTATTGAGGAGTCCTGGGAGCACTACATTGTCTTGTAATACCTTTTTCATCATAAAATGTATCAAGGATTTAGTTCTTGAATTCAGTTCCCTAATCCCAGCTTATGATTTTGACCTTGTGATCAGATTGATTCTTAATCTTTAAGATGAAATTCTTCAGAATCTTAGGAGTCTCATCCTTAATTCTAAGGAAGAAAACCCAAGTAAATCTTGTAAAGTCATATGTGATCACTAAACACTAAGATGTCCTTCCCAGACTCATTATACTGGTGGGGCCAAAGAGATCCATATGTAACAAGTGTAGGGGTGTAGTGATGGAGTTTCTTTGCTTAGGCTTGTGAGATACCTTATGTTGCTTCCCTTTGAGGCATGCAACACAATGGTCATCACTTGTAAACTCTTTCTTTGGCATTCTAGTTACCAAATCATTCTTAATCAGCTTATTCATGTTCTTAAAGTTTACATGGCGCATTCTTTTATGCCATAGGAAAGACTCATCTATTGGCTTTAGACACAAATCATGAAACTTCTCCACAGGGAGATGTTTCTTGCAAATCCATCTTGTACATGTTCCCTTTCCTGGGGGCTCTAAGCAGAATATGCTCAGGAGGAATGACCACCCCGGGCTTAAGAACAATGCACTCATGCTCAGTAAAAAGCATGTTATGACTCTGATCACAAAATTGGGATACACTCAGAAGATTGTACCCAAGCTCCTTGACAAAGTTTATGTTTTCAATGCTGAGCTTACCATTTATGACCTTGCCCCTTCCAAAAATGTAACCTTCTTCATCTCCTCCAAAAGCAACTGGCCCTCCATCAATCCTTTCAAAGTTCTGGAGTAGTGACCTATTGCCTATCATGTGCCTGGAACAGCCACTGTTAATGACCCAGACATTTTTGTTTGTCTTGAGATGTCCCTGCATAAAGAAAAAGATTAGTTACATTTGAAAATGCAAGCCTTACTTGTGTTGGGCTCACTAAAAGAAATAGAAGGTAATGCAACAGTAATAGATCCTATTATAGTGATTTGAGGATCTTGAGCTGTTGTTGATGGAGAATTCTCAGTCACTTGGTCTTTCTTAGACTTCCACACTACCTTTGGAATCTTGGACTTGACCTTCAACACTTTGGAAGCTTTTGATACTTCGGAAGTTTTGATGACCGAACCTTCGGAAGATTTTGCAAACACCGCAGCAGACTTCAGTGCTTCGGAAGTATTCCTTCCTTCCGAGACCAACTTTTCTGCCGAAGGCTATTTTCCACTTGCCTTCTTCTTAGTTTTGGAGCTTCTGAAGGAAACAGATTTTCGTTTCGAAGCTTGAATCTTCTTAGAACTCTTGGAAGTCTTTGGTTTCGGTCATGTGAAAAATACTCTCAGGATTGTATGGAAAATCCTTAGCAAGATGAGCAGTATTTTCACACATAAAACACTCCATTTTCTTCTTCCCAAGAGCCTTTTGCTAGAAACAAGACTGACTTTGGTCACATCCCTTCTCCACCCTCATCTTTGCAGATGTTGAGACAGTCCTTTTGGGCTGAGGACTGTTCTTGGAGTTTGATGGTCCATGCTATGTAGCTATGATACACAACATATCAGTCTTTTTCTTGATACTGAGATGTTTTGAACATGAACCAAAACTTTTAGCAGAAGAGTTAAGGTTGATTCTTCAGTCTTTACCACTTCAAACCCTTCAGAGATAAAAACTTGTTTCTGCTTGGAGTCAAAAGTAGCCTTGATATCTTGAGCCTTCCTAGCTTTTTTTTTGCTCTTTCTGATCAAGTTCTTCCTGAATGACTTGGTCCTCATAGTCTTATTTTTCTCCTCAGAAAGATAGTGGCCCTTCTTAGAATCCTCCTCTTCACTCTTTTTAGAGGAATTCTTCACTATCACTTCCTCATTCTCTTCACTCAAAGGATCAATGAGAGGAAGCTCATCTTCTCAAGTTTTAGACCTAGGAGATCTTACAGACAAGATTATGTGTGGAGGAGCTATCTTATTTGATCCTAGTTCTTGCTTGTTTTGATAAAACACTTTGTTATGCGGGGATGAGGATATCATGTTCTTGAAGGTGTCTTCTTCAAGAACACACTTGTCTACCCTTGCTTTGCTGATCACATGTATTACACGGGTTGGATAAATAAAATATTATCCCCTAAGTTGTAGCTATTGATTATTAGCAATACTAGGTTAGTATGTCCTGTATTACATGTTTTGTTTCCATCATTAGCTTCAGACTAGGTTAGTATCTCCTGTATTACACGAGTTGGATAAATAAAGTATTATCCCCTAAGATATATCCTCGTCACTTTATTATCCCCTAAGTTGTAGCTATTGATTATTAGCAATACTAGGTTAGTATCTCTTGTATTACACGGGTTGGATAAATAAAATATTAAATAATTTTTAATGAAAATGTAATAATTATAAAACAATATGATTGAAATTGCATATAAGTAATAGTATAACTAATAAAATAATGATATTATTATTTTAAACTTTTTAAGCCCTAATTTCATTTTTTTAATAAACATATCATTGCAAAACAAACCGTTTTATAAAATATCAAAATTAAATTTTTTTATTATAAACCCTAATTTTAGTTATTTTGTTTTATAAAGAATCATTAAAAACCATTTTAAAATACTTCATAATGTTAAACATGAATGTTGTTTTAGAAAATTTTCTTATTTATAAAATTTTCTTCATTTAGAATTTATAATTATAAAAATATATTTTTTTAAAAACAATTTTAATCTAAAAAAATTAAATAATAATATTAGTTTTTGAGGTAATTATTTAATAGGAGAAAAAAGCGAAAAAAATAAAATCAGATGGTTTAAAATTGTGTCAATTGTTATCTTAAAATATTCTTTTATTATAATAGATTTAATAAATCCTATTTTTGAATTTTGTTTTTATCAAAATCCTTGCCTCCTTTATTTGGTTTCCACCAAATGCATATCGTATGAATACTTCAGAATTTCAGTTTCATTTGATAAACATTACATATATACATACATACACACATATATATATATATATATATATATATATATATATATATTATGTATGTATGTAGGTGATTAAATATATTAAGCAATATGCAACTCCATTTCCAATCAAAGAGCATTCAAAGTGTGAAGGTAACGTATATTATAATGATTGAGTCTTCACACTCAATTTTTAAACTCCAAATCGGTTATATAATATCAAATAATAGTTGATTTTTATATATTTTTAATAATTTTATTTTTTTTGGTGTCTTCCTTTAAGACATATAGTATAGACGCAAAGGACAATGAAATATTTAGTTTTGATCATTTTTATAATCTTGTAGATGATAATAATCTTGTAGACGATGGTATGTCGAAGTATATTGGTAATAGTTTAATATTTGTATGAATGTATTGGGCAATGATGTTTTTGTTGATAAGTAAGGTACAATTCGTAAGCATTAATTAGATTTCATGTCTTTTTCGTTGTTTTTTCATGTTTGTGTTAATATGTTCATAAGTACGATGTTCATATTCAACTTTTTTTCATATAACATTTTACATCTATGAAACTTCACTATGAATATGATTAATATGTCTTATAAGCTAGGTGTGAAGTATTTCTTTTTTACTTCAATTGTTTAACATATATGCAGAGCAATTTTAAGTGCCACACATATTTATTATGTATCACAAAAATCTGGAAGGATGACTATCTAATGCGGCGGGATGACTATCTAATGCGGCGGGATGACTATCTAATGCGGCGGGACGACATTTTACATCCGACACGTGTTTTTAATTTTTGTTATCTTTTAATAAATTTTAAAAACTCTATTATATTTTTTAAGCTAAAATTTTAAACACCAAATATATGAGTATTGCATGATAACTTCTACATTTATGCATTAACTTATCATACTATATAAAATACAGATCAGCTCAGCAAAAGAAATTACACCAAAAAATTTAAAAATACAAAGGTTACAATTGTAGTTTCAAAAAGTTTTTAGTCATGATATATTAAAAGATATAATTGAAATATTAAAAAAAATGTTTTATATATAATATAAATAGATATCGGGTGCCTCAAGCAACCAATCCAAACTTAGTCATGACGCTTTTGATTTACTAGCTTGAACAATTTACCAAACATTTGGGCGGAGATATGTATCATCTTCATATCTCATTGAAAAGGTTAATAAAATTAAGAATGAAATACATGAACAAGTTCCATACCAAACTCAATGACGAAAGAAGGCTATTGTAGTTGAGGAATTATGATATTCTTTTAGAGCATCAAAAGTTACCCTGTCATTAATGTTGTCCATTAATTTAATTGATGGGTCATTCAAGTCAACAAAATGTTACATGAAAAAGAACCAACAAAATGTTATGTATACTTTTCTATATATGTAAACCAAGGGAAAATTATACTAATTATGCGCGTACATAAACCTATAGAACCACATATGAAGTTTTAGACATATGTAAATCAATTTAACGTAAATAATAACATTATGTAACACATATATAGACAACAAAGTAAACAATTTTCTTTTACATATATGTAAAGCATCATAATCACACGCATATGTAAAACAACAAAATAATGTGTCTTTTTTTACATATATGTAAACCAACATCTATAAATCTATAAATACTAATAAAATAAGTTTTTTGTCTGACACTTGCTACAATTCTAAAGCTACTAAATTTTATTTTCTCGCTTCTCTCTCCTAATAAATACCACATTAAATACAAATAATATTATTCAATTATTTCTATATTACATATATACTTTTTTAAAATGATCTTTCTACAAATGCAAATTTTAAGTAAATAATTTTTTTATAAATAAGAATATTTTTCAAAAATGAATATTTTAAATGATATTATACGTAAAGTGATCTAAAAATGATATTATGCGTAAATTGATCTAAAAATGAATGTTTAAGATGAAACTTTTTACATAAGAAAGTTAAAAATAGCATAATTGTTTTATTTCTTAAACAAAAAAATATATAATTTTAATTATATTCTTTATTAAAGTATTATAATTAAAGTACCTATTTATACGTAATTAACATTATATTTTATCTTCAAACATGATTTTATAATAGATAAGTTTTTATTAATAATTATTTAATATTTTATTTATTCAATCCATGTATTACACGGGAACTACCTATTATCATATATACCAAGAGATGTTTGATCATCAATTAAATTATTATAATAAAACTTCAATAACGAAATAAATGAGTGTTATCATAGTCAATAACCTCCATGTGAAACCTTCGCTCTAGACATCCACAAGACCCATGCGGCTCATGAGTTGATATCAATTATTTTGCAATCATGTAACATTGATACATAACATATGTCAGCTTGATATCGAGTACTATTCTCTCTTAGTTGAAATAAAATTCAACTTTTACAAGACAAATACCTTATATATCTTTTAAGCAAATATGAACTTTATAATAATGGTTATATCAAACAAAAATTTTTTTTCTTTCAAACAACATGCAAAGTCATGTTTAGAATTTAAAAGACAAATTAAAAGGTAACAATTAAAAACAGACATGTCTTAAATAACAATTTGCTCCCGTAAATTTTCAAACCCCTACTCAACTTGATTTCAATTTTGAAAAGGATTAAGCCTTTGACTATTTTGCAAAACAAAATCAGAAACATAGGCGGGTTTCTAGAAATAAAATTGAAATTTTTATCAATGAATTAATTTACACAATTTTACATTTTCAATACTACACTTTTACACTAAATAAAAATATTAAATGCGATTATATTTTTCATTTTCTACCTGGTTTAATCTCAATCATTCATCCCCAAAATCTATGGTACACATAAGTTTTGCAAGTTCTCATTTGTAAAGAGCATCTAAAAAAACCAAAACACACCCCATATATATATAATGTTTGTTGAAACTTATCAATCGGGCTCGCAAAGCCGCGAACCTTGGACACATTAATATTTTTCATGTTACGTGTTGGTTCATATATCAAATTACATATGTTCAAAGAATTTGGGTCACGTGACGTTAAGTGTGTGTTTATGTTGTGACTTGTGTGTAAGAGCTTAGAGTGTGTGATATATGAATGAGCATACATGTTAATAATACATATCCTTTACCATCTTAAGTATTTTTCATACAAATTCAACTTTATCAATACTTAATTTTGATAAATTTGGATTTTTTAGTTTTGGATGGTTGCTTAGTGATCTCAAAAGAAAGAGACAAGAATTTCATGAAGATTTTGAAAGTTTAGATGTTGTTGTAGTCATGACTAATTATTTCTTGATCATAACAAGCATCAGGATCCCCTTTCCAGCATAGTATGGCCATGACTGATTTTGTCATGACAATAACATGCATCAAGCCCCCCTTTTAGCCTTTCTTCTTCCCCATTTCACTCAAGCTCGAATATTAAAAAGAAAAAGCCCTAGTTCTCTCAAATATTGAGCTTCATTTGAAGGAATTTTATAAGATTCGAAGCCAAGATTGAAAATCAAGCATTGAAATGAATAATCTAACATCATACAACTCATCTTAGCTTGATTTGGTTTGATAGTTTCTACATCTAACTATGTATCTCTTAATTATTCAAGTTTTTTTTAGGTGTTTTTGTATCTATTATGAGCTAGATTCCTTGGTTCACTTAGATTAGATGAATCCTAGCTATGTACATTTGTTTTTCATAAGTAAATGTTTAATCTTGTAGGAAGCTTGACCGTATTACATTTGAAAACCGTATGTGTTAGGGTATTTATTCATGAATATGTATATGTATGTAGGTGTATTTATGGTATTTGACTAAGAACGGTGCATGGGGATTAAAACATATATGATTGTTATTCAAATGTGCATCCTTGTGTATATGCTTGGAAAAGTTATTACATGCGTTGTGAGTTTAACTTATCATTGTGTATATGTGATTATAGTTTACTAGCATAAGCTTGTAGTTCTTATATTTGTGGTATGATATTAATAAGGTGGAGAACTTTATGATGTTGTGTTTATTACGTGATTCGATGTGGTTGATATGTGTTTATCGTATTATATTTCCAAAGGATTATGAGATTAAATAACTTTGACAAGAGTTTAGTTCACATTTATATTCAATGTAATTGTATCATTAGATCTTCATGTAATGACTTTAGGTGGTTACTATACTAACATTGTTTTAACTTTCTATAGAGTCATATGATTAGGTAGCCTTGCAGGGGTCTAATCTACTTTTGTGGTGCATGTATAAAAAATTTTATTGTGATAAATTTGTGTATGCTATTTTGGCTAAAATGATTCAAAGCCTATGAACATTACCTTTGATTGATTTTTTTCTTGTTTTTTATATATCCTTATTTATTTTTCTATTTAGTTAAAAAATACCAAATAATTTATATTTATCTGTTGAATAATAACAAAGATTTACTATTAGTAGCTACCGTATGCTTGGATGGATACTTGGTTCTTGCGAAAGATATGCTACATATAAGATTGGTATATTTTCTTATTTGTGTGTGCTTTAGTTATATGGTAAAAATAATTTTTATAAATTGAAAATCAACTGGTGTGTAAAATCATTATTAAAAATGTATATACATCGCATACATCAAGTGCGTGGGTAGTGTATCATGAATATGTGTGTGCAGGATTTAGTTTCAGTTGGTGGTGATATGTGGATGCGCTCGTGTCCGGTGGTGCACGGTGGTGTATCCGTAAGTGTGTGTGTATGTGGTGGTGTATGTATGTAATATATGTGAGTGTGTGTCGTGTGGTATGTGTCTGTCTGTTTATATTAGTATGTGTTGTGTGTATATGTGATTCATGTGCCTGTGTATGTGTGTCTCAATCGAGAACAAACACGCGGCGAAGGCTATTGGGTGCATAATTGTACATGTGTGTGTGGTAATTTTGGGGTGCTCGTGTACGTGTGACTTATGTGTATAGAATGGGTGTGCTCGGGTGCATGCATGCATGTATATATATATAAATATATATATATATATTATATATATATATGAAATGTGTGTGTATGCGTCTAATATGTACATGAAGTGTGTGTGTATGTGTGTTTGTTTGCTCGTAATATGACCAGGATAGTGTGTGAGTATGTTTCCAATATATATGTACATGTGTGTTTTTTCAATATACGTGTGATGTGTGGGTATATAATTAATTGTATGAATGTAGCATCTGAATATGAGATTGGATGTGTATATGCATTCTTGTGTGTCAAGTTGTGTGTGAATCGTGCGATCAACCCAAACCAACTTATTATATAATGATTGAACAAGCTTATAAGATCATATATTTATTATTGTTATAAGGGTGTGATTTGCTTTGGTTCATGTGCATTTTAAGAAGCATATCGTTTTTCTTAATTTATCGTATTATTTCAAGCTGAATTGGACAACATTGATGTCTTCACAATTTGGGGACACCATCATAGTTATGGACACTAGATGCGAATAATACCACATAATATGCCTTGATTTTCGAAGATTTTGATGGTGTAACCATCATGGTTGAGGGCTCAGATGAGCAAGTGCAAAGTGAGAATGAGAATAGTTCAATTCCTGAGTAGTCAATTATTGCATTGGGGGTGGATAATGATGAAATTGAAGATGAGGTTCTAAATCTTCTAGGGCATGAAAAACGTTGTTTAAATCAAACTGAACACATGACCCCTTTTGACGAATCGAGACTAAGGCAATTAAATTTTATCCTGACCCTCATGGATCGATGCACATAAAATATGATTGTTTTCTCACCCACTCTCGATGAAGCTTACAATCACAGACATCAATCAAGACCAAACAATTATTAGGAATGGTTAGCCCAAAATACGTGGAATAATCTATAAGGCCCCCTTCCCGGGACGCTCATAACTGTTCAATGATCATAAAACATATGATATACATTAACTTAATTAAAAGATCACATTGGAATGAATTTAAACCATCATTTCATTTCATATAAATAATTGCTTTTGCAAAATAATACAACATTCATTACAAAATATCATTTCTTCGCATAATAAAGCAAAAAAATTATCACAACATAAATTGGATGCCATCCAAAATGAGCCAAGTAGCCACCCCGTACCATCCTCAGCAACAATCACTTACCAACTGGAAAACACATAAAAGTCAGTGTTGCTGAGTGAGTTCTAGTTTTAAAATAAAATATTCTTTACTTCCGTATAAAACCATTCTTTATATTCTTCGCGATCAAGCGTCGTACGTACACATTGATAATATCATTATTATCTTCATCATTCATTCCTTAACTTTCGTTCATTCATCGTACATCATTATCATTCACTTTCATTCATAAACTTCCTTACTTATCTTTCGTATGTTCATTACTTGCAATGACATGTATAGTACCCCGAACATTATGCACGAAGTTGGTTAATGGGCCTGAGGTCTTTCATAGATGTCGAACATTATGCACGAAGCTGACATCAGTACCTAGGGCAAGTACACTCATCACTAATATTTCTCTTTCATTACGGACCAATGCCATATACTATACCCCGAACATTGTGCACGAAGTTGGTTACTGGGCTTGAGGTCTTTCATAGACCTCAAACATTGTGCATGGAGCGGACTCCAGTAACTAAGGCAAGGTGCAAGGATCCCATACGAATGGTCAATCACAAAGATTAGACCCCAGTGTTCATCCTTCCGGGGTAGTTAACCCACACAGTTGAGCTAACACCCTTCATTGGCTGTGAACCACCATACTTTGCTTGCAAGACTTTCTTACATATCTTTCATTCATTAATGCATGCATTCTGTCAGTATGTTCCTCTTTTCATTATTTTCCACTTTACGTTATATAATACGTATCATTTCATTCATAACATTCAACGTAAAGCCCCAAAAAATAAACCTAGCTAACAAGGAATATAAACATAAACATACAAAACATCACCATACAAGGCACCATCATACATGGCATAACAATCATCATACATACCACAACATACCTCATTCATCATCAAAAGTTAACTTACTTCACCTCCGGGAACATCCCAAAAATTCAGAAAATAATCTAAGTTTTAGGTGCATGGGCACTGTTGGGGCGCATGGCCTTTCAATCGCATGGGGAATACTTAGGCGCATCGGGAAATTTTGGGTGCATGGGCGCTATGCAGGCGCATGGCCAACACTTAGGCATCTGGGCATCAATTCTAGACGCACGGGCAATATGCAGGCGCATGGGTTGTCTGGGCGTCTGGACACTTAGTCAAATTTGGTCTATTCCTAGGTGCATGGGAACTATTTGGTGCATGGGAACCTTAAACAGTTTATACCGTTGGGCGCATGAGCCACTATTTGGGCGCATGAGCCACTATTTGTGCGCATTGGCCATTATTAGGGTGCATGGGCAGTCTAAGTCACACATAAACAACTAAATTAAGTCCCCAAACATCATCTAACATGTTCTAAGCTTAAATCTTAAATTCTAAGCCATATAAACACAATCATAATATTGTCATAACCATAAACACACTCAAATCAAACCCCATCCACAAACACATACACATACACATATGGGTAAAAACCTATTTTTATATAAGTGTTCATACATGCATTTCCAGCCCAAATCAGTTTAAAACAAGTAAAAAGGAGGTTCTAGAACTCAGCCGCTCTTGGGTATGACTCCTTTAAAACCCATTTGCTACAAGTTCAATACCTAAAACCTCCCAAAACACACAACTGAGCACACAAACACAAATAAGCATACAACTAAGGCAAAGGCTGGTTAAGAACACTCAAAAACACCAAAGTCTTACCTTGAATTCAGATTCTTCTTCTTGTTCTTCAAATATCTAAAAGTTTCAGCTCTTTCTTTCTCTCTCTCAAAAACCTGATTGATAAGGTATAAGCAGATAACATGGGCGGCCATGTTGCTTTATTCACCAACTTTTGAAAGTTTTTGTTCTTTTGACACTTTTAACCCCTTAGCTTGGGTTAAAATGCATTCTTTCTTTTCTTCACTTTTATTCTTTCTTTACAAAAATCCGAGTGTTACAAGTCCACCCCCTTATATAGGTTTCGTCCCCGAAACCTGTTATTCCTCAAACAAATGTTGGTAATGCTACATCATGTCCTCTTCGGTCTCCCACGTAGATTTAGATCTCTTCCTGTGCTTCCACTGTACACGCACAAGGGGAACTACTTTATTCCTTAATCGTTCCTCCTTACGATTAGTGACCGCTACTGGTTGCTCCACATAATTGAGCCATTCATCTACTTCGATATCTTACTTTGTTACAACCATATCCTCGTCTGCTAAACACTTCCTTAGATGAGATACATGGAATGTCGGGTGAATTCCACTTAACTCATCTAGTAGCTCCAATCTATAGGCCACCTCTCCTACTTGAGCAATAATTTGAAAAGGCTATATGTACCTTGGGCTCAACTTACCCTGTTTTCTAAACCGAATGATACCCTTCGAAGGTGAAACTTTCAACATAACTATATCACCCACCTGGAATTCAATCGGTCTTCGCCTCTTATCGGCATACGACTTCTGCCTATCCTTAGCTGCCTTTAAAAAGGCTTTGATCTTTTCAAGTTTCTTAGTCGTTGCCTCGATCACTTCAATACTTCCTAACTCTTTTTGACCAATATCACCCCAACACATGGACGTTCTACATCTCCTACCATATAGCATCTCATAAGGGGGCATAACAATGTTGGCATGATAACTATTGTTAAATGAGAACTCAGCTAACGGTAAATGGTCATCCCAACTTCCTCCGAAATTAATGACGCATGCCTGAAGCATATCTTCTAGCATTTGAATCATCCTCTCTGACTGACCATCCATTTGAGGATGATAAGTCGTGCTAATATGTAACATCTTCCCCATCGCATTGTGGAATCTTTTTCAAAATTTAGATGTAAACCGGGTGTCACAATCAGACACAATAGATACTGGCACACCATGACGAGTCATAATCTCCTGGATGAATAGATTCACCAACCTCTCGGATGAATATGTCTCGCAGATAGGTAGGAAGTGAGCACTCTTCATCAGACGACCAACAATCACTCATATAGCATCATACCCTCGCGCGGTATGTGGTAGCTTCGTAATAAAGTCCATGGTGATATGATCCCACTTCCACTCCAGTATATCCGATGGTTTGGTCTTCCTATACGACTTTTGATGCTCGGGCTTCACTTGTAAACAAGTATGGCACTTACTCACGCACTCCGCTACATCACGTTTAATACCTGGCCACCAATAATCCTTCTTCATATCTTGATACATCTTCGTAGCCCCGAGATGAATAGAGTATTGATTTTTATGAGCTTTATCAATAATATTTTCACGTAGATCCCCATAACGAGGAATCCCCATCCGTCTGAGTCGGTTCTAACACCTAATTTGTTTTCACCGAACTCCGCGACCAGACCTCTCATTCTTTCGGAGTTAAGATGATCTTCTTTCCATGCATCATCTTGAAACTCCATGACCTGTTTCATCACATAAGAGGTCATAACAAATTGATAAGCCTTCACCCGAATTGGTTCGGGTCTCTCCTTTCGGCTAAGGGCATCCACCACCATGTTGGCTTTGCCAGGATGGTAATAGATTTTTCAATCATAATCGTTTATGAGCTCCAACCATCTCCTCTGCCTCTTGTGCAAGTCTTTATGCTTGAAGAAGTACTTCAAGATCTTGTGGTCGATGAATATGGTGCACTTTGTCTCGTATAGGTAGTGCCTCCAAATCTTTAGAGAAAAGACCAAAATTGCTAGCACTAAGTCATGAGTAGGATAATTGACCTCATGAACTTTCAACTGTCGAGATGCATAGGCTATAACCTTTCCCCTTTGCATTAACACACATCCTAACCCCGAGTCGGAAGCATCTGAATAAACCACCAAATCCTCGCTCCCTTCGTGTAATGACAAGGCAAGAGCTTAAGTCAACCTCGTCTTTAACTCCTCAAAAGCCTTATCCTAATCTTGACCCCATACAAACTTCACATCTTTCCGGGTCAGCTTGGTTAGTGGAGAAGCTATATTAGAGAAGTCTTTGATGAATCTTCTGTAATAGTCCGCCAAACCCAAGAAACTACGAATCTCGGATGGCGTCTTCGAAGACTTCCATTGCATCACCGCCTCCACCATTTCCGGGTGCACCATAATCCCCTCGGGATTCACCACATGACCTAAAAACTAAACTTCGCGCAACTATAATGTGCACTTGGAGAGCTTAGCATAAAAATTCTCCTTTCTCAACGTCTCCAACACCTCTCGAATGTGATCGACATGCTTTTTCTCGCTCTTCAAATATATCAGGATATCATCAATAAACACGATCACTGATTTATCCAACATTGGCCGACAGACTCGATTCATCAAGTCGATAAAAGCAGCTGGCATGTTGGTTAAACCAAATGCCATAATGAGAAACTCGTTGTGTCCATATCATGTGCGATAAACTGTTTTAGAAATATCCTGTTACTTAACCTTCAGCTGATGGTAGCCAGATCAAAGGTCTATCTTCGAGAACCAACTAGCACTTTGGAGATGATCAAAGAAACATCAATTCTCGGTAAAGGGTACCGATTCTTCACTGTCAACTTATTCAGCTCGTGGTAGTCTATGCACATCCTCATACTACCATCTTTCTTCTTCACAAATAAGACCGGAGTACCCAATAAGAGATACTCGGTCTAATAAACCCCTCATAAAGTAACCCTTGTAGTTGCTCCATCAATTCCTTCATCTCTATTGGAGCCAACCGATACAGCGCCTTAGCAACAAGTTGGGCACCCGATATCAAGTCAATCTAGAACTTGATCTCGTGGTCCAGTGGCACACCTAGTAAGTCTTGTGGAAACACGACCGGAAAGTCACACACAACCGGTACCTCGGACAGTTATGGTGTCAGCGATCCACATCTTTCACGTAGGCCAAGTAGGCACTACATCCACGCCTCATGCACTCGTCGCAGCCATCAAAATCACTTTCGGAATCATAGTGACCCGATCACCATAGACCGTCACCGAACTCCCGTCAGGTGCTGTCAATCGAATCATCTTCTTGTGACACACAATGTTCGCCTCATAGTCCGCCAACCAACCCATTCCTAGGACTACATCGAGCCCGCCAAGGGTCATCACGAATGGTCTAACAGGAAAGTTGTGATCTTCTAATTCTATGTCACAACCTTCTATCATCTCAGAAATGCTGGTAGACTTACCTATGGCAATTTCTACATCAAATGGCATATCTATACTCCTACTACTAACAGCCAGTTTAGCACAGAAAGCAACAAAAATAAAACTTTTACTAGCACCAAAATCAAATAACAAAGAAGCTAGAGTTTGGTTTACTAAAAACGTACCTAACATAACATTGGGGTTCATCCTAGCCTCCTCCTGAGTCGTCATGAATGCCCTGGCGCTTGCCCTTTGCCCTTTGGTCCCGGTCGTCTTCTTCCCTGCACCAAAACATTCAGCCCTGGCTTCTTACAATCCCTGCTCATGTGGCCCTCCCCGCCATAGTTAAAACACCACCCCGCCTTGCGCTCTCTCGCCATATGACTAGGCTTCCCACACTTGAAGCACACGTTGAATCCCCACCTACATTCTCTGGTGCGCTACTTTTCAAACTTGCCACACCTCTTCATTCCCGCACCTGATGTGACCACACGTCGGTCATCCACCTACGTACTTTTATTGTTTGTAGCGGCCCCGCCGTGTCTACACCGCTTCCCGTTCTAATTTTGACCACCACCACTCTTCTTGCTGACTTCAGCCACCACCACAGTTCGTTCATCATACAACCTCCTAGCCAAGTCAACCGTCGACTTAAACCTGCTCGGTTGGGCAACGATCATGGTTCCCGCCTCCAACTGCATGAACTCTCTCTCAACCTTGTCCATCTCTTGGTGAGGATAAAACTCCTAAATAACCAGCTTCTTCAACTCCGACCATCTCATTCCTCTGATAGCCCGAATACCCTCAACTTGGATAATATTGTCCCACTAGCACAAAGCCGAGTCCATAAACAAGTGGGCAGCAAACTTCACCTTCTAGTCCTTTTGGCACTCGTTGATATCTAGTACAACCTCCATTTCTCTCACCAATCGGTGAGCAGCAACTGTAGTGCCATTACCATCAAAGGTAGGGGGCTTACATCTTTGAAATGCCCCGTAGTTGTAGCCTCATGCTGCCTCCTGCATAGGCTCTTCTTCCTCCTCCCCATCATCGAAGAGAACCGTCTCAGTTTCTGGTTGCTCCCATCCTCCCGAGGATCTGTTCCTCTCCTTTCTTTCTCCTTCCCTCACAACCTTTATCACTTTGGTCACCACAGAGGGTAAGATCGTTTGCATGACCTGGTATACGTCCTCCACAACAGCCTCTATCACTAAGGCTCTCAAGTTAGCACTCTCATCACCGGCCTCTAGACGAGGGGTCTCGGGTTCCTTATGAACCACCTCTTCAGCTCGAGGTCTTTCTCTTGGGACCCGTGGTCCAACACCATGTTCACCATGACCTCCACCCCATGAAGCCTTTGATGATCTACTACCGGCCATCCTCTAAACACACTATAAGATTCAAACACTAACATGGTCACTCAAGGGAATAGCTTAGTTTATGTCAAGTACAGTAAGTCCTAATTACAGTGGCCAGTTGTGATTAACCACTTACTTTGCTCTTCATACCCCAAACATTCCCTATTCTGACTACATCGGTATCTAAATCTACTAAAAGCACACAGATCAAATAACATGCGCACATAATGCCGGTTAAAATTAAATAATATACCTGATGGCATGCAGCTACTCAGACTGGCATCCGTTCCCTTTCATCCTATTTTCACTTTAAAGTTAGGTTTGTTTTGAGAAATTTTACCCGTTTCACTTAAACTTTGGCTCTGATACCAAATTGTAAGGCCCCGTTCCCGGGATGCTCACAACTGGTCAATTATCGCACATAAAACATATGATATATATTAACTTATTTAAAACATCATAACGGAATGAATTTAAACCATCATTTCATTTCATATAAATAATTGCTTTTGCAAAATAGTACAACATTCACTATAGAATATCGTTTGTTCGTATTCTAATGCAAAAACTTTGTCACAACATAAATTGGATGCCATCCAAAATGAGCGAAGTAGCCACCTCGTGCCATCCTCAGCAACAATCTCCTGCCAACTACAAAACACATAAAAGTCAGCGTTACCGAGTGAGTTTTAGGTTTAAAATAAAATATTCTTTACTTCCGTTTAAAATCATTCTTTACATTCTTACACGATCAAGTGTCATACATACACATTGATAATATCATTATTATCTTCATCACTCGTTTGTTAACTTTCGTTCATTTATCATACTTCATTATCATCCACTTTGATTCGTAAACTTCCTTACTTATCTTTCGTACGTTCATTATTTCCGATCACATGTATAGTACCTCGAACATTGTTCACGAAGCTGGTTACTAGGCTTTAGGTCATTCATAGATCTTGAACATTGTGCACGAAGCTAAATCCAGTACCTAGGGAAAGTACACTCATCACTATCATTTCTCTTTCATTCCGGACCAATGCCAAATGCTATAGCCCGAACATTATGCACGAAGCTGGTTACTGGGTCTGAGGTCTTTTATAAACCTCAAACATTGTCACGAAGTTGACTTCATCACCTAGGGCAAGCGGCAAGGATCCCATACCTATGATCAATCACAAAGAGTAGACCCCAGTGTGCATCCTTCTGAAGTAGCTAACCTGCACACAGTTGAGCTAACACCCTACACTGGGTGTGAACCTCCATACTTTGATTGCAAGACATTCTTACTTATATTTCATTCATTCATGCATGCATTCTTTCATTACATTCATCTTTTCATTTTCTTACACTTTACGTTGCATAATAGTTCTCCTTTCATTCATAACATTCAACGTAAAGCCACAAAAAATAAACGTAAATAAAAAGGAATATAAACATGAACATACAAAACATCACCATACAAGGCACCATCATACATGGCATAACAATCATCATACATACCATAACATACCTCATTCATCATCAAAAGTCAACTTACTTCACCCCCAGGAACATCCCTAGTCAAAGCCTACGTTTCCCTTTTCCCCTAAAATTCAGAAAATAATCTAAGTCTTAGGCGCATGGGCACTGTTGGGGCGCATGGCCTTTTAGTCGCATGGGGAACACTTAGGCACATAGGGAACTTCTGGGTGCATGGGCATTATGCAAGTGCATGGCCAACACTTAGGCATCTGGGCATCAATTCTAGGCACATGGGCACTATGCATGCGCATGAGTGCCTAGGCACATGGGTTGTTTAGGTGTTTGGACACTTATTCAAATTTGGTCTATTCCTAGGCGCATTGCAACTATTTGGATTCATGAGAACACTTAGATAGTTTATACCGTTGGGCACATGGGCCATTATTTAGGCGCATGGGCAGTCTAAGTCACACATAAACAACTAAATTCAGTCCCCAATCATCATCTAACATGTCCAAGCTTAAATCATACATTCTAAGCCATAGAAACACATTCATAACATCATCATAACCATAAACACACTCAAATCAAACCCCACCTGCAAACACATACACATACACAAACGGGTAAAACCCATTTTTATAAAAGTGTTCATACACGCATTTCCATCACCAAATAAGTTTAAAACAAGTAAAAAAGGGGTTCTAGAACTCACCTTAGAAGCTCCTTGGGTATGAGTTCCTTCAAAACCCGTTGCGTACAAGTTCAACACCTAAAACCCACCAAAAACACACAACCGAGCACACAAACAAAAATAAGCATACAACCACTTAAAAACACTAAATTCTTACCTTAAATTCAGATTGTTCTTCTTGTTCTTCAAATATCTGAAAGTGTGTACTCTTTCTTTCTGTCTCTCTAAAATCCGATTGATAAGGTGCAAGCAGACAACATGGGCAACAATGTTGCTTTGTTCACCAATTTTTAAAAGTTTTTGTGCTTTTGACACTTTTAGCCCCTTAGCTTGGGTTAAATTGCATTTCTTTCTTTTCTTCACTTTTATTCTTTCTTTACAAAAATCTAGGTGTTACATAATATCGTGCTTATTCATATCTAAAATGAAGAGTCCTTAACAAATATGAACTTGTCAATCTTTACTATCATGTTCTTGAAGATACCTTTTACATACTTGTCAAATCGATCCATGAGTTGGACTTGTATGTATGTTAGATGAGTTTGTCTAAGGTCTAGCTACTAGAAGTAGAATAAAACATTAGATTACTGTAGCACCTCGGTCAGCCAAACATTGCTAAGAGACAAATATTAGGTAAGTAACTAGGTCTACAAAGCTATCATCTCCTCTATGGTAGCCTTCATCTTGGTCGGAGTCATTACATTCTTGTGCCTGACATTGTGAAATAAGCTTTGCTGCTATAAGCGAGTTTGGAAACATGGTGGATTGTTGTTTCCATTTTCTAGCTAAAGTTACAGCGAGTCTTCTAACTAGGGTTCTATTTAATGTAAAAGCCATTGTTTTTTACTAGGTTTGACCTGCTATGTAATCCACATGCTCTACACTACCTTTGGGCATTTATGGCTCCTATATCCTCCTCCATAAAAATTGCAAGTCTGCATATTCTTCACCTACATGTGATCTAGCTTCTTCTTAAATGCTTTAACCTAGGCGGCTAAAGCACTAATGGAATATAGCTGGTAAGCTCTAGAATTTTGAGTGGATTATTTGTTTCTACCATGCCGATACTAGTAGCTTCATATAGCTAACTCCTCAAAGTGTTCCATGCATTCCTCCAGTGTCTTGCTATTGATCACACTTCTTCTAGCATTCAATAACATTCCTTCTAGGTGGAGGTTGATTAGCTATTTCTTTTTTACAATCTACTACTACATCATCATTGATGTCATGATCAGTGTCTGCCAACTTAGGGTGTCACAAGAAGCGATGAAACTCTCACTTGGGCTTGGGTACTGGGAAACATAGTGGTTCGATGAACTGAGTATTATAAGCTATAAATAAAATGTCACCCTATCGTTTAATAGCAAATAACATAAGGATGTGACAAAGGGGATCTACTAAGATAGCTCCTCTACACACTCTACTATCTATAAGACCTCCTAGATGTGGAACCTGTCAAAATGATCTTCCACTCATAGACCCCATTGAAGAAGATGATGAAGAAGAGATAATGAAAGATGGATCTGAGATGAGTGAAGAAAATCATCCTAACATATGTCACTATGCTCCTAAGGAGAGGAAGAAACTAGGGATGATAATATCTAAGTGGAAGAACTTGATCAGAGTAGCCGAAAGAATTTCAAGGAAGACTCAAGAGATCAAGGCCACCTTCAACTCCAAGCAGAAACAACTCTTTATCTCTGCACGGTTTGAAGTGGTTAAGATTAAGGACTCAACTCTAGACTCTTACACCAAGAGTTCTAGTTCATGTTCTACTCCTCCTTGTGAAAGAAAGAAGGTTGATTAGCCGTGTACCACTACTATACAACCTAAACCATCCATCTCCAAGAGCAAGCGTCACCCTAGGAAGCTTGATGTAGCATCTGAGAAGATAGAGATGGAAAGTGATGAAGCTCATCTTTCTATTCACACAAAGTCTCATAGAAGAAAGTCAGTTGATTCTATCATGTGTGGTAGTACTTCTCATCTGGCCAAGGATTGTATCTACAATCCCAAAAGTACTGTCCACATGACAAGAAGAAGACTTCTAAGAAGAAAAAGAAGAAGAAAGCTTCAGAAGGAAAATCACTTCCTTTCAGAAGCTCCAAAATGGAAATGAGGACAAATGAAAACATGCCTTCAGAAGAAAAAATTAAATTCAGAAGAAAGTAATGCTTTCGAAGCAGTAAAGCAAGCTATAGTGAAAGCAAGATCCTTTGAAGGGTTAGTCTCAAAAGCTTCTGAAGTTGTCAAAACTTCCAAAGTATTGAAGGTCTAGTCCAATCTTCCAAAGATGGTGTGGAAGATGAAGGAAGGCTAAGTGACTGGGAGTTATTTATCAACAACAAGAAATGATCCTCAAACTCTTAACATAGGATCAATTACTATTGCATTGTCTTCAGTATATTTTAACAAGCCTAAGACCAATGAGGCTTGGGTTTCCAAATATAACTAATCTTATCTTTTTATGTAGGAGCAACTAAAGACAAGAGGAATTTATGGATCATTGGTAGTGGCTATTCAAGACACATGACAGGTGTAACACACCAAAAAGTCAAAACAAGTCATCAATGATAATGGGCTTAATTAATGGGTATTTAATGAAATAAATAAAGGAAGAAAATGGGTCATGAGCTAAAGTAGTCTTATTGGGTAATAGCCTAAGGTATTAAAGGCCCCTAATCATACTTTAAGCCACCTAACCAGCCATCATCTTCTCCATTTCTCAACCCTAGCCACCAAATTCTAAAGAGAGATAGTAGATAGAGAAAGTGAAGAGAACTATAGATTTGGAGCTTCTTTTGAGACGAAATTAAAGATTTAGGTGTTAGAGCATAAAACCATAAGAAAGGAGCAAGAAACTAGGTAAGAATCGGCCTCTAAACTCTTCTGTAGATCTAACCCAAATTCTAGGGTTTTGTGCTTTGAAAAGTTGCAAAGAATCACATAAAGGTCACATTTGTAAGTATGAAATTTTGGAAAAAGATTAAATATAGCATGATGGATGATTAACTAAGGGTTTGGACGTAAAAAGTTGCGATTTTGGGTTAAAAACGGATTGATTCATAATTTTTATGTGTTCTGTGAAACTGTTTGTCCATACCGCGAATTTGTGTGCTCAAGCTGCATGTAACACCTCGAAAAGTCAAAACGAGTCATCGATGATAATGGGCTTAATTAGTGGGTATTTAATAAAGGAAGGAAATGGGTTATGGGCAAATTAGACTTATGGGCAAGAGCATAAGTGATTTAGGGCCCATAATTAGTCCTTTAACTCATATAATCTGTCACCATCTTCCTCGTTTGAACCCTACCCACCAAAATTCGTAGAGAGAGAAAGTAGAGAGAGAAAGTGAAGAAAAGTTAAGATTTGGAGCTCAAAGGTTAAGAGATTCAAGATCTAGGTGTTGTAGCATCAAAACCATAAAAAAAGGAGAAACAAATTCAGGTAAGAATCAATCTTTAAACCCTTCTATAGATCAAACCTGGATTCTAGGGTCTTGGATATTGAAAAGTTCCAAAGAATCGTATAAAGGTCACATTTTTACATATGAAAAGATGTAAAAAGCTTAGATATAGCCTCATGGATGATAAACTAAGAGATTGGATGTAAAAAAGTCACGATTTTGGGTTAAAAACAAGTTGGTTCGTAATTTTTAGGCGATGTGCGAAACTGTATGTACATCTAGTGAATTTGCATATTCAAGCTGCGAAACTATGGGTTTTTTGTGAAACTATAGTTTCATAGATAGTTTTGCAGCCATGGAATTACAACGAAATTTGGGCCAAACTGCCATGCGAAACTGGCAGCGAAACTGGCAGCGAAACTGGCAGCGAAACTGGCAGCGAAACTGGCAGCGAAACTGGCAGCGAAACTGGCAGCGAAACTGGCAGCGAAACGGCAGCGAAACTGGCAGCGAAACTGGCAGCGAAACTGGCAGCGAAACTGGCAGCGAAACTGGCAGCGAAACTGGCAGCGAAACTGGCAGCGAAACTGGCAGCGAAACTGCTTTTCTAGCAGTGAAATTAGCAGCGAATTTAGACAGAAATTAACCCCTTTAAGTGTTAACCTATTTGCAGGCTATGTAGTGTGATCCTTGCCTAGAAAGCTTAGTTTAGAGGATACTCTTGGTATCCTAGTGAGTACTAGATCCCCTCATTCGTAAGTGTTTCCATGTTTTGGGGTTATTATGTATACTAAATATACGTTTTTAAACGACCGAGATTTTATGAGGTTTTAACAGGAAGATCGATTTTTTTTCTATAAGGAATGTGTTATACAAATACATAAAAATAAAAATTTTCCGCGCTGACCTGACAACCTGACCCCAGCCAGGTGTGTTGCCCCTTGGACCCCGCTAGGGGCTGATGCCCCTAGGACCCTGTTGTTAGGGTCTGCCACCACAAACCCCCGCTGTCCCGTAGAGGGTCGGTTATGTTTTATGATGATTAGTACTTGGCATGCTCTGTACTTAATAAGTTTAGTATTTTATATCAAAGTGGAAGATGATATTAATGAAAAGTGAAGCTTAATAAATGTTACCCTTGGGCCCTTTTGATGATGAAAAGTCTTGCAAGCATTATGATAGACTTCACTTACGTGAGTCTGATGTTTGATGATTGATCCGTATTCATGAGCGGGCTATGTGCCTTGCAGTGTGGATCAACTGTCGAGGTTTAGCTACCATGATGATGTGTACTGACAGGGATCGACATTCGTTGTCGATCAACATGGAGCTCTTGGTTTCTGCAATCTCATTTATAATGAAGTGAAAGATATGAAATAAAGAAAGATAATGAGCATGCTTATTAAGACGGAAATGTTATATATATAATGTATGCGTGGTCATTATATGAAGGATAAAGTTTATATTTTCTTATTTACCTAAACTAGAACACACTCAGCGAAGCTGACTTTTATGCATAATAGTTGGCACGTAAATACTGATGTTGAGGATAGCACTAGGAAGCTACTTGTAGAACAATGGATGGCATTCCTATTTACGAAATCAATATTGTAATTTCCAAAAAAGTACTATGTTTTTTATTTACAAATGAAGGACAAATGTATGAGTACAATATGATTTCCAAGATTTAATTTAACGTCTAATATTTCCGCTGCGTTGTTTTGTTATTAAAATGATTTTATGCTTTAATTAACCAACTGTGAAGCTTCCCGGGAACGGGGCCTTACAAGTTGGTATCAGAGCCAATGTTCACGAGAAGTGGGTAAGAAATTTTGAAAACATACACTAAAAATGTGACCGAATGATGGATGTCAATCCAAGTAGCTATGTGCCAGCAGGTAAAGGTTTTCAAGTAAAACTGGGATTCTATGCATGTGCTATGTCTTCTATGTGCTTCTAGATTTGAATACTAACATGTGTTAGGATAGTGATTGCTTGGGACAGGAGGGTAAGGTAAGTAGTTAATCACACTCGGCCATAGTAATTAAGGACTTACCATACTTATAATGATCTGAGCAATTATCTTGAATAACCATTTTGGTGTTTGAATCTTATAGGAATTAGTTATGGGTTGTAGTAAATCAGGGAAGGCAACTTGAGGTGGTGCTCGTGGCGGGCGTACTACTGTGCCATGTGTCACCCAGAGCAAAGCTAAGGCTCCTGAAATTGTTCACGAGGAGTCAGACTTCGATAGTCACCCGGAGGGTGAGGGATTAGCCACCCTCAAATCTACTATGAAGGAGGCTATCGCTAATGAAGTCTACAATGTCATGCAAAATGTCTTACCCTCGGTGTTGACCGAGGTGATCAAAGCAATCAAGGATGAAGAGAAAGCTGATAAGAAGCGGAAGGAAAATGAGAAGAATTTTGGAAAGTCCACTAGGAGGACGTAGGAATCTGAAGAGGAGCCATCGAACCCTAAGGTGGTTGTCCATGATGACAGCAATGATGAGGAGTCCGAGAGAGAGACGACTAGGGGGTGTAATTATGGATAATTTCAAAGGTGCAAGCCCCCGACCTTTGATGGTAACAACAATGCTACTGCCGCTCATCGTTGGGTAAGAGAGATGGAAGCGGTACTGTAAATTAATGAGTTTCGGGAAGATCAGAAAGTTAAGTTTGCCACTCATTCTTTCGTTGACTCAACATTGTGCTGGTGGGACAATATTGTCCAGGCTGAAGGAAAGTGATCGATAGCCAAAATGAAGTGGTCGGAGTTGAAAGAGTTGGTGCTGGAGGAGTATTGTCCCTGTTAGGATCTCAGCCTCTAGGTTTAATCGATTGAACAGATATATCAGCGGAATAGCTCAGAATTAGACAAATTCAAGCAAGAACATTCGATATAAAGCGTTAAAAGAATTTTTGTTATAGAGAGAGAAATATCAGACAAAAGGAATATTGCATTAAGATTGTCGGCGTCAATGGCACGATAACAGGTGAGTCATCTTTCCTTATAAAGGAAAGAATGACGTAGGCTGATGTCACTTGAAAGTGACATGTAACCGTTTTATAACTACTGATGTTTAACAACTACTGAAGATGTCAACAACTGACATCTTCTTACAAATGTTCCTAAGTGTTAAACATCTTATTTACAACTACTGAAAAACATAAAACTACTGATACTACAACAACTGAAGAACAACCTCTTCAGTTGTTTACAAGTACTGAAAAGGAAACAAAACTACTGAAAAGTAAACAAACTACTGAAAGGAAAAGAAAACTACTGATGAAGAAAAACCATCACAACAACTGAAGAAGCCCTCTTCAGCTGTTGTCATCAGCTGTTAACATCAGCTGATGTCTTCAGTACTTGAACATCAGACTTTGTCTTTCAGCTGTTGATCTTCAGTCTTTGTCTTCAGTACTTGTTGAAGTCTTCAGACTTTAGATCTTCAGCTGTTGTCTCAGTCTTGTCTTTAGTACTTCAGAAATACTTCAGCAGTTGTATTCTTCAGACTTTGTAGAACAGCTGATCAGGTCTTCTTCAGCTGTTGTGATGTCCTGTGGGACTTAGAGGTTTCTCTGATCAGGCTCATTGGTTCTTTTGGTCCAACACTAAAAATGTGACCGAATGATGGATGTCAATCCAAGTAGCTATGTGCCAGCAGGTAAAGGTTTTCAAGTAAAACTGGGATTCTATGCATGTGCTATGTCTTCTATGTGCTTCTAGATTTGAATACTAACATGTGTTAGGATAGTGATTGCTTGGGATAGGAGGGTAAGGTAAGTAGTTAATCACACTCGGCCATAGTAATTAAGGACTTACCATACTTATAATGATCTGAGCAATTATCTTGAATAACCATTTTGGTGTTTGAATCTTATAGGAATTAGTTATAGGTTGTAGTAAATCAGGGAAGGCAACTTGAGGTGGTGCTTGTGGCGGGCGTACTACTGTGCCATGTGTCACCCAGAGCAAAGCTAAGGCTCCTGAAATTGTTCACGAGGAGTCAGACTTCGATAGTCACCCGGAGGGTGAGGGATTAGCCACCCTCAAATCTACTATGAAGGAGGCTATCGCTAATGAAGTCTACAATGTCATGCAAAATGTCTTACCCTCGGTGTTGACCGAGGTGATCAAAGCAATCAAGGATGAAGAGAAAGCTGATAAGAAGCGGAAGGAAAATGAGAAGAATTTTGGAAAGTCCACTAGGAGGACGTAGGAATCTGAAGAGGAGCCATCGAACCCTAAGGTGGTTGTCCATGATGACAGCAATGATGAGGAGTCCGAGAGAGAGACGACTAGGGGGTGTAATTATGGATAATTTCAAAGGTGCAAGCCCCCGACCTTGATGGTAACAACAATGCTACTGCCGCTCATCGTTGGGTAAGAGAGATGGAAGCGGTACTGTAAATTAATGAGTTTCGGGAAGATCAAAAAGTTAAGTTTGCCACTCATTCTTTCGTTGACTCAACATTGTGATGGTGGGACAATATTGTCCAGGCTAAAGGAAAGTGATCGATAGCCAAAATGAAGTGGTCGGAGTTGAAAGAGTTGGTGCTGGAGGAGTATTGTCCCCATCGGAAATTAGACAATATTGAGAAGGAGTTCTTGTATTCGAAGGCTGGGAACATGACTCATAAAGAGTATATCTCCAAGTTCAACGAACTTGCAAGACTTGTGCGAGATATGGTAACACCTGCAGTCAAGAAGATCAAGAGATACATGCAGGGTTTGCCTGTGGATATCAGGAGGCACATGATTGTGGCTAGACCAGACACGTTTAAGTCTGTGGTTGATTTAGCTGGGAGGTTGTACGATGAGAGAGACCCAATGCCTGTATAGAAGAGGTGGAGAAATGGAGTGGGAACAAGAACGGATATGGGAAGAGGTTCGGAGGTGATAACTTCAGGAGTGGAGAGAAGAGGATGAGAGTTAAGGATTAGTCAGGGAGACGAGGAAATACAAGTGAAGGAGGTGCTTGTAGAAAATGTGCAAAAGGTCATTCGGGGGAGTGTAGAGTTAGGACTGGAAAATGATTTAAATATGGGGGCGAGGGCCACTATGCTAGGGATGGCAAGGCGGTGAAGTGTTACCAGTGTGGCGAGATGGGACATGTGGAGACGGACTGCAAGAAAGGAAAATGAGGAAGATCAGGAACGGTTAAAGCTGGAGATAAGGGAAAGGGTGACGGTTCGAAGGCGAAGGCGAGGTCATTCAACATAACTCGTGAGGAGGCCAGTGCAGATCCAGAAGTAGTTTTAAGTATGTTTTTGGTAGACCATGAATATGCTTCTATGCTCTTTGATTCTGGTGCTAGTAGGAGTTTTGTGTCTACTGCCATTTATCATTTGTTGCATGACAAGAGTAGAAAGTTAGATGAGCCTTTTTATATAGAAACAACCATTGGTAAGTCCATTAAGGTAATTGAGGTGGTTGAGGATTGCCTGATTGAGTTAGAAGATTGTAAGTGCCCTGCTAGGTTGCATGTTATGGCCTTAGAAGGTTTCGATGTGGTGTTAGGCATGGATTGGTTAGCTAGCTATGAAGCCAATATAGTATGTAGCAAGAAGGTAATTCGTCTAACAGTGCCCAATGGTAGATTTGTTATAGTTCGTGGGAATAAGTTGTGTTGTGTATTGAAGGTTGTGTCGATGATCACAGCTAAAAAGTACTTGAGACGTGGTTGTAGCGCTTACTTGGCCTGTGTAAAAGATGTGGATACGCCAGAGCCATAATTATAAGATGTGCTGGTAGTGCACGAGTTTCCTGACGTCTTTCCTAAAGACCTGACTGGTGTGCCACCTGACCGCAAAATCGAATTCTAAATTGATTTGCTGCCGGGAGCACAGCCCCGTCGCTAAAGCACCTTATCGATTAGCTCCTTCAGAGATGGTAGAACTGAGGGACCAATTACAAGATTTATTCGATAAGGGCTTCATCCGACCGTGTATATCTCCATTGGGTGCTCCGGTTTTATTCATCAAGAGGAAAGACGGTAGGATGCGGATGTGCATTGACTATCTGAGCTCAATAAGCTGACCGTAAAGAACTGGTATCCGTTACCAAAGATTGATGACCTGTTCGATCAACTTCAGGGTGCTAGCTAGTTTTTAAGGATAGACCTGCAGTTTGGTTACAACCAACTAAAGTTGAAATAACAAGACATTCCTTAGACAGCGTTTCGTACACGTTATGGACAATACGAATTTCTCGTCATGTCCTTTGGATTAACAACGCGCCAGCTGCCTTTATGGACCTTATGAATTGAGTATGTTGGCCGTTGTTGGATAAAGAGGTAATAGTGTTCATCGATGACATATTGATTTATTCAAAAGTGAAGAAGAACATGCTGATCACATTTGAGAAGCATTAGAGACGCTCAGAAGCGAGAAGTTATATGCTAAGTTCTCTAAATGAGCAATTTGGCTTCAAGAAGTTTAATTTCTGGGTCATGTGGTTAATCCTGAGGGGATCAGGGTGGACCCTGCGAAGGTTGAAGCAGCGATGCAATGGGAACCCCCAAAGACGCCATCCGAGATTCGTAGTTTCTTAGGCTTGACAAGTTACTATAGGAGATTTATCCAGGATTTCTCCAAGATAGCTTCTCCTTTGACTTAGCTGACCCGGAAGGAAGTGAAGTATGAATGGGGTACTGATCAAGAGAACGCCTTCCGAGAACTGAAGATGAGGTTAACTCAAGCCCTTGTCTTGATGTTACTTGAATGGAACGAGGACCTGGTAGTCTGCTCGGATGCCTCTTATGCAGGATTGGGTTTCGCTTTGATGCAACGAGAGAAGGTGATAGCCTATGCTTTAGACAAGTAAGATCCACGAAGCCAATTATCCTACTCATGATTTGGAGTTGGCTACGGTGGTGTTTTCATTAAAGATTTGGAGGCACTACCTGTATGGGGTGAAGTGCACCATCTTCACTGATTATAAAAGTCTGAAGTATTTCTTTGAACAACAGTAACTCAACATGAGGTAGAGGAGGTGGTTGGAACTGATCAAGATTATGACTATGAAATTCATTATCATCCAGGCAAAGCCAATGTGGTTCCTCATGCCCTTAGCCGGAAGGGACGACCCGAACCAATTCGGTTGAGGGCTTGCCAAATAATCATGGCGCCTGATGTTATGAAACAACTGAGGGAGTTTCAAGATGAGGCATTGAGAGAGGACAAAGTCAACTTTGAAAGGATGAAAGGAGAAATTTCAAATTTAGGGGAAAACACCCTGGGTGTTAGAACCCGATCTGGGCGAATGTGTTGGGTTTGTTGGACCATTATCAAAGTTGTTTAACCATTTAAACATGAAAACGCAGCGGAATCAAATGTTAATATAATGTTTTGTAAACTGAAAATTAAGGCTTATAACTAAAAATCAACAAATCCAAGAACATAGGATCATATATATGTGTATGAACTAGCTATCAAGAATATATAACAACCAAAAGCAACATATACAAACTAGCTTTGTAGAGCTGCTGAAAACGTGATATAGATGAAGAGAATGAGGCTCTTGAACGTCCAAAACACCAAGGAGAGGTGTCCTCAAGCTTACATACCCACAAACAATAAGCAAAGACCTTTCTTGCTAGGATTTGTACACTCAAAAAGGACCAAGAAGGCTGCTGGAAACCGATTTTCAGCCTTGAACTTCTTCAAGAAAAAGGAGAGTTTGTTCTTCTTGGTCTTTTGCATATATGAGAGAGGAAGAGATTGAGTGTGTGTGTCACTAGTAAATGAAGACGCGTGTTCCAAGAAAATAAAAGGCACACTTCCCTCAAAAGGGACGGCCGAATTAGTCTCCAACATTGGGTTTCCCCCAAATTTGTTTACCAATTTAATTGTTAACTAGTTATTGAATTAGGTATGTAATTAAACATTTAATTACATAACTCACACACTCTATTATTCTTTGGTGTATTTAACTAACTTAAATAACATTACAAATAATCCTATTCAACAAAATATCCCTATATGTTGTTCCATCTCATACACAATTAATTTAGAAAACCCAATTTTTAAATTGGTGTAGATATTTAATTGCATGATCATATTTTCATTTAAATATATATTGGTTTTCGCTAAGCTTGTTATTCGGTATGACGCGACCTGGATCATAACGTACTAACCACATCAATGTTCTATGTGTCTTGGGCATAAAGAATCCAACAATCTCTCACTTGCACAAGATTCATAGAAGATTGATGCAAGTAGTAAATACCACCTAACAATGGTTTACTACCCTTAATACACATGACTAAAAGCCATTCAATAACATCATCCTCTTCAAGTGTCCATCTTGAAATGATTTAGGTGAATCAATCATTTATCCGTTTTGTTGCACCCTGAAAGGATCATACATGCCAATTCAATGGGTGATTTGATGATTGCTTTGCTGGAATCACATAAATCCAAGAAGAAAAGCGGATGAAGATCCTGCTCAAGAAAAACCAAGTATAGTCTTCCGCATTTGTCAATGCGGAATACATAAAACATATACGGACAAGTATTTGTTCTTCCGCATTGACAAATGCGGAAGACCAAGAATCAATGCAGACAAGACTTTGCTCATCCGCATTTGACAAATGCGGATGACCGAACAAATGCGTAGAAGTATTTGTTCATCCGCATTAACCAATGCGGATGACCAACATACTAATACAGATGATCAAGTGAAGAAATGTTGATCACATTAACTCATCCGCATTTGTCAATGCGGATGAACAAACAAATATGCGGATCAAGACTTAGACTAGTTCTGATGTAATAGGTCAGGGGTAGTTTAGTCATTTTGTAAAAGGTATCTTGTCTGCCTATAAATAGAATAGAAAACCTCGTACATGAGGTGACGGCCGATAGACATAGAGAATATTTTTGTTGTCTTTATTCTCTTTGATCAATCACTTTCATTAATACATACAAAAGCATTTATGAGTATAATTCTTGCATTGAATGTTCTTTGATTGTTTTTTCCGGCATTCAATCACTGACTTGATTACCATATTCGATTCATAGTAAGAATCTCAATCTTACTAACCTAGTCATTTGGTATCAGAGCCTTGGCTCTCGGTTCTCTTTCAGATCTACTCAAGAACTGAATAGAACTCGATTGATCTGGAAATCGAGTTGCTAGTAGAGTATATCATCATCTCGACTTAGTAAACAGCAAAAAAATACTCCTCAGAAACTACCACTTTCAAACACACTCTCACCAAAACATTCCAAAGAGCAAGAAACTCACTACCATCACAGATCTCATCCGTTTGAACTATTTGGACAAATTGGTCTAATAAATCTTAAAAATCACCTTAATCTATATTTATACAAGTTAAACACCTTGTTAAAATGGATTCTACAGTTACTCAGACCTTGGTCATACACCTAAACCTCCTATGCTTAAACACAAAGCTGAGTTTAAACAATAGAAAATCAGGTTTAGGAATTACATCACAGGTGTAGTTCCTGATTTCTGGATCTCAATATGCAAAGGGCCACACATCCATGTCACTCTATCTGCAGACCAAGCTACATTTTATAAAACTACGAGAATACCTATTGAAGATCTAACTCTTGATGATGAAAACTATAAGAAAATCAAGATTGACCTTAAAGCTTAGTCCATTCTAACTCAAGCACTAAAGATGGATATGCTAAAAAGATTGGAGAAATATGGTTACTGCAAAAGCTGTGTGGGATGCACTGAAAATTATGTGTGAAGGAAGCAGTGAGGTAGCAGAAATTAACAAGGATAAGCTTGTTAATCAGTAAGAAGCATTCCATCACACCAAGGGAGAGTCCATATCAAAACAACTGCAGAGATTTGTACAGTTGGTAAATAACATAGAAATCATGGGAGTCACTTACAAGATCAAGAAATTAAACAAGAAATTGCTACACGGCCTCCCTGAAAGCAGGAAACATAATGTAACAATGCTGAAAAATACTCTTGATCTCGAGAGTACTACTTTGGATATCATGATATCCAAAATAGAAGCATTGGAACTTGATGAAAGAAATAGAAATCTTGGTGGACCATGAGTGATTAAAGCTTACCAATTTCCATCAAAATCTCATTCTGTGGAAAATGCATTCATCACTGAGGAGGAGGATTTCATTTCATCAAGAGATCAACTGAACAACTCTGGGTTCATTGCAACTCCACTAATCAGTCATCCATCAACATCATCTTAAGCATCGAGAGTCACTACTGCTTCTCAAATCACTCCTGAAGACATAAGATCAGAAAAACAAAAGGCAACTTACAATGCCTTTGTTGCAAGCTTTGAAGCATACTTAGGAGGAAGACTTATTTCTGCTCATCTATTTCAGGAAGATCTGGAGGAAATGGATCCTGATGATGTGAAAGAAATGGATCTATAATGGCAAATGGCCATGATTGCCATGAGAGCCAAGAAACTCTTTAGAAAAGGCAGAAAGTTGAGCCTAAATGAAAATACAAAACTTGGATATGATAAATCGAAGGTGAAATGCTTCAACTGTGGCATGGCTGGCCACTTCTCCAGAGAATGCAGTGCCCCCAAGATAAACAACTATCAAAGGAATTCTCAAGGCCAGTCATCTTCACACTAGTATGATCAGGATCCATTTCACTCCAACAACCAACAACAGTAGTATGATCATTCTCAACAACACCAATAATATCAAAATCCACCCCAATTGACAAATCAAGCTCATGGAAGCAGTCAGTGTTCTACCGGTGCTCTCGTGATAAAGCAAGATGGGGTATGTGATTGGAGCGTGTATGTAGAGGGAGTCAAGCCTCAATTTCAAAATCATGCACGTATGGCTCACATCAATGATGGTCAATCTCCAATGCCTACTGAGGTAAAATCTAACCTTTGTAGTAAAAAATGTATTAATGAACTGCAAGGTTATAGGGAGCATAACCATAAACTGGCAGATAAAATTAAAGAAGAAAAGGTAAAGTCAGAGATGATGAAAAGAGAGACAAAAAGCTTTGAAATCAAAATCAAATCTCTTATGTCTAACATAGAATAACTGCATGGTGAAAAGTACACTCTTGCAACTGAGAATGAGCTACTTACTGAAAAGTTAGCTCAATCTAAGGCTGAACATTCACTAACCAAAGTGAAACTTGAAAAGTTTCAAATGTCTTCAGTCAAGCTGCAAGAGATGCTTGATTCTCAAAAGGATTCAAAGGACATATCGGGGATTAGGTATATTTCAAGTCCTCCACCATACAATGACAACTGCACTATCATGCCTGTATTAGTCTCACTCACTGAAGAAATCGAAACTAAAATTATGGAACCTAAATCTATAGTAGAACAAGTGACTAGTCCTCAAAACAAACCTGAAGTTTATATTGAAACAAATGAGAATAAAATCAGGTTAGGTCACCCAACCAAAATCAAAGATTGTTCAGACAAGACAGTGAGTGTCATGAAACCCTCAAGCCCTGTAAAAGCAATTTTCCATTTTATAAAAATTCATACCATCTGGTTTACAAGGCAAAAAGAAGTTTGTAAAGTTAGTGAAACCCACTGCTGAGAGCAGTTCTGATAATGAGATTATATCTCACCATAATTCAAGCAAATCAGGAAAGGTTTCATTGCAAAAACAACAAAAAAGGTCACCCACTTAAACACATAAACCTCTATCAGACCCAAAGTCTTCAAAATTAAGACAGGGAGTTGGGTTTGATATTTGCAATAAAGAACATGTTGAATAGTTTGACAAGGAAGTGAGAATGGGTTGAAGAAAAAAAAACAACCCAAACAATCAATCAGATGTAGTGTTGTGAAGCAACCTGAAAAAAGGGCTAATTTTGATTCATCCCCTAAAGAAAAGAAAGTGGCTCAGCAGCAAAAAAGAAAATCAGCTGAGTCACACAAACCAAAATCTGACTTAAGCAACAAACAAATGTATTATGACATTTGTGATATGTTAAATCACAAAACAAAAAAATGCTTGTTCAATCAACACTCTTCTATTTGTGACATGAACAACCACTCAACCAAAAATTGTTATTGCAACAAATAGTGTTCAGTCTTTGATATGAACAATCACAATACATCTAATTGCTACTTCAATCAGAAGGGATTGAGGATTCCCCAAAACAAACCAATCTTAATAGCATCATCAGACAAAACTCAAGTCAAGAGTCACTTGCACAACAATCAATCTAGAACATCTAGATCACTCAATGACATGAGTAAAAGAAAAGAAATAAGGAAAAGTCAAAGAGGTAACCAGTTCATCAATCAAAAGCAAGATTTTTCAAAACCCAAAATGATCTTTGAAAATCAGAAACGGTTTAAATTTCTTCAAAAGAATAGAGATCAAAGATTTCACTATTTTTCTCACTCCATTGTTGATGCTGATGAGAAAACCTCAGCTAATTATCATAAGCAATCTCCCAGTTCACCTCTGAATAAATCACCATTTAAAGGAAAGTATCAATACGTCACCATAATAGATAGGAACAGGAAACTCAAGACCATCATGGCTTGGGTTCAACATTCTAATTAGTTCCTTTATGCTTGTAGGCTCATCCACATAGGTCCAACAGCGTATGGTATATGGACCATAGTGGATGCTCCGGACACATGACTGGAGATCGTTCCCTCCTTCATGACTCCAAGCACATACAAGGAACTACGGTGGCATTTGGTGGAGATTCACAAGGTGGGAGAATCACAGGTGAAGGATCTATGGCAAATGGAATGCTAAGCTTCGACCGAGTGAACTACTGTGAACAGCTGAACTTCAATCTGTTAAGCGTGTCTCAGATCTATGACAAGAATATTCTACTCACTTTACAGACACTCATTGCTACATTCTGAAACCTGGATTTCAAATCCTTGAAGAATGGGTCATCATAAAGACCTCGAGGAAGAATAATTCTTATGTGTTAAACCCGTGTCCTGCATCACCTAAAGAAGGAACCTGTCTTTTGTCAAAAGCATCGTTTGATGAGTTACAACTTTGGCATAGACGTTTGGGGCACACAAAATTTAAAAACATGAATAGATTGGTCAAAGGAAACCATGTCAATGGTCTTCCTCAAAAGGAATTTCATTTTGTTGATCACTGTTCAGCGTGCCTCAAAGGAAAACAACACAAATCTTCTCATAAAACCAAGCTGGTGAACACAACAATACTCCATTGATGTTACTTCATATGGATCTATTTGGACCAACTCATGTCATGAGTATTGGAAAGAAACAATATTGTTTGGTGATCATTGATGACTTTTCACGATTTACTTGGGTCTTCTTCTTACTTAATAAAAATGATGCATCCCAAATAATACAAGAATTTGTCTAAAAATTTGAAAATCAACTTGATCATAAGGCAAAACAATCAGAAGTGATAATGGTACTGAATTCAAAAATGATGGAATGAGTTCCTTTTGTGCAACCAAAGGCATTGCTCATCAATTCAGGACAGCTAGAACTCCTCAACAAAATAGGGTAGCTACAAGAAGGAATAGAACACTGATTGAAGCAGCAAGAACAATGCTAGCCGATGCTAAACTGCCAATCACCTTCTAGGCAGAAGCAGTTAATACATCATGCTTTGTACAAAATCAAACTTTAATTGTTAAAGAAAGTAACATGACTCCTTATAAACTGCTCTTTCATAGGAAACCATTTATCGGATTCCTCAAATCATTTGGTAGTCCTGTCTCAATATTAAACACCCAAGACTATTTGGGAAAGTTTTCATCCATGTCTGATGAAGGATTCTTTGTAGGTTATTCTTCTGTTTCAAAGGCTTACAGAGTGTTTAATCCTAGTTTAAACATTATTGATGAATCAACAAATGTTAAATTCAAGGAACATTCGTTTCCCAAATCTACAAACGGTCCCGACTGGTTGTTTGATATTGACTCTTTTACAAAATCATTTGATCAATTTCCCTTGTCTGATGCAGGAAATCTCTATTCAAGTGACACTTCTTCAGCTGTAGAAAGAAGAAATGACTTTCCATTGATTCCTCCTACTTCTGATGAAGACATTCCTCTTCAAGCTGATCCCATCAAACAATCATCATAAAATCAGATTGTTTCAACTGAAGAAGGACCAAGCCTGTTACCATCACACTCATATGATCTATCAAGTGAGATGAGAAATCAAAAACAAGCTACTCCTCCAGCTGAAACACAAAGAACATCAAATGATGAAAATAATCACAGTGCCGCTCAAGCTTAAGCAGGAACTGAAACGTAGTCTGACTATCTTCATAATTTCACAACACTACAAGATGAAGGTGCCTATGACCATAATGAACTGAATGTCTCCAATCTTGATGTAACTATTGCTGGTGACTCCATTCCAACCACCAGAATACACAAGAATCATCCAGTTGAAACCATTATTGGGGATCTTAATAAGAGGGTGACAAGAAGCAAGTCCAGTATTGAAAACATCTATTTGTTCTCATGCTTTTTATGTCAACTAGCACCCAAGAACATCAAAGAGGCACTTCAAGACAATAGCTGGATTGAAGCAATGCAGGAAGAATTGCTCCAATTTAAGAAGCAAGAAGTATGGCAGCTGGTAGATCTTCCCGAAGGACAATACCCTATCGGTAACAGATGGCTGTATAGGAACAAAACTGATGATAGAGGGATTGTCATCAGAAACAAAGCAAGACTAGTGGCACATGGATACACTCAAGAAGAAGGAATTGACTATGACGAAGTGTTTGCACCTGTTGCCAGACTAGAAGCAATCAAAATCTTTCTTGCATATTCTGCATCCATGAAATTTACTGTTTATCAAATGGATGTAAAGTGTGCCTTCTTGTATGGAAAGATTGCTGAGGAGGTCTATGTGAGTCAACCACCTGGCTTTGAAGATCCAGATATCCCTCAAAGAGTTTACAAGCTTGACAAAGCTCTGTATGGTCTTCACCAAGCCCCAAGAAAACGGTATGAGACACTATCATCTTTTCTTCTTGAACATAGATATGATAGAGGAAAGATTGACCAGACTCTCTTAAGAAGAATAAGAGGAAAAGACATGCTGTTAGTCCAGATCTATATGGATAATATCATTTTTGGCTCAACAAACAAGCAGTTCTGTAAAGAATTTGAAGACCTTATGCATTCAAAATTTCAAATGAGTGCTATGCGGGAACTTACCTTCTTTCTAAGGGTGCAAGTCCAACAGACAGCAGAGGGATCTTCATCAATCAATCAAAATACGTGGCAACCATGTTGAAGAAATTCTGCTTTGCTGACTGTCAGTCTATCAAAACTCCTGTGGATACTAAAGTAAAGATTGGACCTGATCCTGAAGGCAAACTAGTGGATCAGACTCACTATCGATCAATGATCAGTTCACTTATCTATCTAACAGCTAGTAGACCTGACATTATGTTTGGCGTTTGTGTGTGTGCTAGATATCAAGCTGATCCAAAAGAATCACATGTGAACGCAGTCAAGAGGATGTTCAGATATCTAAAGAGCAAACCAGCTATTGGGTTATGTTATCCAAAGGAAGGGGAATTTAATCTCTATGCCTTCACAGACAGTGATTATGGAGGATGCAACTACAACAGAATATCCACCTCTAGCGGTTGTCAATTTTTGGATCCCAGACTAGTATCTTGGCAATGCAAGAAGCAGACAAATGTATCTGTAGCCACAGCAGAAGATGAGTATATTGCTGCATCAGCTTGTTGCTCTCAAGTACTCTGGATTCAAAACCAGATGCTACAACATAATGTACAAACCAATTAACATTGACAACACAACAGCTGTTTTCATAACAAATAATCTAGTTCAGCACTCAAAAACAAAACATATTGAAATTAGATATCACTTTTTGAGAGATTATGCTGAAAAGGGGTTAATCAAATTGATTCAAGTACCAACTGAAAATCAATTAGCTGATTTATTTACTAAGGCATTTGAACCTAGTAGGTTTGAATTCCTGGTTCAGTCAATTGGCATGATTAACCTTGAGTAAAAACATAAAAAAACAAAAAAAAACATCAAAAATATTAAAAATATTAGAAAACCACAAAAAGAAATAAGTTTTGATGATGAATAGAAACTTTGGGAAATGATATAATTACAATCATGATATCATTCACTGTGCTTAATTTCAAAATGTTAAAGACTGAAATGACTTACCAGATATGTTGGTAGGCTCAACTTGGAAGAAAAGATACATGTAGTGATGAATTAAAGACTTATTTAATAGTGAAACACTCATCACAAAGTACAAGTATGTATTAGCTTATCTGAATGCATGTGTGTGTAGTAACCTAAACACACTAGGTAATGATACGTTATGAATCTCTTTCACCACATCATGTCTCATCTTTGTTTTGCTGAACAAAGACCTGATGAAACATGCACATAGTTCAGATGTTATGATCCAAAAGATTCCCAATGAGGAACACATCCAAAATTGGATGAATCAACAAAAGCAATACATTCCAAGTGAATGAACAAAAGAAACCTATCATGGATCACCTTTCAAAGTGAAGTGAAAAGAAACCCAATGTGGATCATCATGAAAAGGATCAAAGTAAAAGAATCCCAATGAGGATTAGTGAAAATAAGATCTCATAACTTAAGTTATCTAGTAAGAAAAGCTGTGAAAAAGTTCTACTATGCATTGTACAAGGATGGTGGATCATTCCATGCTTGTGTGTGAGGTACATATTGAATAATTAAATCAAGAAAAAACATGATCAATATCATTTGCATCAAAATATCAACGAGGTCAGAGTTTAAGAGGACAACAATCTTCAAGTTCATAAACATGTCAAATTTATCATAAAGAATGCACATGTGTAATGCAAGATTGATATGATCCCAACTAAAGGTATACTTATCTTCATTGTCAAAAATTAAAATAATATTCAAAAGGTTTTGAATCTTTAAAGTTTCTTTCCATATGTGGATAAAAACTTTAGGGGGAGTAGTTTAAAATTTTTGAGTAAGTCTGTATAAATTCCCTTTTCTTGATTAAACTATTCTCTTAAATAAGATAAACAAAACAAAAAGAAAATACTGGTGTTGTTGCAAAAGTTATACCATAGTATCTCAGTCTATGCAGATTCATGGAAGCATGAAAAGTCCAAGATCAATCAACATTGGGAAGCGTGTATCACTTATGACATACAAGTCAATCCAAGAAAGAATTGACAATCTCAACAGTCAACAACTTTATAAGAAAATCAAGGACATTTCCTCATAATATGAAAAACCAAGTCAGATAGATTAACTTTTGATTAAGTTCAAAGCTAATGCAGGTAAGTGCATTGGTTAATGCGGGTGAAGGTAAGCCATGCATATAAGCAATGCAAGTAACTCTTTATTTCAAAGTAAAAATAATGCGGACAAGAAATTGTACTCTACCGCATTAATATGTTAAGAAGTAAATGTAGATTTTATTCTACCGCATTTGCTATAGTGAGCAAATTCTGACTAAATTTGATCAGCCGCATTTGCTACAGTAGACGAATGCTGATGAACATCGTTCGTTCGCATTTACTACATTGAGCAAAGCTGAACAAGTTTTGTGAACCGCATTTGCTAAAGTAGACAAATGCTGATGAACATCTCCCTTTCGCATTTGCTACAGTGCAATGCTGAACAAGTGTTGTCAACCGCATTTGGTTCAGTTACACAAATGCTGACTGACATTGTTCTTTTGCATTTTCCACAGTGCACAAATGCGGACAATGTGTTAATGTAGATGAATTAAATCACAAATGCGGTTATACTTCCATATTTACTATAGTAATCAAATGCGAATGCTTAAAGTTACTCAAATTTTAACTTTCGCATTTATAACAGTACACAAATGCTGCTAGTCAATTTTATCAAATTTTAACTTCTGCATTTGCAACAGTACACAAATGCGGGTGACCTAAAGAATAAAAATTTATACCTCCGCATTTGCTACAGTGGTGACCGCATTCGCTACAGTGGTGACCGCATTTGCTCTAAACCTTGTAAAATCTTGTAAAAGCCATATTTGACTATTTAAAGAAATTTAAACGGGATATTTAATACTTTTCAAACTTGAGAGACTTTATAGTGAGACGAGCGCAAATACACAGTACACCCTCTTCGATCATCTTGATCATAAGCAACCAAAGATTTTTGTGTGATTCTACTCAACCTGTTCTTGTTATTGATTCTGAAACTACAGTTACATCGAAAACAAGGTGAAATTTACAAAAGATTTCATCAAGACCTAAATTTCGGACTGTTAAACCTAAATCAAACAAAGAACCAAATCATAATGAAGAACACCAAAATCTGATTTATTGATGTGATATAATACACATTTTCGACTTCAATGAACATACAAACTAATAGGAATTCTACTCATCATGAAAACTTTTATAGTCATGATTGTCATAAGAACAGAGCATGATGAAAATTGAAAATGTGTAACAAATCAATGAAGTAACATCTAATAAATGGTTCAAACATAGAAACTATGATTGTTGAACAACAAGTTCACCATTTGATGTGACAACAATGATACAGTAATGTCAAACGTTCATCTTTGACCATTAAAAGTTAAACTGATAAACGATACACATGAGTTCTCATTAAAACTGAGACACATGTCTCTTATGCAGATTATATGGCAAATCTTTCATGGAGCAAGCTCTAAAATGTCAATGGTTATTTAAACCCTGATGTGCCAGAAGCTGAGGGACATATAGATATTATCAGATTCATCTCTACAAGAAGGGTAACTTATGCTAGGACTGTTAGACCCACCATCTATGAGAACCTCATAAGGTCTTTCTGGGATTCAGCTGAAGTAATTGAAGCAGATGGTGTTAGAATTTTATCTAGAAGAATTGACAATGATCATACTCTGAGCATCTCTAAAGATTCTGTAAGAAGATGCTTGCATTTTGGTGATGATGTTGATGCACCACTAGAGCTGGATGATGATGAAATAACCACATTCTTTGCTGAGATTGGTTATGAAGGAGGATTTGAAGGTAAACAAATTATAAAAGTATTAGTTGATTTGCCTTGGAGATTTCTAATCCACATGTTTCAGCACTGCTTGTCCAAGAGAAAAACAGGATGGAATGATATTCCAATCTCCACTTCCTCAGCAATTTGTGCTCTCTATACAAACAAACCATCAACATGTCTGCCTATGTATTTAATGGCCTGGTTTCAAGCATACAAGAGGGGAGAAGATACAAGTTCTTGATGTATCCAAGATTTATTCATTGATTGATAAATGAATCATTTCCATATCTTGCTACTGGGGACCAGTGCTTGATATTCCTCATTATGATGCAAGATCATACAAGTACATTAAGAAGAAGGATCCAAGAAAATTTTATAGTGGAGCTCACTCACCTCTTCTTCCTTGGATGCTTCAACAGATCAATCAAGAAGAACAAGGAGAAGAACAAGATGCTCAAGTTCACAATGATGAACAAGCTGCTGACGAGCAAGCTGACGGTGCTGATGGAAAAAGGTCACTGTCACCCCAGGATGATGCAGGGGGTGATTCTCACACTGGATCTGAAATTCATGATTATGCATCACCATTTGTATCTTCTTCACAACCAACACCACAACCAACTTCATAACCAACTCCACAACCAACTCCACAAACAACACCACAACCAACTCCACAACCAACACCACAACCAACACCACAACCATCTCTATAACCAACACCTCAACCATCTCCACAACCAACACCACAACCAACACTAGAACCAACACCACAACCAATTTCACCACCTTATTACTCACCTCATCACTCACCAACTTCACCACATGAACCATTGTCTACCCATGATTATCCAACTGAGTTTGGAGACTCAACTAACACATCTAAAGCATCTAAATCATCTTCGGATGAGGAGGATCAACACGTTCAAATGCTTGTAAAGAGAGCAACTTCTGAGACCGCTCCCTTAGAGAGCTTTGTTGAATCAAATGTAAATAGGCCTGATGAAAAAGATGAGTTGATATCTGAACTGTTGCAAAAGGTTGAAAGAATGGAGAGAATACTGAATTTGATGGCTAGAATTATTGATGATATAATTCTAGAATTGGATGAAAAGGAGCATGAGCTAAAAGAGTTCAAACAAAAATATGAAGTTGAAAAAAAAGAGAAAGAGAAAGAGAAAGAGAAAGAGATGGAATACTTAAGAGTAGCTCTTAACCACTCTAGAGAAGAAGTAAGAAGCCATGTTGATACGGTTTCCATTCAAACTATAGCAATGGAAGACTAAGAAGATATTATTGAAGACCAAGCAGAGATCATCTCCAATCTTCAAAGTCAAGTTGAAAGTCAAAATAAAAGGATATCTGAACTTGAAATGTTAAATGAAATTAAAAGAAATGTTGTGGCTGGAGAAAAGAAAAATGATAAAGATAGAGTTATTGATGATGTGAAAAAATCTTCCTCTGAGAATGATGAACAAGGACAAGATGCAAGCCAAACAAAGCATGAAGAACCAAGTTTAGAAATTGTGATTTATTATGGGCAATCAGGGCTACTCAAACTAAGAATGCAGAATTTGAAGAACTAATTAGTGCTCTAAATAGCTTTACCTCTGAATAATTCAGTATAGATGATGAAATTTGGGAGTTTGTGAATAATTAGATGACTAACATTGAACCTATTGTAATCATCCCTCAATCTCCAGTTCCGTTGGAGAAAGAGTTAAGTATGCAGATGATACCTGCTGTGGCACTATCTGAGCAACAAAAAGAAATTATGAGAGAATTTGTGAAAAAGAAACAGATAAGGAGGAAAAAGAAATAAAAAAGGAGGAAACACAAATTGATGATGAAGAACAAACCAAGGATGAAAAATTGCATGAAGAGATTGAAAAGTCTGAATCCTCTACAAGTCCATAACTTCATACATACTCCAGGAAGAGGAAATATCTAGCTGAAAAGGCTAAGGGCAAAAGACTAATGGTTGAAGAAAAGAGTGTGAAGAAAAATAAGAAAGATGACCCCAAAAGCTTGGTAGCTATAGCTGAATTTCTTGAAGAACATGAGTAGGCTGAAGCTCAATTAAAGAAACAAGTTGTTACTATTGATCTGGAAGAAGGAGAGATAGCTGGAGGTTATGATACTGAAAAGGATGTTCATATGGACAGTCCTATGAAAATAGAAAAACCAGTAGAGGAAATGATGTTAAAAGCTCAAACTGATGACCTGATGATAAAAGCAATGTTTTTGATCAATCACGAGTATGATCCAGATATAGTCTTTGGTATGACATATGAAGGAATGAAGGAAGAAGAAGAAAAGGTCAATAAACTGCTATATCCAACCTTTGAAACTGAGTATGAAAGATCATTCACCAGAAAGGTTCCTGTGCCAAAATTGTCTGCTATGAAGAAATCAACCTCAACACCTAAACCACTATTTCCTGATCCTTATAGCATGTCAGATAAGGAAATGAAGGATTATCTCTCAAGCCAAGGCTTCACAAGAAGGAAGCTTGGAAATATGATAACAAACTCATTAAGGGAAATAAACAATAAATGAAGTAAGGTTGCTTGATGAATCCTACATTCACTATATCTATACGAGACACTTTAGGGAAATAAACAATAAATTGGGAGAGCAAGATATGTACTTCCTAAAGTGCATCAAGTTGCTGAAAATGGCTTATGATCGTATCATTGCAAAAAGAGACAAAAGAAAGAAAAAGAAGACTCCACTGTAGTTGGGCAACATTGTTAAACTTGAAGTTGATGTAGATGGTGCTCTTCTAATTCATAGGGATGGGCTTCTACGGTGTCCATTTGGGAACCAATCTCACTCAAGAAACTACCACTTCAAGCCATTCACAACATGGGCAAAATGAAGATCATGTACTAAGCAGTATAAAATGTAAGATGCTTAAGATTTTGTTAACATGATCAAGGCAATTTTGAATCCAGCACATGAAACACCTGCTTCACCATCACAAGACCTAGCAGAATCCTCACAACATCATTCACCTCCCAAACATTGAAGAACATGGGCTGTATAATCCTTAGGGGGAGTGTTGTTGAACCCTAAAAGGATCATACATGTCAATTCAATGGGTGATTTGATGATTGCTTTGCTGGAATCTGATAAGTCCAAGAAGAAATGCGGATGAAGATCCTGCTCCAGAAACACCAAGTATAGTCTTCCGCATTTGTCAACGCGGAGGACATCAAACAAATACGGACAAGTATTTGTTCTTCCGCATTGAAAAATGTGGAAGACCAAGAATAAATGCGGACAAGGCTTTGCTCATCCACATTTGACAATTGCGGATGACCGAACAAATGCACAGAAGTATTTGTTCATCCGCATCAACCAATGCGATAACCAACATACTAATGCGGCTGATCAAGTGAAGAAATGTTAATCAAGTTAACTCATCTGCATTTGTCAATGCGGATGAACAAGCAAAGATGTGGATCAAGACTTAGGCTAGTTCTGATGTAATAGGTCAGGGGTAGTGTAGTCATTTTGTAAAAGGCATCTTGTCTGCCTATAAATAGAATAGAAAACCTCGGACATGAGGTGATAACTGATAGACATAGAGAATATTTTTGTTTTCTTTTATTCCCAGTAATCAATCACTTTCATTAATACATACAAAAGCATTTATGAGTTTAATTCATTCATTGAATATTTTTTGATTGTTGGTTTCCGCCATTCAATCACTAACTTGATTACCATATTCGATTCATAGTAAGAATCTCAATCTTACTAACCTAGTCACTTTTGTTACAGATGTCATGCTAAATCCAAGGACACAAAATGATCATTCCTTGTTGATTTAAATTTATCAGGCCTTAGACATCTTGCTCTCAACGAATAAGAGGAACAATTCCATCTTGACTACATACGTTTATCACAATCACCTTATGTCACAGCTGAACATAGCCTTATCTACCGTCCATTATTTCAGAGCAGTGAAGAACTAGTTCAAGGTATAACAGTTGGTGAATATCAAAACGTAATATGTATCTCAGGTCAAAGGATACCAAATGATATTTTCCTTTACTCAAATTTACTTATGATCAATCTAGAAGATTCCATGTAGTAAAATTTGAGATGCGAGTCGGTCCAATATTTGTATCCCACAAATATCTATGAACTTTGGTAGCAACCAATTGCTCTATATTCATGCCTTATGAATATCCACCAATCCATGTTCATAATAGTCTGATGTTCAAATTTGTTCCCATAAACATGACCGACTACGGACATTTAGAATAATAAACATATTGATGGATGTATACATGCTAAAAGGAACATAACTCAAAATATCATAAATATATACAAGAGTCAAATATTAAAATTGTTCCATACTTTTAATACTAAACACATCAGTTCCAATCACTAGAATATCCAAGTCCTAAGGCACTATTATGACTTTCATGCTTTGCACTTTCAAGGAGCTTCGTGAGTGGATCCGTAATGTTTTGATCGGTGTGAACTTTATGAATACATATCTTTCCTTTTTCAACTTCATCCGTTATGTAGTTGAATCTTCACTCAACGTGTCTAGTCTTTTGATCTGCACAGGGTTCCTTGATTTGTGCAATCGCACCCTCGTTATCACAAAAGATTCTAGGGGGTCTTGAATGGTAGAGACCACCCCTAGATCATTGTTAAATTTCTTTATCGATGCAGCTTCTTGAGCTGCTAATGAGGCGGCTATGTATTTGGATTCTGTAGTGGACAATGCTATAATGACTTGCTTTGAACTCTTCCAGGACACTGCTCCTCCATTCATAATGAAGACATACCCCGATTGCGATCGAGAATCATATCAGTTTGGAAGCTCGCATCCGTGTAATCCTTTACACCGAGTTCCTATTCACTAGACCCATATATTAGAAACATATCCTTAGTCCTCCTAAGGTATTTCAATATACTTTTAACAGCCATCCAATGGCTATTACTTGGATTCTGCTGATATCTGCTTTTCATGCTTAACGCGCATGACACGTCCGGTCTAGTGCATATCATCGCATACATGATGGATCCTATAGCAGACGCATATGGGATGTCCTTCATTCGATCTTGCTCATCCTTTGAGATTGGACATTGAGATGTACTCAATATTATTCCTCTTTGAATATGTACCATACCTTTCTTAGACTTTTCCATCTTGAACCTTTTCAAGACTTTATCAATATATGCACTTTGGTTTAGTCCTATCAACTGCCTTGATCTGTCCCTATAGATCTTTATTCCTAAAATATTGGCAGCTTCAACGAGATCTTTTATGGAAAAACAACTTCCAAGCTAGGTTTTAACAACTTCCATGGTGGGAATATCATTTCCAAAAAGTAGTATGTCATCAACATACAATACTAAGAACGTAATTATGCTCCCACTAGCCTTCTTATATACAAAGCCTCGTCAGCGTTCTTGATGAAACCAAATTTCTTGATCTCTTCATCAAAACGTTGATTCCAACTCCTTGATGCTTGTTTCAATCCATAGATTGATCTCTTTAACTTGCATACTTTATTAGGATGTTGTGGATTGACAAAACCATCAGGCTGAACCATATGGACAGTGTCTTCAAGATGACCATTAAGAAAAGAGGTTTTGACATCCATTTGCCAAATCTCATACTCATAAAATGCAGCTATGGCAAATAATATCCTAATTGACTTTAGCATTGCCATAGGCGAGAAGGTTTCATCATAATCAACCCCTTCAGTTTGAGTGAAACCTTTTGCTACAAGTCTTGCTATGTAAGTATCCAAGTTTCCATGCATATATGTTTTCTTCTTGAAAACCCACTTGCATCCAACCGGTTTGGAGTTAAGTGGAGGTTCAACCAATTCCCAAACTTGGTTGTCATACATGGATTGCATCTCTACGTTCATGGCTTCCAGCCATTTGTCACAATCCGAATTGGACATTGCATCATGGTATGTAATTGGCTCATGGAGTCAACCACATAGCATCCATTCATGAAAAATCCTTATCATTCAGGTGCAATGCTAACTCTACCAGATCTGTGAATGTTTTGTGTGTATTGATCAACCTCTTGATCATCATCAACAACCTCTTGTTGATTGCTAGTGTCAACCAAACGTGTATTGGTTTGTGGATCTTGATCCACATCAAATTCCACTTTTCTCTACATTATTCCTTTCATAAGGAACTTAGCTTCCAAGAACTCTGCCTTTCGAGCAATAAATACCTTTTGCTCTATCGGATCAAAGAAGTAGTATCCTATACAATCTTTGGGATATCTAACAAATATACACTTAATGGATCGACTCTCCAACTTGTTTTGGGTGTTTATCTTAACATAAGCTTCACAACCCCATACTTTTAAATATGATAGCGATGGAACTCATGCGTGCCATTTTTCAAAAGGTGTCATATCCACTTTCTTGGTCGGGGCCATATTCAATATACGAGCCGTGGAGAGCAATGCGAATCCCCAAAATGATAGAGGTAGTTAGCTTATAGCCATCATAGATCGAACCATATCCAATAGGGTTCGGTTTCTCCTTTCGGACACACCATTTTGTTGTGGTGTTCTAGGTAGAGTAAGTTGTGAGACGATCCCATAACTTCTTAGATGATCCTGAAAAGCTTCACTTAGGTATTCACCTCCTCTATCTGAATGAAGAACTTTGATAGTTTTATTGAGTTGATTTTCTACTTCATTCTTGAAGATTTTGAACATTTCAAAAGCTTCATGTTTATGTGTCGCCAAGTACACATAACCATAGCGACTATAATCGTTGGTAAAGGTAATGAAGTATCTTTCAGCATTTCTAGTCATTGTTTTAAAAGGACCACATACATCCAAATGTATGACTCCCAAAAAGTCTTTTGCCCTCTCGTTAGTACCACTAAAGGGCGACTTGGTCATCTTACCTTGTAAACAAGATTCACACTTATCAAATGAAACATTTTCATTTGTTTTCAAAAGATCATTCTTTTTAAGTGTTTGAATCCGATTCTTGTTTATGTGACCAAGACGACAATGCCAAAGATTTGAATCACTTAAACCCATTATAAGTTTCTTGGTGCTTGATTAGTTTAATGAGTTATTATAGGATGAATCATCATAAACCAATTCATAGATACCATTAAAAGGCATAGCCTTGAAATAAAATACATCATCCATACAAACATAAATACCATTGTTTACAAACTCTAAATCATAACCACAATGTTTTAAAATGGAAACAGATATTATGTTCCTAGTCAAACTAGGAGCATACAAAATGATTTTAAGCATAACTTCCAAACCATTTGAAAGTTTCAAAATATAGTCTCCTTGGGCTTCAACATCAACTTTAGCTTCATTGCCCATGTAGAGACTTATGTCTCCCTTATTGAAGTGCTTATTTCTTTTGAAACCCTGCAACAAATTGTATATGTGAGTTCCACATCCGGTATCCAATACCCATGTGTTTAAAGAAATAAAATTTAAACCAATAGGAATCATGAAAGTTGTACCTGAGGATTGCCCGGCATCCCTCTTGTTTCTCAACTCTATGAGACAGGTTGGACAATTCCTTTTCCAATGTCCTATCTCACCACACCCCAAGCATGGATCGTTCTTCGTTACCTTAGGCTTCTTAAGCTTAGGCTTTGGATGTTCCGCTTTAGCCTTCCCTTTCCCTTTGCCTTTGATGTACCCCTTTCATTTGGCAACACTTTCCTTAGGATCGGGGAATGGCCTTTTCTTATTGCCGCCCTCATTGATCGAGAGAACAGGTAGAACCTTTCTACCCATCCCTGCCTTGGCTATTTTGAGCATTGCGTGAAGCCCACCAATGCTCTTGTCCCACCCGTTCATATTGTAATTCATTATGAACATCTCAAACCTTTTGGTTAGGCCATTAAGGATCAAATCCGTGGCCAACTCCTTTAATACAGGGCAATTAAGCCTCTTGAGGCGATCAACGTGGCTTTTCATCTTAAGAACATAAGATGATACCAATTGGGTTTCTTCCATGCGACACGCATGAAGCGCTTGAACTGTTTCGAAGCACTCTAGCCTAACTTGTTGAAGGAACAATTCCTTCAATTGGGAAATCATGTCATATGCCCCATGATGCTCCAAGACCTTTGGATGTTTGGTAATCATAGTTCCCAACATGAGGCAGGAAACCTGCATGGAATCCTCAGTGTATTGAAGCCAATCGTTATAGGCCTCAACATCCTCGGGGTCGGGTTGGTCAGGAATAGGACCGTCATGGACATAGGCATTTTTCTCTTGCTTGAGAACAATTCTCAAGTTTTGGAACCAGTCCATAAAGTTATTATGGTTAAGACGGTCCCTCTCTAAGATGGTTCTTAGTGATAGTGTATGGACGGTCGGGGTGGTAGCATTATTGTTTGCAGCCATTTCTACAAAATTTACAAAGTTCATATTAGTATTTTTGAAAAAAAAATTCATTTTAATAATTAATACCCTTTACATGTCTCATAGACAATTAATAATTAAAATCTAGAATCCAACGTTACATTTAAATGACGGTTAGGTGGCCATTATTTAAATTGACAAGGTAGTGAACATTTGACAATTGCAACCTATTGCAACTTCTAGCTTTATGGGATCGGTTTAACATCTTATGTTTAGTTGGCATGTAGAATCCCGTCAACACCATTGTACGACATGCTTGGGTGACCCTATGCACATGGTTTCCAATTCAAGCCGTCCTACTTACACACACATGTGATTTTATACATACAAGTGGTTAGGTGAGCTTTATCCCACAAACATGTTAAGCCTACCTCAAACACACAAGTTCCCTAGAAGTGGTTAGGTGACCTTTATCCCAGAAATAGTTTTCAAGTAATTCGAGTGTCATGTAAAAGGATGGTGTTTAACTTGTTTCCAAAGGGATTTTTGTTTTCATTAATTCTAGTTAGGAAAACTCTATGTACCATGTATTCGCATGCTTTCAAATACATGGTACCCTACGGTTCTTTTTAATAAAACCTTTTTATTTTGAAATCATTAATAATTTTAATAACTTTTATTAACATATTAATGATTAAGAACCATGAAAATTCAGCTTGTTATGATTATTTATTAAGATTGTTAAGCATATCCACATATCAAACAATCAACATAAAAGGGATAATCAATCAAGCATAAAAAAACAACCACAAGTGCATAACCATAGCCACTAAGTTGACAACACTTGTTTGCCATCACAAGTGTCGTCATTTGGTCTTTTCAAAGGGTTAATTACAACACAAAAATGAGATCTCCAAATACCCCCACTTGAAGTTGCATCCAAATGCTTCAAGTCCTTCTCTTTGTGCCTTCTTTTTGTGCTTCCTACTTGTATACAAAATTTATATACTAGTACAAATTTTCTAATAAAACAAAACACACTTAATCTATCTATTGCATCGCCATTGAATGAATAAATAAATTACATCCAAATACACGCACAAAAGAATAAATACTACAACCCATAAAGAATGAAATCAACCAAAACAAATCATTCATCCAAAACCAAATCAACACAAGGTCAACACTAGGTTATTCACCAATATGAAACATCATATACAACGTATAAGAACCAAAATATATCCCCATATAACCCTAAATTTTCGGCAAACATAAACTCAAAATCTAGGTTTTGTCCAAACACAATAATCAACCATTTGAAACCTTTCTTTCAAGGTTTAATCACAAGCATGTAAGATATAACCTCGAAAGACTGGGGATTCACTATATCACCACAAAGCAGCCCCTATTAGGTTGTTAAAACCCCATAAAACCAGTTTTACAAGGACAATAGAAGCTAGTCATCCACATATCCGGCTCTAGATGCCAATGTTGGGTTTGTTGGACCATTATCAAAGTTGTTTAACCATTTAAACATGAAAACGCAGCGGAATCAAACTTTAATATAATGTTTTGTAAACTAAAAATTAAGGATTATAACTAAAAATCAACAAACCCAAGAACATAGGATCATATATATGTGTATGAACTGGCTATCAAGAATATATAACAACCAAAAGGAACATATACAAACTATCTTTGTAGAGCTGCTGAAAACATGATATAGATGAAGAGAGTGAGGCTCTTGAACGTCCAAAACACCAAGGAGAGGTTTCCTCAAGCTTCCATACCCACAAGCAATAAGCAAAGACCTTTCTTGCTAGGCTTTGTACACCCAAAAACGACCAAGAAGGCTGCTGGAAACCGATTTTCAGCCTTGAACTTGTTCAATAAAAAGGAAAGAGTTTGTTCTTCTTGGTCTTTTGCATGTATGAGACTGGAAGAGATTGAGTGTGTGTGTGTGTCACTAGTAAATGAAGACCCTTCTTCCAAGAAAACAAAAGGCACACTGCCCTTAAAAGGGGCGGCTGAATTAGTCTCCAAAATTGGGTTTCCCCCAAATTTTATTTACCAATTAATTGTTAATTAGTTATTGAATTAGTTATGTAATTAACCATTTAATTACATAACTCACACAATCTATTATTCTTTGGTGTTATTTAACCAACTTAAATAGGATTACCAATAATACTCGTGAACAAAATATCCCTATAAGTTGTTCCATCTCCTATACAATTAATTTAGAAAAACCACTTTTCTAAATTGGTATAGATATTTATTGCATGATCATATCATCAATTAAATATATATTGGTGTTATCAATGTTCTGTGTGAATCCAACAGAATGTGGATCCCTCTTTATGGGGATCTAAGGGAGAAGATCATGGATGAGGCTCACAAAACTCAATATTCCATTCACCCCAGTGCCATGAAAAATGTATCATGATCTAAAGAAAGATTACCAATGGCCGAGAATGAAACGAGACGTGGCTAAGTACATGAGCAAGTGCCTGGCTTGTATGCAAGCAAAGGTAGAGCACCCAAAGCAATATGGGAAGATCCAGCCTTTAGATATCCCTGAATGGAAATAGGAACACATTACAATGGACTTCATCACGAAGCTACCTCGTACGACGAAGGGAAGCGACGCGATCTGGGTGATTGTTGACCGTCTAACAAAGAGTGCTGATTTCCTACCAATTCGTGAGATGTTTTCCTCTGAGAGGTTGGTAGAGATATTTATCAAGGAGATCGTGGCTCATCACGGCGTGCCAGTGTGTATCATTTTGGATAGGGACACACGGTTCACGTCCAAGTTCTAGAAGAGATTTGATGACTTAATGGGGACTAGACTGCACATTTGTATGGCTTACCAACCCCAGAAGGATGGTTAGTCAGAAAGAACAATTCAGACATTAGAAAACATGCTATGAGCATGTGTAATCGACTTTGGAAGAAGTTGGGATGAGCACTTACCGTTGGCGGAATTCTCATATAATATTAGTTACCATGCCGGCATTAGTATGCCACCTTATGAGATGTTATACGGTAGGAAATGCAGGACGTCCGTGTGTTGGGGTGATATCAGGCAAAAGGAATTTGAAAGTCTAGAAGTAATTGAGGTCACGACTGAGAAGTTAGATAAGATTAAGGCATACATGAAAGCCGCAAAGGATCGTGAAAAGTCTTATGCTGATAAGAGGCATAGACTAATAGAGTTTGAGGTTATTGACAAGGTTATGCTCAAAGTATCTCCCTGGAAAGGGATCATCAGGTTTCGAAAATGGGGAAAGTTAAGCCCAAGGTTCATAGGGCCATTCCGTATTGTTGCGAGGGTAGGGGAAGTGGCCTACAGATTAGAACTACCCAATGGGTTGAGTGGAATTCATCCTACGTTCCATGTATCTCATCTTAGGAAATGTCTGGCAGACAATGATGCAGTTGTACCATTAGAATACATTGAAGTCGATGAATGACTGAACTATGTAGAGCAACCGATGGCCATCGTTGATTGAAAAGAGAAGCACTTACATAATAAAGTGGTTATGCTAGTACGAGTATAGTGGAGACACAGAATAGGATTAGAATCTACGTGGGAGACCGAGGAGGAGATGAGGAAATTTTATCCTCAATTGTTTGATGATTGACAGGTTTCGAGGACGAAACCTAAATAAGTGGGGGAGACTTGTAACACCCCGAAAAGTCAAAACGAGTCATTGATAATAATGGGCTTAATTAATGCGTATTTAATAAAGGAAGAAAATGGGTTATGGGTTAAATTAGACTTATGGGCAAGTGCCTAAGTGATTTACGACCCATAATCAGTTCTTTAACCCATCTAATTAGTCACCATCTTCCTGATTTGAATCCTAGCCACCAAAATTCATAGAGAGAGAAAGTAAAAAGAGAAAGTGAAGAAAACTCAAGATTTGGAGCTCAAACGTTAAGATATTCAAGATCTGGATGTTGGAGCATTAAAACCATAAGTAAAAAGCAACAAATCCAAGTAAGAATCAGCCTTTAAACCCTTCTATAGATCAACCCAGATTCTAGGGTTATGGGTTTTTAAAAGTTGCAAAGAATCGCATAAAGGTCATATTTTTATGTATGAAAACATGTAAATAGCTTAGATATAGCCTCATGGATGATAAACTAAGAGATTGGACGTAAAATGTTATGGTTTTGGGTTAAAAACAGGCTGGTTCATAATTTTTATGCGATGTGCGAAACTGTATATGCATCCAGCGAATTTGCATATTCATGCTGCAAAACTGTGGGTTTTGTGTGAAACTATAGTTTTGCAAATAATTTTGCAGCTGTGGAATTCCAACAAAAGTTGGGTGAAACTGGTAGTGAAACTCTCAGTCAACGAAACTGCTAGCGAAACTTCCAACGAAACTGCTTTTCTGGCAGGGAAATTAGCAGCGAATTTAGGCAGAAATTAACCATTTAAGTGTTAACTTATGTGCAGACTGTCTAGTATGATCCTTGACTAGAAAGTTTAGTTTAGAGGTTACTCTCGGTATCCAGGTGAGTTCTAGATCCCCTCTTTTGTAAGTTTGTCCATGTTTTGGGGTTATTATGCATACTAAATATACATTTTAAATGACCGAGATTTTATGAGATTTTAACAGGAAGAGCGATTTTTTTCTATAAGGAAATGTGTTATATAAATATTTAAAAATAAAAAATTTTCGTGCTGACCTGGCAGCCCAGCCCCAGTGAGGGGCTGTCAGGATCAGTGATCACAAGTTTGATGTATTAGAGCGTAACGCAGCGGAATAAGAACAAGAATTAGACAAATTATAGCAAGAATTTGATACTCGTATGCATTAAGAACAAATACAGTTATAACGAGAAAATATATTTCTGTAACAAGGAATGTTTCTATAATATCGAATATTTCTGATCAAATCATTCTCACTTATTACAATAGGTTGACACTCCTTATATAGAGTGCAATCGCTGCTGTTATCACGGGAAAATGACAACTGGCAGATCTCTTACAAAAATAACCAACTCTTAACAAACTACTGAAATGTTCACAACTACTGAGAACATATCAGAGTGTTAAGTACAAAATATGAAACTACTGATAAGAAACTACTAAAACTACAACGACTGAAGAACAAGCTCTTCAGTCGTTTTACAAAACTACTGAAAAACATAAAACTATTGATGAGCACAACAACTGAAGAAGTATTCTTCATCTGTTGTGTCAAACTACTGAACAGATAAAACATAAAACTACTCAAAGGTAAACCATCACAACTACTGAAGAAGACCTCTTCAGCTGTTGTGACAACGTCTGATACTTTGGTCTTCAGCACTTGTGTCTTCAGACTTTGTCTTTAGCACTTGTGTCTTCAGACTTTGTCTTCAGCACTTGTCTTCAGACTTTGTCTTCAGCACTTGTCTTCAGACTTTGTCTTCAGCACTTGTCTTCAGACTTTGTCTTCAGCACTTGTCTTTAGACTTTGTCTTCAGCACTTGTCTTCAGACTTTGTCTTCAGCACTTGTCTTCAGACTTTGTCTTCAGCACTTGTCTTTAGACTTTGTCTTCAGCACTTGTCTTCAGACTTTGTCTTCAGCACTTGTCTTCAGAATTTGTCTTCAGCACTTGTCTTCAGCACTTGTGTCTTCAGACTTTGTCTTCAGCACTTGTCTTCAGACTTTGTCTTCAGCACTTGTCTTCAGACTTTGTCTTCAGCACTTGGGTTCAGACTTTGTAATCAGCTGTTGTCTTCAGCTGTTGTGGTCTTCAGTAGTTGTTGTGACGTCTGTGGGACTTAAAGGTTTTTCTGATCTGGCTCATTGGTTCTTTTGGTCCAACAAACTCCCCCTGAACCAATGCAGCCAAAACCTTTAACTTTATTGAGATCCCACTTATTGTTGGCAGAATGGTTGGTCTTTTTCCTTCTTGATCAGTTGAGAAGATGACCCATATAAGCACTGGCCTAGGAATGAGTCTCTGATGATTTGGTTGGTAATGTATGGATGGGAGCTCTGTATTAGGGAATTGGACACTGAGCTGTTCCCCCATCCATGAGACTCACTTCCCATGTATAAGCCTATAGGATTCTCTGGTGTATGCTCTGAGAACATAATTTGTTCTTCCATGGTCATGTTCTCAGCTTCACCATCAAACAATCCTTCACGCCCATACAGCTCTGAGATGTACTTGGCCTGTTTGCCATTTTTGAGCTCAACTGTTGTAATCTGTCGGTATGCAAACTCATCAGGATGAGTCCCTTCAAGTAACAAACTGAGCTTATTTTGTTTGAAGTTCTCAAGCCTCTTGTAGACTAACCCCTTTTTAATAACTCTGTTCTCTAACATCTTTTCGGGTGGCTGTTTAGTCTCATAGGCCTTCTTGAAATCTTCTACAATCTCCCAGGGTGATACTACAAGGGCCACTGTGATCTCTTCATCTACGATCCTTTTTACTTGGCCCTTGTATCTCGAAGGAATGTCTTTCTTTACAATCCTGTGAGCCACCCTAGGATCAGGCCAAACTCTCACCTTTTCCTTCTGATATTGAAATGTGTTGGCAAGGGTGTACAACCTCAGAGCTTCTTTCTTCATACTAATTATTGATGAAGAAGCAGCATAAGTTTTGTTGATGCTTTTCAACATCTCATCGTCATGAAGCCTTTGCTGCTGCTCTTCTTCAATCTTTACTCTCACAGTTTCCATCTGTGAGGTGGGAGTGATGGGCATGGGTTTGGCTTTAGGCAATGTTAGGACTGCAGACAGAGGCAGCCTATCTTCTTCCACATCATCCTCTTCTTCTTTTTCTTCTAGCCTCAACACCCTTCTCTTCTTCTTCTTGGGTGCATCATCGGCTGTTGGTTTAGAGGGTAATGGAGTTGGTTTTGTGGGTTGTGGTTGTGGTTGTTTTGGAGAGGGAATGTTGACAGGCTGAGTTAGCATTTTAGACATGAGTGTGGCTTTTGAGTGTTTGGCTAGCTTAGTCCTGCTCCCTGCTCCTGCTTCATTCAAAGCTTCGACTACTAAACCCTTAGTGTATGCTTCAGACGAACAGATCTTGGAGGTTATGGCCAAGATACTGTCCCTGGTCCATGATTTAATCTCGATCAATGATCTTCCAAGATATTTTGCAATGAATCTGATCATGATCTCTAGTCTCTCTCTTTCTAATGCATCATAACTTGCCCATCTTGAGTTAATTTCTTCAACTTCAAGTCTCCTGATCTCTGAGTCAAGCTGTGCAGTATCGAACCCTTGTCTATACAGTTGATCAATAATGGCATCCATTGATTTACTATGTGTAGCATCTGCCATTTTGATCATCTCATCGAGTTGGAGTTCTTTCTCTTTTCCTTCATCCTTCCTCTTATTATATGTGACATGAAAGTCTTTGTGACTTTCACCCACTTGATCATTTTTGGTTCCCTTCACAGACTCCTCTTCCTTCTCAGTTTCCTTTACTTTCAGTTGCTCTTCCTCTTTGCTTTCACTGACTGACTCTCCCCCTTTTTGGTTGCATTGGTTGCAAGGGTTTGAGTAGCAGAAAGCCTGGTGCTCACAATCTCCTCCACCAGGGGTTGTATGATTGAGGGAAGCCTCTCATCCATGGTTTTGATCACAATGTCTGTGATCATTAGGGTGATGAGAGGTAGGGTTTGCTGAAAGATAGCAACTGTTTGCTCAGAGGGGTTCTGTCCCTGAGAAGCAGTGCTAGAAACAGAAGCTGGTGGCTTGGGAGTTTTGAGTGGCTGAGTGTGTGGGAGACCTTCAGGTGAAGGTGCCATCTGTGGGTTTATGTTGGTGGCAGATGGACTTGCTTCTTGAGAGAATTGGTCAAGTAGTCTTTGTAGTCTACTGACTTCTTCCTCAAGAATTGTGTTCTGGGCTAGAACATCACAAAAGAAGCCCAGGTCATCATCAGCAGATGCTGAATCACCTGACCTCCTGCCTGTAGCAGGATGTACATGCACTGGGTGTAGACCATTTTTAGCATGTGCCCTTTTTCTTGGAACTGGGGACTTCCAGCCTCAGGACTATGTCCTTCATCAGCTGTTGCCTCTAGTGTGGTCTTAGCTATGTTACCAGCCTCATTCTGATCATGTGCTGATTCAGAAGAGGTGGCAGCCTCACTAGATGTTCTAATCTCCATATCCACACCAGGAGATAGAACGTGTAAACCCCGGTGCTCTAAAAATAGTATTTCAGAAAAATTTAAAGGTTGTTGCTCAAGGATGGAGTACATTACCTGTTGCCACCTTGTGGACATTTGATCCCATGATGAAGTCTGGAGGCAAGGCATACATTTACCATATGAAATATGAGACGTTCGGCATCCGGAAATGTTTCTTCAGTATGGTAGATGCACTCAGGTTACCCTGGTATCCATGGTGGGCAAATGATTGATCTGTTGTGCCCTTTGGATAACCAGTTAGGAAAGTGGCATCATCCAGATTAAGGGTTTGGCGAAGAGTCTCTGGAGTAATGACCACTTTTTGGCCATGGAGAAACGATTGAAGAGACTCTGTGTCATTCTCCTCAGAGACCAGAGTGACGTTTGTCCAAAATTGGTTAAGGGATTCGGCATATATGGTGGGATTTACCAGAAAAGCCGTTTTGTAGGGTGACTGAACCATTAAATCAATGGCGTTGTGAAACTTGGTCCAGTATGGCGATTTGGTGAGATGTGCGATACAGTTGTGTCATGGTTTTAGTTGCATGGTCGCCATTGATGAAGAGAGGGTAGAGAGTTTAAGAACGTTAGGTTTGAGAAGAGAAGATAAAAACTCTGAAGGTGGGATAAGGTATTTAAAGGGTCGGGTTAGAAAATGACTGAAGGTTTTGGTGTTAGTCATCAGTTGTTGAAACTACTGATGATGTGGTATTAACTTTCAGATGTTGAAACAGCTGAAGTCTCTGATTTAGTCATCAGTAGTTATAAAACTACTGAAGACAGTTTTGACTTCAGGTGATGAAACAACTGAAGACTTGGTATTAGTCATCAGTAGTTGTGAAACTACTGAAGACAGTGGTTTTGTCAGCAGTGTAGTAAACAGCTGAAGACTTGGTGTTAGTCTTCAGTAGTTGTAAACTACTAAAGACATAGTTTTGGCTCAGTTGTTTTAATGAAATAGCAGTTGTAGAAACAACTGAAGAGTAAATACTCATCAGCTGTTGTCGTCAATTCATAGCTTTTCAGCTGTTTCAGTCTGACCTCCACTCTTACTTATCAGACTTAGATCTGAGTTTCAGACGTTTCATTGGTCATCAATACTTATCTGCATTTCTGACATTAGTAGTTGTGGCTGCATCAACTGTTGTGACTACATCAGCTGTTGTAGCTACATCAGCTGTTTTAACAGATAAAGTACTTCAGTACTGGTGAGGTATGTAGCCTTCAGTAGTTATAAAAACTACTGAGGGTAAAAAAACTCATCAGTACTTATATGTGACAATAATGAACTAATGATAATCGGTACTTGTGAGCTGAGATCATCAGTACTTGTCACTTATTCTAGCTGTAGCATACCAAGCCTTAACAGCAGGTTGTGGAAAGTTGAACTATCCAAAGGCTTAGTAAAAATGTCTGCAAGCTCATGAGCACTAGGAACAAATTTTGGATCAATCAGACCTTTTTCAAAACAATCTCTAATAAAATGGTGTCTGATTTCAATATGTTTAGTCCTAGAGTGCTGGACAGGATTCTTGACAATACAAAGAGCTGAAGAGCTGTCCATTAACAATGGGGTCTTAGTCTCTGTTATGCCATAATCCAATAATTGGTTTTGAAGCCAGAGTACCTGAGATGTACAGCTTGCAGCGGCAATGTACTCTGCTTTAGCAGTTGATGTAGCAACTGAGGTCTGTTTCTTGCTCTGCCAAGAAATCAAACAGTTGCCTAGGAATGACATCCACGAGAAGTTGATTTCCTGGTCAACTTACACCCTGCATAGTCACTGTTAGAAAAAGCAACTAATTTACCAGAATTTCTAGTGGAATACCATAAACCTAGAAATGGGGTGCCTTGCAGATATCTAAAGATCCTCTTGACTGCAATCAAATGAGACTCCTTAGGTGCAGCCTGAAATCTAACACAAACACATGTAGCAAACATAATATCTGGTCTAGAAGCTGTTAAATACATCAAGGACCCAATCATACATCTATAAAGTGTTTCATCAACCACTTTACCTTTCTGATCTGTATCCAGTTGTGTGGTGCTGCACATGGGGGTAGAACAGGGCTTACAGTTTTGTAAATCCAACTTTTCCAAAAGATCTTTTGTGTATTTGGACTGATGAATGAAAATTCCATCAGCCTTTTGTTTGATTTGCAAACCCAGAAAGAACTGTAATTCTCCCATGGCACTCATTTCAAACTTCTGTTGCATCAACTTTGTAAAGGCATCACACAACTGTGGACAAGAGGATGCAAAAATAATATCATCTACACAAATTTGAACAAGTAGATTATGCTGCCCAGCTTTCTTAATGAATAAAGTCTTATCTATGGAGCCTCTAGTGAAATTATTTTCCAGAAGAAAGTTCGATAATGTCTCATACCAGGCTCTAGGAGCTTGTTTCAACCCATAAAGAGCCTTATCAAGCTTATACACCCAATTAGGATGTTTATTGTCCTCAAAGCCTGGTGGTTGACATACATAAACCTCGTCTTTAATTTTCCCATACAAAAATGCACTTTTGACATCCATTTGAAAAACTTTAAGGTTTTGATAAGCAGCATAAGCTAAAAACAATCGAATTGCTTCCAGTCTGGCTACAGGGGCAAAGGTTCATCATAATCAATACCTTCTTCTTGTGCAAACCCCTGAACAACCAGTCTGGCCTTGTTCTTGACAATAAGCCCATTTTCATCCGTTTTGTTCCTAAACACCCATTTAGTGCCTATTGCACACTTACCTGGAGGTAGAGGAACCAGTTCCCACACTTGCTGTTTCTTGAACTGAAGAAGCTCAAGCTGCATGGCATCAACCCATCCATTGTCCTTTAAAGCAATGTGATAATTCTTTGGCTCTTGCTGACTGATGAAGAGAGCATAGAAGCAGAAATTTGACAATTGACTTCTTGTTGATACGCCAGCAGTGATATCACCAATGATTTGAGACATGGGGTGATTCTTTAGATCTTGATACACAATGAGATCTGTGCAAGTGTTTGTAGCAGGCTCAGCAGCAACAGATGGTGATGGTGAATCATTTCCTTGAAAGCAATCAGTGGATGGTAATTCAAAGGAAGTTGAATTTGAAGAAATCTCATCAGCATTTGTTGTGGATGGTGCTACTGGAGCTACAGGACCATCAGGTCTAGCTGAATCAGGCAGTTGATCACTAAACCTGAAGAGGTGAGTACTGCTATCATCATCATCATCAGCACCAGCAGAACCACCAGGTGGTGAATTGTTGACAGGAGCAATAGCAGGAGTTTGATAAGGAACATATTGCAGTATGTCCAAATCAAATATCTCCACAGGGCTTTGTGGAATCTTGTCCTTTGGAGATTCATTAAACTTAACATGTAGAGTCTCTTCAACCATCTTTTTTCTACAGTTGAAGACTCTGTATGCTTTGCAAGTTGATGAATAACCAACAAAGTACCCTGCATCCACCTTAGGATCAAATTTTTGGAGGTGATCCCGTGTGTTGAGAATGAAACAAGGACACACAAATGCTCTGAAGAATGAAATTAGAGGGGCCAAATGATGAAGAACTTCATATGGAGTCTTCATCAACCTCTGATTTACTAGAACTCTATTCTGTACATAGCAAGCTGTATTGACAGCTTCAGCCAAAAAGTCATTGGCAGTCCAGAATCAGCCAACATGGACCTTGCAGCTTCAATAAGGGTCCTGATCTTTCTCTCCACTACTCCATTTTGCTCAGGAGTTCTTGGGATGCTATACTGCCTCTTGATTCCCTTTGATAAGTAAAACTCATAAAGCGTGTGGTTTCTGAATTCAGTACCATTGTCACTCCTCACACACTTAACTGGTAGGGAATACTGCTTCTCAACGTGTAACACAAAGTTCATAATGGACTGCGCAGCCTCATCCTTTGAATGCAAGAAGAAAGTCCATACAAATCTGGAGTAATCATCCACAATTACCAGACAGTATTTCTTCTTAGCCATACTCATCACTCTCACAGGACCAAAGAGATTCGTGTGAAGAAGCTGTAAGCAGGCAGTGGACTTAGGTTCTTCTATGGAGGGAAATGAAGCTTTGTGTTGTTTTCCTATTAAACAAGCAGTGCAGTTATCTTCACACTTGAACTCCTTCTTAGGCAGTCCTCTTACTAAACCATGGTTTATCAGCTGATTTATGTTTTTGAGATTAACATGACCCAGCCTTCTATGCCATAGAATAGATTCTTGAGGGGAAGCCTTGGAAAATAGGCAAGGATGGCCTTTGAGATCTATTTTCTTGGAAAGATCTAAAGCATACACTCTTCCTGTCCTGTTGGCCTTTAGGAGAGTGTGTTCATCCAACACCTTATCAATCAAACTTAGAACTTTGGATGACAAAATCCGACAGTTCTGACTGGTGAAAAGAGCAACATGGCCTTTGTCACACATTTGACTGACAGTCAAGAGGTTGTACTTGAGATTTTCCACATGGTTAACATCATCAAACTTTATTTCCCCATTGGAAACAAAGCCTTTGCCAATGATATAACCCTTTGCATCATTTCCAAATGACACAAAGCCCTTCCTTCCTTGAGAGTAGTCATTAAGAAGTGATCTGTTTCCTGTCATATGCATGGATCCTCCACTGTCTACATACCAGATGCCTCTGAGGTATGTTGAAGAACCCTGCAAAATACAACAAATTAGTTAGATTTTGAGACCCAAACCTTTTTGGTCTTGGGCCTGTTCTCATCAACAGATGGTAAACTAACATGTTTGTTGGAAACAACAGCCTGAGAGGAAGAACTGGTGAAGAAAAGGAATCCTTTGGCTTGGACCTCCTTTTCTGTGGTTTCAACATAGGAACATCTAATTGGTTAACTCTTCCCAATAGATGTTGAACCATCATAACCAGTTGTGTCTGATTTTGTGATAAGGCTTTCAGCTCTTCAGACACATTGGCATTGGAGTTTGATAAGTTCCTATGTTGCACCTTCTTCTTTTGAGCAATCTCAGCTGTTACCTGTTTAACCCCTTCCTTTTTGGATTTCTTTTTGGACTTAAGGGTTACAGGATTTGATGTTGCTAGTACAAATGTGGCTTCAAACTCAGTTTTCATTTTAACCATTTTCTCTTTACTTTCCTCTTTATATTTGAGTTTGGATCCCTTTTTGTACCAACAATCATCTGTAAGATGATTGAACAAACCACATACTTCACATGGTTTCTTCTTCATCTTATGTTGATCATCAACTAAAGAGAATGAAACTACTGAAGATTTGCTCTTCAGTACTTTGGAAGCATTATTTGCTTTCTTGACTTCCTCTTTAGTAGTCTTCAAACTCTTTCTACTGACAGTTTTCTTCTCTTCAGTGCTGATAGTAGTTAGAGTTTGAACTTTAGGTGTTAAATCTTGCTCTCCAGTCCTTTTAGGACTTCCAGAAATAGCTCCTGAGTTGATCATCTCTTTGATCATGTGAGTGTCAGCAGTGGTGCTGACTTCAACTTTTGATGCTGCTCTATCAAAAAGTGAATCACATGATGAGGTGGATTGGTTATTGCTTTCTCAATCAGATTTCACTTCTGCTCTTGAAGCAAAATCTGTAGGAGGAGCAGTGTGATTATAACCAATACCAAACTTCACATTGGAAGCAGATTGCTTACTAAGAAGCATTTCAAAACCTTTGCATGATTGTACCCATCGATCACACTCTACCTGGGTGACTGCAAGGGTTTCTTTGAGACTTCTCTGGTCTTCCAGAATAACCTCTAGCTTGGCCTTTTCATCATTCAATTGGCATTTAAGCTTATAAATCTCATCATTTTTACTATTAAGAGCAGACTCAAACTCAGCTTTTCTTTTGGAAATGGTTTTCTCAAACTCAAGTTTTTGATTTATTAATGCCACATTTGCCTCTCTAATGGAGACAAAGGCAGCAATGCATGATTCAGAACATAACTTGGCTTTAGCCTCTGAAGATACCTGAGTTACCTGTGAAGATGATGCATTTGGGCAGGAACCCTCAGTAGACTCCAGAGCCATGAGAGCCAGATTCCCAAAAGGACTGTCACCACTATGTTGACCAACACCTGTGAACAGTTGTTCATGACCAGACATGTCATCGGTAAACTGCTCCAGTCAACAACTCCAGGGGTGAAGAAGCTGTGTTGTTGAGGTTGAGGAGGTTGATGAGATTGAGATGGTTGAGGTTCTGGTAGTGCATGAGGTTGTGGTACTATAGGAACTTGAACTTGATTTGACTGTGGCATGTAATAACAGGGTAAGGATATGGCATTTGACGCTGAGGAACAAAATATGCAGGAGATTGTGGTTGAGAATGATGACTAGAATTGACAGGATGTTGCCCTCTGTGTTGTTGACTATTGCCAAGGAAAGTCACAAAAGGTGCAGAAGAATTAGATCCAGATGATCTGCATTCTCAAGCAAAGTGTCCAAGCCTGTGGCATTTGTGACACTTCAACTTACTCTTGTCAAAACCAACTTTGGTTTTGCCAGAGAGTCCTGGGAACTTTCTTCCAGTTCTTTTGTAGAACTTCTGAGATCTGATATTTATCAAGGCCATTTGGCTCAAAATATCCATCTCTTCTAAGTCATCATCAGCAATCCCCTTGAGATCATCCATGATGAAGCATAGATTGTCATTATTACATCCAGTAAACTGACTATCAACACTCACAAACGCAGAATCAGAAGTGTTTGAGGAGAAATCAATATGCTCATCATACTGGCATTCAGATGAAGCATATTCTAACTCATGACCAACCAAGGCAGTGTTGCCTGGTACAAAGTCTTCAGTGAGCTTTCTAGATGAAGACAGTTTTCGTTTCTGTTCTATCTCTCTCTCAAATGTGAGCAATTTCCCATGGAGTTGGGTGAGAGATAGTTTATCCAAATTTGCACTTGAGCGTAGGACAATAGTATATGTGTCCCATCTCTCAGGCAGTGATCTGAGAAATCTGTTATTCATCTGGATATTGGTGTACTCAAGTTTAACCATTTTTAATTCAGAGATCAAACAGGAGAACCGCTCAAACTGTTGAGTCAGTGTCTCACCCTTTCTATGAGAGAATGTCTCGTATTGTTGGGCAAGGATTTCTCTATTATTTGCCAAGACCTCATCTGTTCCTCCAAATTGTTCTTTCAAGGCATTCCAGAGGTCATGGGCAGTTTCATGATGCATTAGCCCAGAATAGATTTCATTGGGCAGTGCCATGGCCAGAATTCCATGGGCTTTTGCATCAATCTCAAACAACTTCTTATCCTCATCTGAGTATTGCTCCCTCCTCTTCGGAACCATTTGATTGGTTTCCGGGTTATTCACCATAGGCTTATGTGGACCATGTACCACTGATGTCCAACAACCTGCGCTGTTAACAGACAGGTGATGGAGCATTCGTCGTTGCCATATGTTATACTCATTGCTAACCAGCATTGGAGGCTTGGTTGAGGAACCAGTATTGTGAGGATCATTGGAAGGAGTAGTCATTTTCAGTCCAAATACAATTTAGTTGAAGCTTTTAAATGTTTTTACATAGACCACAACAGACTCAATGAAAACCAAGAGAAAATCTCGGGATGAATGACCAGAAACACAGAAAATTCAATCTCTATAACCGTTTCTTGCAAGAAAAATGCTAATTCAATCAAACTTGGATCTTGAATAGCAGTTTCAATGATCAATTATTAGATCGATCAATGATTAACCTGCTCTGATACCATTTGTCAGGATCAGTGATCACAAGTTTGATGTATTAGAGCGTAACACAGCGGAATAAGAACAAGAATTAGACAAATTGTAGCAAGAATTTGATACTCGTATGCATTAAGAACAAATACGGTTATAACGAGAGAATATATTTCTGTAACAAGGAATGTTTCTATAATATCGAATATTTCTGATCAAATCATTCTCACTTATTACAATAGGTTGACACTCCTTATATAGAGTGCAATCGCTGCTGTTATCACGGGAAAGTGACAACTGGCAGATCTCTTACAAAAATAACTAACTCTTAACAAACTACTGAAATGTTCACAACTACTGAGAACATATCAGAGTGTTAAGTACAAAATATGAAACTACTGATAAGAAACTACTGAAACTACAACGACTGAAGAACAATCTCTTCAGTCGTTTTACAAAACTACTGAAAAACTTAAAACTACTGATGAGCACAACAATTGAAGAAGTATTCTTCAGCTGTTGTGTCAAACTACTAAACAGATAAAACATAAAACTACTGAAAGGTAAACCGTCACAACTACTGAAAAAGACCTCTTCAGCTGTTGTGACAACGTCTGGTACTTTGGTCTTCAGCACTTGTGTCTTCAGACTTTGTCTTCAGCACTTGTCTTCAGACTTTGTCTTCAGCACATGTCTTCAGACTTTGTCTTCAGCACTTGTCTTCAGACTTTGTCTTCAGCACTTGTCTTCAGACTTTGTCTTCAGCACTTGTCTTCAGACTTTGTCTTCAGCACTTGTCTTCAGACTTTGTCTTCAGCACTTGTCTTCAGACTTTGTCTTCAGCACTTGTCTTCAGACTTTGTCTTCAGCACTTGTCTTCAGACTTTGTCTTCAGCACTTGTGTCTTCGGACTTTGTCTTCAGCACTTGTCTTCAGACTTTGTCTTCAGCACTTGTCTTCAGACTTTGTCTTCAGCACTTGTGTTCAAACTTTGTAATCAGCTGTTGTCTTCAGCTGTTGTGGTCTTCAGTAGTTGTTGTGACGTCTGTGGGACTTAAAGGTTTTTCTAATCCGGCTCATTGGTTCTTTTGGTCCAACAGGGGCGTTGCCCTATGGACCCCATTAGGGGCTACTGGCCCTAGGACCCTGCTGTCAGGGGTTGCCGCCCCCAAACCCCCACTGTCCCACGGAGGGTGGGTTATTTTTTATGATGAGTAGTACTTGGCATGCTCTGTACTTAATAAGTTAAGTATTATATATTAAAATGGAAGATGATATTAATGAAAAATGAAACATAATGAGTGTTACCCCTGGGCCCTTTAGATGATGAAAAGTCTTGTAAGCATTATGATAGACTTCACTTATATGAGTCTGATGTATCATGATTGATCTATATTCATGAGTGGGCTATGTGCCTTGCAGTGTGGATCAACTGTCGCGGGTTAGCTACCATGATGATGTATACCGACACAGATCGACATTCGCTGTCGATCAACATGGAGCTCTTGCTTTGTGCAATCTTATTTATAATGAACTGAAAGATATGAAAGAATGAAAGAAAATGAGCATGCTTATTAAGACGCAAATGTTATGTATATGATGTATGCGTGGTCATTATATGAAGGATAAAGTTTATATTTTCTTATTTACCTAATCTAGAACTCACTTAGCAAAGCTGACTTTTATGCATAATTGTTGGCAGGTAAATGTTGATGCTGAGGATGGCACCAGGGAACTACTTGGAGACCAATGGATGTCATTCCTATTTATGAAATCTGTCATTGTAATTACAAAAAAAGTACTATGTTTTATTTACAAATGAAGGACAAATGTATGAGTACAATATGATTTCCAAGTTTTAAATGAATGTCTAATAATTCCTCTGCGTTGTTTTGTTCTAAAAATGATTTTATGCTACGATTAACCAATTGTGATGCTTCCCGGGAATGGGGCCTTACACTGCAAAACTATGAGTTTTATGCGAAACTATAGCTTTACAGCCATAGAATTCCAACCAAAGTTTGGTGAGGCTTCCATGCAAAGCTGACAGTGAAACTGCCATGCGAAACTTGCAGTGAAATTGCGAGTGAAACTGACTGCGAAACTGCCATTGAAATTGGCAACGAATCTTCTTGTCCGGAGGCGAAATTGGCAGTGAATATAGGTAGAAATTAACCCATTTGAGTGTTAACTCATTTTCAAGCAGTGTATTGTGATCCTAACTTAAAAAATTTAGTTCAGAAGTTACTCACTGTATCCAGGTGAGTTCTAGATCCCCTTATTTACTAGCCTTTCCATGTTTTAGGGTAGCCTGGTCCCAGCCAGGGGCGTTGCCCTTTCGACCCCACTAGGGTTTGATATGGTTTTTGATGAATTGTGCTTGGTATGTTATGTACATAATAATTTAAGTATTATATATTAAAGTTGATGAAAATACTAATGAGAAATGGAACTTAGCGAATATTACCCGGGCCTAGATGATGATGACATTTCTTGCAAGCATATGATGGACTTCACTTATATGAGTCTGATGTATGATGATGATGGATTCGTGTTCATGAGCAGGCTATATGCTTTGTAGTGTGGATAAAGTGTCGAGGGTTAGCTACCATTATCATTTATACCGATAGGGATTGACATTCATTGTCAATCAATAGTGGGCACTTGCTGTGTGCAATCTTGTTTGTGATGAAGTGAAAGATAATGAAAGAATAAAAGTTAATGAACATGCTTATTATGAAATGTTATGTAATATGATTTATGTGTGGTTATTATAAGAAGAATATAAAGTTTATTCTTATATTATATAAGAATAATATAAAGTTTATTCTTCTTATAATAACCACGCATAAATCATATTACATAACATTTCGTAATAAGCATGTTCATTATCTTTTATTCTTTCATTATCTTTCACTTCATCACAAACAAGATTGCACACAGCAAGTGCCCACTATTGATTGACAATGAATGTCAATCCCTATCAGTATAAATGATAATGGTAGCTAACCCTCGACACTTTATCCACACTACAAAGCATATAGCCTGCTCATGAACACGAATCCATCATCATCATACATCAGACTAACATAAGTGAAGTCCATCATATGCTTGAGTACATTGTCCGCATGAGCATTGGTACTAGATCTCACTCAACAAAGCTGACTTTATGCATAATAGTTGGCAGGTAAATGATGATGCTGAGGATGACACAAAAGGGGAAGGTACTTGGAGGGAAATGGATGGCAACCTTGTTTATGAAATCCTTTATTTTAATTTAAAACAAAGTATAATACTTTTATTCTATTCTGAAGGCAAATGTATGATTTCAATATGACTTACAACTATTACAACTATTAAATAAATGTTTACTTTAATTCCGCAGTAATGTTTTGTATTAAAGTGATTTTTATGTTATGATTAACCAACTATGAGGCTTCCTGGAAATAGAGCCTTTTACTAGGCAATGGCTCTTTGCTTAAAAAATTTTAGAAAATTGATAGATGGCTAGTTGCTTTTGGAGGAGATGCATGATGTTATATTACTAGAAAGGGTAGGTTCACAAATGGTAATCTCAACATTTAAAAATATAACTTTGTTAAAGAGCTTAGGTATAATTTACTGAGTGTATCCCAATTTTGCGATTACAGTCATAACATGCTCTTCACTAAGCATGAGTACATTGTCCGCAAGCCCGAGGTGGTCATTCCTCAAGGGCATATCCTACTCAAAGCCCCTTGGAAAGGAAACATGTACAAGATGGATTTACAGGAAACATCTCCCTTAGGAGAAGTTTCTTGTTTTCTATCTAAAGCAAATACTAATGAGTCTATCCTTTGGCATAAAACAATGTGCCATGTAAACTTTAAGAACATTAATAACTTGATTAAGAATGATTTGGTAACTAAAATTGCAAAGAAAGTGTTTACAAGTGATGATCACCGTATTGCAAGCCTGAAGGATACATGGTGTCTCACAAACCAAAGGAAAAGAACTACACACTACTCCCCTACACTTATTACAAAAGGATCTATTTGGCCCCAATAGTTTAATAAGTCTTGGAAGGACCTCATACTATTTGGTGATCATAGATGGCTTTGCAAGAGTCACTTGGGTCTTTTTCCTTAGAACAAAGGATAAGACTCCTGAGATCTTGAAGAACGTCTTTCTAAAAATTGAGAATCAATATTCTCATAAGGTCAATACCATAAGATGTGATCAAGGATGAATTCAAGAACCAAATCATTGACATATTTTATGATGAAAAAGGTATTACAAAATAATATAGTGCTCCCAAGACTCCTTAGAAAAATGGTCTTGCTAAGAGGAGAAACAAGACAACTATTGACGCTACAAGAACCATGTTGTCTAACTCAAAACATCCCATCAGCTTGTGGGTAGAGGCTGTCAACACTACCTGCTATGTTCAAAATAGAGTTTTAGTAGTTAAGACTCATAGTAAGATTCCATATGAGCTGTGGCACAAAAGTAGACCCTTCATTTGTTTTCTCAGATCATTTGGATGTCCTTGCACTATCTTGCATACCGAAGATCAAATGGCCAAATTTGATGAGAAATCAGATGATGGACACTTTATTGGATACTCTTTCAAAGCTAAAGCTTATAAAGTATACAATCTCAGAAGTAGAGTACTTGAAGAGTCAGCCAATGTGACCTTCAATGAGCACACTCCCAGTGTGAAAGGTTGTGCGCTTGATTTGCTATTTGATCTTGATTTAGTTACCAACTTTTTTAACAAATTTTATGAGAATGTTATAAATTCTATAGATACCTTCTCAAAAGGAGATCCTAACCCAAGAATTGAGCTAAGAATACAAAACAAAATACTACTTCAGCTTCAACGTTAACTAACCCTATTGATAGAGTTCCTATCAGCATACCCATGAAAAATCCAGTTGATAAATTTGACGTGCCTACAAAGTCTAGTTCAAAGGAATGAAACTAAAATTAAGGAGCTTCAAATGTGGATGCAATCGTAGTGGTGACAGTGATCAAGAATTTGTTCATATTGACAACCACTCCATAGAAGACAACATCAATGACGTCACACACTCATTGGATCAAGCTTCTCTTGATAATTATGTTGATGTGGTGGGAAAAACTTCACTACCAGACCTAAACTTCACAAATATAGATTCATCCAATCAACTTTTTGTGATCCCTCAACCTAGGATCCACAAGTCACACCCCATCACAAACATCATTGGAGATGTTGACAAAGGGGTGAGAAAAAAGGACAAACCCATGACAAAAATGTTTTTCAGCAATCTTTTTTCCTGTCCAAGATAGAGCCAAATAAATTTATTATGGCTTTGAAGAATAGATGTTAGGTTGAAGCAATGCAAGAGAAGATGCTTCAATTCAAAAGATAAAAGGTTTGGAGCCTATGTCCTCTTCCTCAAGGGAAGAGTACCAACAGAACCAAATGGGTTTTTAGGAAGACAAAGGATGATAGAGGACTTATTATCAAGAACAAAGCAAGACTAGTTGTTCAAGGATACACAAAAGAAGAAAGAATTGACTACACAAATGTATTTGCTCCTGTGGCAAGACTTGGAGCTGTTAGGATATTCTTGGTTTTTGCTACATCTAGGGACTTCAAGGTCTACCAACTTGATGTCAAGTGTGCTTTCTTATAATAGGAGATTGTTGAAGAGGTGTATGTTAAACAACCACCTGGCTTTACCGACCCAGATCATGATGATTATGTCTCCAAGCTTGATAAAAAATTCTATGGCCTGCCCTAAGCTCCAAGGAGGTGGTATGAGACACTATCTCAGTATTTATATTAGCATGGCTACAAGAGGGGTACTATAGATGGGACTCTTTTCATCAAAGGAACATGGAAAGACTTAGTGCTGGTTCAAGTGTATGTAGATGACATTATCTTCGGGTCAACTAATCCAAAGCACTACAAAGACTTTAAGAGGATGATGAAGAACATATTTGAAATGAGTGTCATGGAGGAACTCAATTTCTTTCTAGGAATTTAAGTGAAGCAAATTGTTGTTCCATTTGTTCGAATTTTAGTACAATTGATAAGTTCAATCGTTCAATATCAGAAACAATAAAGAAACGACAAAGATGAAGATGAATAATAACAAACACAATATATTCAAATATAATCAATAACGATCCAATACAATCAAAGGAAACAATGCTCAATATATTTTAGTAAAGTAACAACTTACAATAGTCTCTTGCAACAGATATATTCGATTAGGGTTTTGCAAGGATGCTCAACAATGAGCAAGATCAAAACTATATATAGAAGTCATAGTTTCGCTAACAGTTTCTATGTTAGCGAAACTATGCTGCTGAAACTATTGTTTCGGCTGGCAGAAAGAATAATTTTACCGAGTGAACTAAACAGCTGACTATGAGTTAAATTGTAGTTTGGCTCATAGTTTCGTTGGGCAACAAGAATACACAAAATAAAAAAACATTCAAAATTAAACTAACATTAGACCTATTACAATGAAATATAAACAAAATCTAAACCAAGATGAGTCCAACCTATACATGATCTTCAATACTCCCCTAGGTTGGACCTCACTATCTTCATTTGTCTTGATTTGTCTTGTCGGCTCCAGTCTTTACCACAGCCTCTGATGTATCTTATAAGCTCCTGCAGCAACATCCTTGGAGGCTTCAGCCACTAATTCTCCTTGGTTAGTTCCTGCTTCATCAGCTTATTTGACACGTGCACTAGCTTCAAAATTTTCTATAGATAATAATGAAGAGGCTGATGCAACTTGAACATCCAATGTCTATCTTGCATGCTACACAAGTGTTATGAAGAAGAATGCTTAGAAAGTTTCACACATGCAACAGATATATTCTAAGTGTGAAATCTTCCAAAGCCAAGACCAATATCTTCCGAAGCCAAATATGAAGTCTTCCAAAGCCTCAGAGACAAAGTCTTCCGAAGCTTCAACTTATGAAGACAGATTTCTTCTGAAGACTTTTAACACATACTTCATCCGATGTACTTTTCCATGAAGCTGGACACCTTTCCGCTGCACCTTTGTAAGGTCACCAACTTACATGAGTTGGTGAAAAGGTCCATACTTTTTGTAACTGTACATTGAGGTCTTGAGTCTGTAACTTTCTACTTCATGTACTTTATCCTTTTTTTAATAGATAAGGATGTGAGTTATGCCATGTCATAGTCACTAGACAAAAGGCAATCTGCGTTTTGACTCTATAATTGATTTTGTTTTGTGTCTAGTCAATTGTATCCAGTTGGCTTTCAAAGTATAGCCGGTTGTAGGATGTAGTATAAGTATTTCATGTTCTTGTATCTTTGTATGATTCTTTGTAACACTTTTAATATAACATAGAGAAAGTAATCTGCATTCTTGAAAACCATATACTTGTGTTCTTTGTGTTCTGTATCTTACATTACTTGTGTTCTTAGTGTCTTACCTTGGTTAATCCAGTCATACTGTTTGATTAAGTTTAGTTAATCTCCTCTTTGTGTTGTTGTGTTGTAACTGACCCCTTCAACGATCCTGTATTTGGTATCAGAACTATTCAGGCTCTTGATATAAGATCTCACCGTTTTAAGATCCCTCACACACACAAATACTAAAATTTTTCAAATGGCAGCCATTTCCAAGGCTGATATGGAAACTAGAACCATGAACATGTCCCCACCAATCACTCTTGATGAGTTTGATACCTGGTGTTTAAGAATAGAAGGTTTCATCAGGTATCTTGATTCAAGAATGTAGGAGTCTATTAAGAATGGACCTTTCATACCTAGCACCCCTTTTGCTACTCATGCTGGTATGATTCCTGAAGATATGGCTAACTACTCTGATGAATATAGGAAGAGAGTAGAGATTGACAGATAAGCCATGAAAGCCCTTCAAATTGCTCTTCCAAAATTCGTGTACAGAGGTTTCAAGAAGTGCAAAACAGCCAAGCAGCTGTGGGATGCACTGAAACTGATGTATGAGGGTTCCTCTGAAGCCAAGGAGAACAAGAAGGATATCTTGAAGTAGCAGTTTGAAAACTTCACCTTCAGAATAGGTGAAACCATGACTTAACAGTACTTGAGGTATGTTAAGATTGTGGATACCCTAGTGGATAGAGGAGTTTCTATTGGGAACAGAGACATTGTAAGAAAGTTCATGTCCTCACTTCCTAGGCAATGGACACACTACTATGTGGTGATCAAGAAAACTAAAAATCTTAAAACTCTTACTCTGACAGAGTTATATGGGATTCTCAATGGCTACCAGATGGAGATGAACATGCAAGGCTCATCTGGCAACTCCAACAATCAAATGGGTTCAGCCCTACATGTGGTTGAAAGAGACAACATAGAACCCAAACATCATCTCATATGCTACCCTGACAACTCACCAAAGGGTCCTTTCATCACCTTCCCAAAGACACCAAGGGAGAACTACACTCAAGGAAGCCCATTCCAAGTGACAAGCTCTTCTCAAGCTTTTGTGTCTTCTGATGAAAGCTGTGGCAACTCTCTTTTCACTCTTGAAAACCAGGACTGTATTCATCCACATGATCTGGAATACATGGAAATAATCCAGCAGATGGCTCTTTTCACTCATAGAGCTAAGAAGTTCTACAAGAGGACTGGAAGGAAGTTTCCACGCAATGCAACCAGTGGAAAGTTTGCCCTGGACAAAGGCAAAGTCAAGTGTTACAACTGTAACTTGATGGGCCACTTTGCCAGAGAGTGTAAGGCACCTAAAACAAATAGTGGCCAAACACATTCCAGACCAAACTACACTAAGAAAGTTCTCTAGAATGAGAAGTCAAAGCAGCACGTTGTTATTGCTGTTGAAGAAGGAGGCTTTGACTGGAGCTTTCAGGTGGAAGATGCTTCTCCTAACCAAGCATCAATGGCAGATCATGATGAAGCCAAGATATTGGAACATCTCTGTACTCCTGAATGCATTGCCAAAGTTAATAGATACAGGTCCTATAACTTGGAGATAAGATCTGACCTTGAGTCCTTAAACATTTTAAAATATGATTTTAGAAAGTCTGAAAATGATTATAAACTGAAGATAGAGGACCTTGAGAAAACTATTTCAGTTCTAAAACATGAACACATAGATTTTAGTACTCAAATCAAAGATCTCATACCAAGTTAACTGAGTGGCAGGTTGAGCTTGGGATCAGCAAAGCCAGGGTAGAAAAGGGTGTTCTGGAAGATGAGACCTTCAAGAACATGATATCCTCATCCCTACACAACAAAGTGTGCTATCAAAACAGGCAGGGATTGGGATCCAATGAGATAGCTCTTCTACACACAACCTTGTCTGTAAGATTTCTTAGGTGTGGAACTTGTGAAGATGAGCTTCCTCTCATAGATCCTATAAGTAAAGACGATAAGAATAGATAGTGAAGAATTCCACGGAGAAGAGTGAAGAGGAGGATTCTAAGAAGGGCCACTATCCTTCTGAGGAGAAGAAGAAGACTGTGATGACCAAGTCCATGAGAAAGAACTTGATCAGAAAGAGCAAAAGAAAGGCAAGGAAGGCTCAAGAGAGCAAGGCTACTTTTGACTCTAAGCAGAAACAAGTTTTTATCTCTACATGGTTTAAAGTGGTAGGGACTGAAGACATCAACCAAAACTCTTTTGCTAAGAGTTCTGGTTCTTGTTCAACTCATCTCAGTAACAAGAAGAAGATAGATTTAGGATATTCCTGGCATTTCATCTTAAAGATTGAGATTAAATCTGATCACAAGGTCAAGATCATAAGATGTGATCAAGGAATTGAATTTAAGAACCAAATCCTTGATACATTCTGTGATGAAAAGGGTATTACAAGACATCAGTGTAGTCAATCCCTTCTTCTAGTGTGTATCCATGAACAACCAGTCTAGCTTTGTTCTTGATGATGATGCCGCTATCATCTTTCTTGTTCCTAAACACCCATTTGGTTCCAATGGCAGTCTTCCCATAAGGAAGAGGACAAAGGTTCCAAACTTTCTGCCTTTTGAATTGAAGCAGTTCTTGTTGCATAACTTCAACCTAACTTCCATCCTTTAGAGCCTCATCAACTTTCTTGGGCTCTATCTGGGATAAGAAATAAGAGTGAAGACAAACCTTTGTTTCATGGGTTTGTCCTCTTGTTCTTACCCCTGAGACAATATCTCCAATGATTTTTGTGGTGGGGTAAGACTTGTGGATCCTAAGCTAAGGGATCATAACAAGTTGCTGAGAAAGATCTAAATTAGAGAAATTTAGATATGGCACAGATGTTTCTCCCACAACATCAGCACACTTTTCAAGAGAGACTTGAGCCAAGCAGTGTGTGACATCATTTGTGTTCTCATTTATGGTGTGGTTAGTGGCATCAGAAATTCTTGGTCATTGTCACCACCACCATTGTTGTCTTCTACAATTGAGATGTTCTTATCTGGTTATAGAGCCTCTAAATTGGAATTTGAAGGCATCCAAGAACTTCAAGGTCTTTCAGCTTGATGTGAAGTGTGCCTTTTTGTATGGAGTGATTGATGAAGAGGTATATCTCAAACAACCACCTGGTTTTGTAGACCCTCGTCATCCTGATTATGTCTGCAAGCTTGACAAAGCTCTCTATGGGCTGCATCAGGCACCCAGGAAATGGTATGAGACACTATCTGAGTATTTTTGTAAACATGGATATAGGAGAGGTACTATAGATGGAACTCTCTTAATCAAAGGACAGGGAAATGACATATTGCTAGTTCAAGTGTATGTGGATGACATCATCTTTGGTTCAACTAATCTAAAGCTCTACGAAGACTTTGAGAAGCTGATGAAAGACAGATTTCAAATGAGTGCCATGGGGGAACTAAATTTCTTTGGGGAATTCAAGTGAAGCAAGTTGAAGATGACATCTTCATAAGTCAGTCAAAGTATGTTCAGGGCATACTCAAGAGATTCAACATTACTGATTGTAAGATTGCTAAGACACCCATAGCTAGAAACCACTCCCTTGGACCTGATCTTGAGGGGGAGTGTGTAGATGAGCACTTATAGAGGGCTATGATTGGGTCTCTTATGTATCTTACTGCTAGCAGGCCTGATATCATGTTTGCTACATGCATCTGTGCAAGATATCAAGCTAACCCTAAGATGTCTCACCTCATCACTGTCAAGAGGATTCTAAGATACCTCAAAGGTGCTTCACCACTTGGTTTATGGTACCCTAAGAATCCTGACTTCAATCTGTATGCCTATACACATAGTGATTATGGTGGTTGCAACATGACTGCAAAGTCTACATCTGGGGGATGTCAGTTCCTTGGTCAAAGGGTTGTCTCATGGCAATGCAAGAAACAATCCTGTGTCTTTACATCAACTGCTGAAGCTGAATACATTGTTGCTGCAAGCTGTTGTGCTCAAATGCTTTGGATTCAGAATCAAATGCTGGACTATGGGTTAAACTTCAAGGAGACTCCCATTCACATAGACAACAATAATACTATCTCAATCACAGAGAACCCTATGCAGCACTCAAGGACAAAGCACATCAATATCAGGTATCATTTAATAAGAGATAAATATCTTATAAAGGCTTTTGATGAACATAGATTTAAATATCTTATATCAGCTATTAGGATGATTAACTTTGAGTAGGTTTTTCTTAAAACTAATTCTTATTATTTCTTAAAATATGTGTGTCCTAAGTTGTCTAGTTCTTCACTTTCTTAAGCTCATGTTTCCTTTGGATGAAAATTTCTTTTTGAAGACTTTCCTTAGATTTTTGAAAATTTCTCATACTTCAAAAGTTATGCTTTTAACTTCAGAAGCAAATCATGCCTTCAAAATAAATAACTGTCTGGAAAAATTTTATCTTCGAAAGAGTTCTCAGATCTATCTTCCGAAGCTTAAATACTTTTCTCAGACACTTACTTATTTTCAAGGACCATTTACTTCCGAATCAAAATTAACTCTCGGAAGCTTTGTAATTTTATATACAAAGCAATCAAGTTTTAATTTCTCTTCCAAAGCAAGATTTTCAAAACTCTTAGGAAACTCTTCCAAAGTCATTTTAGCTTCGGAAGCTTGTTAATTAAAACTTCCGAAGATAATAAACCTTCGGAAGCTTTTTGAATTCCAAGAAAACTACTTTTTGAGCAAAAGTAAACTACTTTTTCAGAGGTGGGACCGACATCTGGATTTCAAAGTTTATCCTCCTTCATTAAACTTTATCTGAAATCCCTGTCACATATAAACCCAATGGTTTCCCCTATTTCTATCATTTGTTCTTCCTCCAAAACCTAAAACCCCAAGTTTCTCTCTGAAATTTCGTTCTTCCTTCTTTCTTCATCTTTAAGCTACCTCAAAATGGCCAACCTTGCTCATAGAAATGATCCCAACCTTACCATGCAGCTACACAGACAACATAATCAGGTTGCTCTGTTAAGCTTTGAGAAAGATCCTTATTTCTTAGAGATTTGTCAATTTTTAGCTCTGTCTAACTACTTCACCTCCCTAACAATTGATCCTCCTCTCTACGAAGATCAACTACTTGATTTATAAAAGACCTGCCAAGAGGTCATTATGGACGGGGAGAAGGCACTGTCTGCCACAATGCAGTGGAGAACAATCTTCAACACTCCGGCCATCATCAACAGGCATCTTCAGCTGGATGATGAAGGTGAGGTGTTCTTCCCTAAGGAAGCTGTCAATCATTCCTTTGAGCAGATGGGATATGAGGGAGATTTCTCTGTAAAGACCTTTGGGAAATGGAAGGTCTCATCCCCGTGGAGATTCCTGCTCCATGTGGTCATCCACAGCTTATCAAACAAGCATGGTGGATGGAACACGTTCCTGAGGATCTCTCCTTCATAATCCATGGAATGGTTCAGGGGGTCAATTTCAGGTATTCTCAGTGTGTTTATACCAATTTATTTGCTAATTTAGACTCCTTAGAATATTACATGTTTCCTAGATATGTCCAGTACATTCTCAACTGTGAACTGGGCTCATAGTTGAGGGAAACAAGTAACATTCTTAAATTGGGATAGATGAAGCCCGACATCTTTAAAATACTGAGAAACCCACTGTTGGCTTCTTTGGGGTAGAAACAGCCCTTGTCCCAAAAATGTTAGAGCTTATTGCTCAAGGTGACAACCTAGCAGCACAAGCTAGTGTTGAGCCTAAATCTGCTACCTCCCAACTACCCACACAACCTCAAATCATCATCACTTACCAAAGAAAATCCAAACGAACCCTTGCTCAGACTATTCAGTTTGTGGAGGCCCCTATACACTCACCAATACACGAAATGTCGCACCCTGAAAGGATCATACATGCCAACTCAATAGGTGAATTGATGATTGCTCAGCTGGAATCCCACAAGTCCAAGAAGAAATGCGGATGAAGATCTGCAAGGAAAATAACAAGTGTTATCTTCCGCATTAGTTAATGCGGAAGACATAACTCTGATGCGGACAAGTGTTTACTCTTCCGCATTGACTAATGTAGAAGAGATAATACTAATGCTGAAGAACAAGTTACTCTTCTACATTAACTAATGCGGAAGAACAAAAGAAGATGCGGACAAGACTTTGCTCATCCGCATTGACAAATGTGGATGACCGACCAAATGCGCATAAGTATTTGTTCATCGCATTAACCAATGTGGATGACCAACTTACTAATGCGGATGATCAAGTGGAGATGGTGATCAAGATTATCTCATCCGCATTTATCAATGCGGATGAACAAGTAGAGATGTGGATCAAGACTTAGACTAGTTTCTGGTGTAATAGGTCAGGGGTAGTTTAGTCATTTTGTAAAGGCATCGTGTCTACCTATAAATAGAATAGTTGACCTAGTACTGAGGTGACGGCTGATAGATAGAGAATTTTTTTTGTAATCATTCTCTGTAATTTATCAACTTGCATATATCAATACACAATATCATTTATGAGTATTTTTCTTGCTTTGAATGTTCTTTGATTGTTTGTTTCCACCACTCAATCATTGACTTGATTACCATATTCGATTCACAGTAAGAATATCACTCTTACTCAACCCCAGTCAATTGGTATCAGAGCTTTGGCTCTTGATTCTCTTTCAGATCTGCGCACAGACTGAATAAAATTCGATTGATCTGGTAATCAAGTTGCTAGTAGTGGATATCATCATCTCTACTTAGTAAACATCAAGAATACTCTTGTCAAGCAGCAAGAAAATCATTACAAAACTCATTCTGACCTCGAAAGAACTGCTTGAACAAGTTGGACTGATCAAACATAATCAATCTTAAAATCAACTAAATCTATACTCACACAAATCAACATGGATTCTAACAGTTACTCTAAACTTGGTCATACACTTAAACCTCCCATGCTTAAACACAAATTTAAGTTTAAATAGTGGAGAATAAGGTTTAGAAATTATATCATAGGTGTAGATCCTGATTTTTGGATTTCAACATGTAAGGGTCCACTGATCCCTGTTACTCTATCAACAGCTCAAGCTGCAGTTTACAAGACAGCTAGAATATCAATTGAAGACTTAACTCTGGATGAAGATGACTATAAGAAAATCAAAATTGACCTCAAAGCATACTCAATTTTGACTCAAGCACTCAAGATGGATGTGCTGAAAAGATTGGAAAAGTATGGAACTACTAAAGCTGTTTGGGATGCACTGAAAATTATGTGTGAAGGAAGCGGTGAGGTTGCTGAAATTAACAAAGACAAGCTGGTCAATCAGTATGAAACCTTCCACCACACCAAAGGAGAATCCATATTAAAACAACTGCATAGATTTGTATAGTTGGTAAATGATTTGGAAATCATGGGAGTTTCTTACAATATTAAAGAACTTAACAAGAAAATGCTTCACAGTCTCCCTGAAAGCTGGAAGCAGAATGTCACCATGCTGAAAAATAGTCTTGATCTTGAGAATACCACTCTAGACATTATGATAGAAAAAATTGAAGCTTTGGAACTTGATGAATGAAGCTGAAACCTAAGTGGACCAAGAGTGATTGAGGCCTACAAATTTCAGAATCATGCTCTTATGCCAGTGCCCTTGTGATTAAACAAGATGGGATATGAGACTTGAGTGTGTATGCTGAGGAAGTCAAGCCTCAATTCCAGAATCATGCTCTTATGGCTCACATCAATGATGGACCATCTTCGATGCCTACTGAGGTTAAAACTAACCTTTGTAATGAAAAATGCATTAATGAATTACAAGAGTATAGGGAACACAACCATAAACTGGCAGATAAAATTAAAGAAGAAAAAGTGAAGTCATAAATGATGAAGAGAGAACTAAGAAGTTTTGAAATCAAAATCAAATCTCTTATTTCTGACATAGAAAGACACATCAATCTATGACTGATGTGAAACTTGAAAAGTTTCAAATGTCTTCAGTCAAGCTCCAAGAGATGTTGGATTCATAAAAGGATCCAAAGGACATGTCAAGGATTCGGTATAATTCATGTCCTCCACCATACAATGACAATTACACTATCATGCCTGACTCTGTCTCACTCTATGAATCAATTGAACCTAAAACTATGGAACCTTAGTCCGTTGTGAAACAAGTGACAAATCCTCAAAACAAACTTGATGTTTATTTTGAAACCAATAAGAATAAAATCAAGTTAGGTCTCCTAATCAAAATCAAAGAGTGTTCAGACAAGATAATGAGTGTCATGAAACCATCAAGCCCTGTAAAAGCAATTGTACCTTTTATAAAATTCATAGCATCTGTTTTACAAGGCAAAAAGAAATATGTCAAGACAGTTAAACCCACTGCTGAGAGTAATTTTGATAATGAGATTATATCTCCACCAAATGCAAGAAAATGAGAAAATGTTTCACTAAAAAAGAAACAAACTGTAAATCTGAGTTTAACACATAAAACTTCATCAGACCCTCAGTCATCAAGGTTAAGGCAGGGAGTTGGGTTTGATATCTGTAACAAGAAACATGTTGACCAGTTTGAGAAAGAAGTGAGAAATAGGTTGAAGAAACAGAAACAACCCAGACAACTAAACAAAAGTAGTGTTATGAAGCAACCTACTAAAAGGGCTGATTTTGATTCATCACCTAGGAAAAGAAAGTAACTCATCAAAAGAAAGTATCAGTTGAGTCAGACAAGGAAAAATCTGATTCAAGAAACAAACAAATGTATTGTGATATTTGTGACATGTTCAATCACAAGACAGATAAATGCTTCTTTAATCAATATTGTTCTATGTGTGATATGAATAATCACTCCACCAAAATTGCTATTTCAACAAGTATTGTTCAATCTATGACATGAACAATCACAATACATCTGATTGTTACTTTAATCACAAGGGGTTGAGAATTCCACAACACAAGCCCATCTAAAAAACATCTACTGTGATGCACTCTGTTAGACCTCATCTTCATAATACTCAATCTAGGACACCTAGATCAACAATGATAGAAATAACTTGAAGGATTTAAGGAAGGGTCAAAGAAATCATCTCATAATGAAACACAAACTTGACCTTCCTAAGCAAAAACCAATCTTTGATAATGAAACTCGGGCTAAATTTTTACAAAGAAATAGAGACCAATGATTTCATTATTCATCTGAATGCTTAGTAGATGTTGATGAGATGACTCGACCAATTCATCATCAAAAGTCTCCCTATACACCTCCATCCAAATCACAATTCAGAGGGAAATACCAGGAGGTGACTATCATGAATAGGAACAGGAAACCCAAAACCATCATGGCTTGGGTTCCTTATTCTAATTATTTCTTTTTTGCTTGTAGGTTCATCCACACAGGTCTTATAGCCTATGGTACGTAGATAGTGGATGCTGCCGACACATGACTAGAGATCGTTCCCTCCTTCATGATTTCAAGTACATACAAGGAACTACTGTGGCATTCGGTGAAGATTCGGAAGGTGGTAGAATTACAGGAGAAGGATTTGTGACAAACGGGATGCTGAGCTTTGACAGAGTGAATTACCGTGAACAACTGAATTTTATTCTGCTAAGCATGTCTCAGATCTGTGACAAAAAATATTCCACTCACTTTACCGACACTCACTGCTACATTCTGAAACCTGCATTTCAATCCCTGAAGAATGGGTTGTCTTAAAGACTCCGAGAAAGAATAATACATATGTCTTAAACCTGTGTTCTGCATCACCTAAGGAAGAAACATATCTTTTGTCTAAAGCATCATTTGATGAGTCATAGCTTTGGCATAGATGTTTGGGGCACACTAACTTTAAAAATATGAACAAGTTAGTCAAAGGAAACCATGTCATTGGTCTTCCTCAAAAAGAATTAAATTTTGTTGATCAATGTTGAGCGTGCCTCAAAGGAAAACAACACAAATCGTCTCACAAAACCAAGTTGGTGAACACTAACAATACTGCATTGAAGTTACTTCACATGGATCTTTTTGGACCAACTCATGTAATGAGTATGGGAAAGAAATAGTATTGTTTAGTGATCATTGATGACTTTCCTCGATTCACATGGGTTTTCTTCCTACTTCATAAAAACGAAGCATCCCAAATCATTCAAGAATTGATCACTAAAATTGAAAATCAACTTGATCTTAAGGTCAAAATAATAAGAAGTGATAATGGTATAGAGTTCAAAAATGAAAATATGAGTTCATTTAATGCAACCAAAGGCATTGCTCATCAATTCAGTGCAGCTAGAACTCCTTAACAAAATAGGGTAGCTGAAAGGCGAAATAGAACACCGATTGAAGCAGCAAGAACGATGCTAGCCCATGCTAAATTGCCAATCACCTTCTGGGTAGAAGCAGTTAACACATCGTGCTTTATGCAAAATCGAACGCTGATTGTTAAAGAAAGTAAAATGACACTTATGAACTGATCTTTCATTGGAAACCATTTATTGGATTCCTTAAATCATTTGGTTGTCTAGTCTCAATATTAAACACCCGTGATCATTTGGGAAAATTTTCATCCAAGTCTGATGAAGGATTCTTTGTAGGTTACTCTTCTGTCTCAAAGGCTTATAGAGTGTTCAATCCAAGATTGAATATTATTGATGAATCTACAAATGTTCATTTCAAAGAACATTCGTTTCCCAAATCTACAAATGGACCTGACTGGTTGTTTGATATTGACACATTTACAAAATCATTTGACCAATTTCACTTGTCTCATGCAGGAAATGTACATTCAGGTGATACTTCATCACCTGCAGAAAGAAGTGATAACTATCGATTGTTTCCGCCTACATCTGATGAACATATGAATGAAGATGTTCCTCTTCAAGCTGATCCCATCAGACACTGTCACAAAACCTTAGTGTTTCTTCTGAAGAAGGTCCCAGCCTGGTACCATCTCACTCAGATGAATTGTCAAATGAGATCAGAAATCAAAAACAAGCTTCTCATCCAGTAGAAACACAAGGTACATCAAATGATGCAAGCAACCTCAGTGATGCTCAAGATGTAGCAGTTACTAAAACTGAAGTTGACAATCTTCATAATTCAAGAACAATACAAGATGAATATGCCTCTGACCATAACGAACTGAATGTCCCAATCTTGATGTAACTATTGCTGGTGACACCATTCCAACCACAAGAATACACAAGAATCATCCGGTTGAAACCATTATTGTGATCTTAATGAGAGGGCGACAAGAAGCAAGTCCAGTATTGCAAACATCTGTTTGTTCTCATGCTTTCTATGTCAAACATTACCCAAAAACATCAAAGAGGCACTTCAAGACAATAGTTGGATTGGAGTAATGCAGGAAGAATTGCTCAAATTCAAGAAGCAAGAAGTATGGCAGCTGGTAGATCTTCCCGAAAGACAATACCCTATCAGTGCCAGATGGCTATACAGGAACAAGACTGATGATAGAGGGATAGTCATCAGAGATAAAGCAAGACTAGTAGCACATGGATACACCCAGGAAGAAGGAATCGACTATGAAGAAGTGTTTGCTCCTGTTACCAGACTAGAAGCAATCATAATCTTTCTTGCATATTCTGCGTCCATGAAATTTACTGTTTATCAAATGGATGTAAAGTGTGTCTTCCTGTATGGAAGGATTTTTGAAGAACTCTATGTGAGTCCACCACCTAGCTTTGAAGATCCAGATTTCCCTCACAGAGTTTACAAGCTTGACAAAGCTCTGTATGGTCTTCATCAAGCACCAAGAAGTGGTATGAGACTCTATCATCTGTTCTTCTTGAACATGGGTATGAAAGAGGAAATATTGATCAGACTCTCTTTAGAAGAATAAGGGGAAAAGACATGATGTTAGTCCAAATCTACATGGATGACATTATATTTGGCTCGACAAACAAGCAACTCTTCAAAGAATTTGAAGACCTTATGCATTCAAAGTTCCAAATGAATGCTATGGGAGAACTCACTTTCTTTCTAGGGGTGCAAGTCCAACAAACAGCAAATGAATCTTTATCAACCAATCAAAATATGTAGAAACCATGTTGAAGAAATTCACTTTACTGACTGTTAGTCTATCAAAACTCCTGTGGATACTAATGTGAAGATTGGACCAGACCTAAAGGCAAATCAATGGATCAACATAACTATCGATCAATGATAGGTTCACTTATGTATCTAACAGCCAGTAGGCCTGCCATTATGTTTGGTGTTTGTGTGTGTACTAGATATCAAGCTGATCCAAAAGAATCACTGTGAATGCAGTCAAGAGGATATTCAGATATCTAAAGGGCAAGCCAGCTTTGGATTATGGTATCCAAAGGAAGAGATTTAATCTCTATGCCTACACAATAGTGATTATGGTGGATGCAGCTTCAACAGAAAATCCACTTCTGGCGGTTGTCAATTTCTTGGTCCCATTAGTATCCTGGCAATGCAAGAAGCAAACAAATGTGTCTGTGTCCACAGTATGTTGCTCTCAAGTTCTCTGGATTCAAAACAAGATGCTTGATTATGGTTTTAACTTCTTGCACACACCAATTTCTATTGACAACACAACTATTGTCTTTATACTAATAATCCAGTTCAGCACTCAAAACAAAACATATTAAGAGTAGATATCATTTTTTGAGAGACTGTGCTGAAAAGGGTTTAATCAAATTTATTCAAGTACCAAGTGAAAATCAATTAGCTGATTTGTTTACCAAGGCATTTGAACCTAGTTGGTTTGAATTTCTGGTTCAGTCAATTGGCATGATTAACCTTGAGTGAAAACTATGAAAAACATGAAAAACAATTTATAACATCAGAAAACCACAAAAAAAAATCAGTTTAATGAAAAAAGAATTCTTGGCAATGATATAATTACAGTCATTATATCATTCACTGTGCTTAATTTCAAAGTGTAAAAGACTGAAATGACTTACCAGATATGTTGGTAGGCTCAACTTGGAAGAAAAGATACATGCAGTGATGAATTGAAGACATATTCAATTGTGAAACACTCATCACAAAGTACAGGTATGTATTGGCTTATCTGAATGCATATGTGTACTAGCCTAAACACATTAGGTAATGATACTTTATGAATCTCTTTCACCACATCATGTTTCATCTTTGTTTTGTTGAGCAAAGATGTCATGAAACTTGCACAGTGCAGATGTCATGATCCAAAATTCCCAATATGGAACACATCCAAAATTGGATGAATCAACAAAGTATACATTCCAAGTGAATGACAAAAGAATCCTATATGGATCACCTTCCAAAGTGAAGTGAAAAGAATCCCAATGTGGATCAACATGAAAAAGGATCAAATTAAAAGAATCCCAATAAGGATCAGTGAAAATGAGATTTCATGACTTAAGTAACCTGGTAAGAAAAGTTGTGAAAAAGTTCTATTATGCATTGTATAAGGAGGGTTTATCATTTCATGCTTATGTGTGTGAGGTACACATTGGATAATAAATCAACCAAAACATGATAAAAGTCATTTGCATCAAAATATCAACCAGGTATGGGTTTAAGAGGACAAACATACCTTCAATCTTCAAGTTCATAATCATGTCCATTTAATCATAAAGGATGCACAAGTGTAATGTAAGACAGATATGATCCCAACAAAGAGATTTTTCTCTTCATTATTAATATTAAACAAAATAATATTCAAAAAGTTTTAAGTCTTTAAATTTTCTCTCCAAATATGGACATAAACTTTAGGGGAGTAATTTAAAATTTTTGAGTAAGTTTAAATTTTTTCTTATTAACTTAATTTTGAAAAACAAAACAAAAAGAATTTTAGTTGGTGTTGTTGCAATAAGTCATACCATTATATCTCAGCTTATGCAGATTCTTAGAAGCATGATAAGTCCAAGATCTGTCAAAATTAGGAAACTTGTATTAATTGTGACATACAAGTCAATCCAAGCAAGAATTGACAACTTCAACAGCCAACTTCATAAGAAAAATCAATCAAGGACACCTCTTCATAAGATGAATAATCAATTCAATCACATTAACTTTGATTAAGTTCAAAAGCAGGTAAGTACATTAGTTAATGTGAGTGAATGTAACCCATGCATGTAACTAATGCAGGTAACAATTTTTTTAGTACAACTAATGCGGACAATGAGTTTACTCTACCGCATTAGTGTGTGAAGTAAATGTGGAATTTACTCTACCGTATTTGATACAGTTAACAAATACGGATGAACTTGTCTCTATCGCATTTGCTACAGTGCAATGTTGACTGTTGTCAACCGCATTTGATATAGTTGCACAAATGCTGATTGACTTTGTTCTATCACATTTGCTACTGTGTACAAATATGGATAGGATAAAACAAGCAACTCTACCACATTTGTTACAGTGTTAAAGAACACACAAGTTTCTTTCGCATTTACTACAACACAAATGCGGATAACCAATGGTTTCAAGTTTAACTTCCGCATTTGCAACAGTACACAAATGTGGAAAGAATAAAAAATTAAGAAACAAAACTTCCGCATTTGCAACAGTAGTGAAATGCGGGCAGTCAGTCAAAAATTTTTCCTCCGCATTTGCTACAATCAACAAATGTGGATGACCAAAAGTCAAACTAATTAACCTTCCGCATTTGCCACAGTCAACAAATGTGGATGACCAGAAGTCAAACAAATTAACCTTCAGCATTTGCTACAGTGGTGACTGTATCTGCTTTTAGACTTGTAAAATTTTTCAAATTGTATTATTTTACTATTTAAAGGAATTCAAACGGGTCATTTAATAATTTTCAAATTTGAGAGACTTTATAGTGAGACGAGCGCAAACATACAGTACACCATCTTCAATCATCATCATCATCATAACATTCAAATATTTTCGTGTGAATCTTCTCAATCGACTTTTGATATCGATTCTGAAACAACATTCGAATCAGAAATAAGGTGAAATTTTCATAAGAAGTTTAATCAAAACCTAAGTTTCAGAATGATAAACCTAAATCAGTGAAGAACCAAATGATAAGGAAGAACATAAAAACATGTTTCATTGATGTAACATAATACACCTTTTCGACTTCAATGAGCATGAAAACCAATAGAAATTATTGTCACCATGAAAATCTTGATATTCATGTTCGTTGTAAGAACATAGCATGTTGAAATTACACATTTGAAACAAATCAATAAAACAATACCTCTCTAATGGTTCAAACATTGAAACTGTGATTGTTAAGTGACCAATTCATCATTTGCCATTACAACAATTCAACAAAAATAACAAGCAGTCTTCCTTGTTAATTCAAAGTCAAAACGGATAACTAACACACATGTCTCTTGTGCAAATTACATGGCAAATCTTACATGGAGCAAGCTTCATAACGTCAGCGGTTATTTAAACCCTGATGTCCCAGAAGCAGAAAGACTGAGAGACATCATCAGATTCATCAATACCACAAGGATAGCATATGCCATCAAAGTCAGACCAACTATCTATGAGAATCTCATAATGTCTTTCTGGAACACAACTGAGGTTATTGAAGCTGATGACATTAGAACACTTACTGGGAGAATTAACAGTGAACACACATTGATCATTAGTTAGAAAATGTCTAAGGTTTGGTGATGATGCAAATACTCCTTTGGAACTGAATAATGAAGACATAACCACTTTTTTTTTGCTGAAATTGGTTATGAAGGAGGATATGATGCTAAGCAGATTGTTAAATGATTGGTTGATGTACCATGGAGATTCATTATTCATATGTTTTAGCACTGCTATCAAAGAGAAAGACAAGATGGAATGACATTCCAGTCCTCACATCTTCAGCAATGTGTGCTCTATGCACCAACAGGCCATTCAATATGTCTGCATATGTTTTCAATGGCCTGATTTCAAACATTAGAGAAGGATTAAGATACAAGTTTCTGATGTGTCCCAGATTCATTCAATGTCTAATCAATGAATCATTTCCTGACATTGCAACCGAAGGACCAGTGCTTGACATTTCACACTATGATGCAAGATCATATAAGTATATAAAGAAGAGAGACCCTAGAAACTTTTATAGTGGGGCTCACACTCCTCTTCTGCCTTGGATGTTGCAACAAATAAATCAAGAAGCACAATCATCTCCACAACCATCACCACAACCTGCTGCTCAACCATCACCTATACCATCACCAATACAATCACCACAAACTGCTGGTCAACCATCACCAGTACCATCACCAATACCATCAACACAATCACCACCACTTTCAACTCCACAACAAACTCCACAACCATCACCAATACCATCACCACAACCAATACCACAACCATCACCACAACCATCTCCACAAACATTACCACAACCAACACCATAAACAACCCCTCAACCTACACCTATCTCACCTCATAATCACTCGAATATCACCACCACAACAATCACCTATATCCCCTTTTTAGCCTGTGCCATCACAAGATTACCCTGCTGATGTAGGAGGATCAACCAGTGCTTCTAAATCTTCTAAATCATCTTTTGATGAGGAGGATCATCACACTCATATGCCTTCAAAAACAGCAACTTCTGAGCCTGCTCCCTCAAAACGTTTTGCTGATTCAAATGTTAACAGACCATATGAGAAGGATGAACTGATTACTGAATTGATGCAAAAGATTGAAAGAATGGAGGGAATTCTAAACAGAAGGGCAAGAATCATAGTTGATAGAATTCTGGAACTAGATGAGAAGGAACTAGAGCTGAAAGATCTTAAAGATAAACACAAGGCTGAATTGACAGAGAAAGATAAGGAAATTGAAGTTGTAAAGGCTGCCCTTAATCACTCAAGAGAAGAAGTCAGTGGACATATTGACACTCTTGAAATTCAAACAATAGCAAAGGAGGAACAAGAAAATATCATAGAAGAACAAGCTAATACCATTTCCAAACTTGAAAAGGAAATTGATAGCAAGAACAAAAGGATATCTGAGCTTGAAATGATGATTAAGATCCAAAGAAATGAAGTGGATGATGATGATGAGAAAGAAGAACAAGAAAAGGTTGATGTTGATGACAACCAGTCAGTTGATGAAAATGAAGAACAAGAGGGTAATACAAGTCAGACAGAACATGAGGAACACAGTTTAGAAATGGTGATTTATTCTGGAGAAACCTCTACTGATCACACTGAAAAAGTTGAGTTTGAATAACTTTTCAGCATACTAGACAGCTTTGCTTTTGAAGAATTTAGTGTTGATAGTGATTTCTGGGACTTTATAAACAACCTTAAAGTTGATTCTGATCCAATTGTGTTCATTCCAAAATCTCCAGAACCTTTGGAGAAAGAGCTGAACATGCAGATTGTTCCTACAGTGTCTCTAACTGAAGAGCAAAAAGAAAGAATAAGAGAAATGGTTGAACAAGAAAGAGAGAAAGAAAAAGAACCAGAAAAAGAAAAGAAAGAAATGAATATTGATGAACAAGTACAAACAACACCCAAGAGAATGCCTGAAGTAATAGAAAAGGGTGAAGCTTCATGCCCTCAACTTCAAACTTACTCACAAAAAAAATACTTAGCTGAAAAGGCTAAGGGTAAGAAACCAATAGTCGAAGAAGACCAGTCAAGAACAAAAAGATGAGCCCAGAAGTCTAGCAGCAATTGCTGAATTTTTGGAAGAACATGAGCAGGCAGAAGCTCAGTTGAAGAATTGGCTGGTGCAATTGATTTAGAAGAAGGTGAGATTGTTGATTGATATGAAGCTGAAAAGGATGTTCTTATGGACAGTCCCATTAAAGCAGAATAGGCAATGGAAGACATGGTGTCCAATTGCTGATCAATCAAGGTTATGATCCATCAAGGTGAGATTGCTGATGACTTGATGATTAAAGCCATGTTTCTAATCAATCACGGTTATGATCCTGATAAAGTGTTTGGAATGACTTATGAAGGAATGAAGGAGGAGGAAGAGAAAGTAAAAAGGTTGCTTAATCCAACAATCGAAACTGAGTATGAAAAGGCAATCTTCAAAGATACTACTGTGCATAAAGGTTCTTCTGTGAAGAAAACATCTGTGTATGATAGACCAGTGCCAAAATAGACTCTCTATCCAAGCTATCATCAATAAAAAGATCATCTCCAATTCGTGAGCCACTATTTCCTGATCCTTATAGTATGACTGATAAGGAAATGAAGGATTACCTCGAAAAACAAGGCTTCAACAAAAGAAAGTTGGCTAACATGAAGACAAATTGTTTAAGACTACTCTCAAGATAATAAATGAGAAGAAAGAAAAATTAAAGTAGTTAGAAGAAGAGGTGCTTAACAAGAAGTCAAGAGCAAGAGTCTCTACACATGACATGATTCTTACTCACAAAGATCAAGATTATCTTGCACCTGTCATTCATCGATATCCAGAGTGGTTTGCTGAACCCTCTCAACTAAAGCTTCAAGAAGGGTTGACCACTGCTGAATTTGAAGGAATACTCAAAATGTTCAAAAGAACAAACAACTTCAACACTTTGAAAGCTACATGCATGATGAAAGACAAAACATTCAAGAATCCACTAGAAAAGAAATAAACAAAACCAGCTGAAGAAGTTGTATTTCTTGAACTTAAAGTCAAACCTACTGAAGCCTTGAAAAGAAAAATGGTAGTTGGTACACATTCCTCAATTCCAATTTCAAATGTGTTTTATGATGAGAAGACATATGAGCTAGTGATTGAGAGGAAATGGGGAGGAAAAGAGGGTGCTGAGATCAGATTATTCAGTGGTTATGAAGTTAGATTACTAGATCAATCATACATTCAATACATCTATACAAGACACTTTAGAGAGATATCAAACAAACTAGGTGAAGAAGATCTACATTTCATTCTGAAATGTATCAAACTACTAAAGATGGCCTATGATCACATCAGTGCAAAAAGAGAGAAAAGAAAGAAGAAGACACCTCTCTAATTGGGCAACATTGTCAAGCTTGAAGTTGATGTAGATAGTTCCCTATTGATTCACGGAGATGGACTTTCAACAGTTTCTCTTTGGGAACCTATTTCTTTGAAGAAGCTACCACTGCAAGCAATCCATAATATGAGAAGAATGAAGATTCATGCACTGAGCAAGGATAAAATGTCAGAGGCTCAAGATTTTGTCAACATGATCAAAGCAATTCTAGATCCAAGACAAGTTACACCTTTTGTATCATCAAAAGACCCAGCTGAATCATCAATATATCATGCACCTCCCAAAGATTGAGGAAAACTAGGTTGTATAATCCTTAGGGGGAGTATTGTTGCACCCTGAAAGGATCATACATGCCAACTTAATGGGTGAATTGATGATTGCTCAGCTGGAATCCCACAAGTCCAAGGAGAAATGCGGATGAAGATCTGCGAGGAAAATAACAAGTGTTATCTTCCGCAATAGTTAATGCGGAAGACATAACTCTGATGCGGACAAGTGTTTACTCTTCCGCATTGACTAATGTGGAAGACATAATACTAATGTTGAAGAACAAGTTACTCTTCCGCATTGACTAATGCGGAAAAACAAAAGAAGATGCAGACAAGACTTTGCTCATCTGCATTGACAAATGCGGATGATCGACCAAATGCGTATACGTATTTGTTCATATGCATTAACCAATGCGAATGACCAACTTACTAATGCGGATGATCAAGTGGAGATGCTGATCAAGATTATCTCATCCACATTTGTCAATGCGGATGAACAAGCAGAGATGCAGAGCAAGACTTAGACTAGTTTTTAATGTAATAGGTCAGGGGTAGTTTAGTCATTTTGTAAAGGCATCGTGTCTGCCTATAAATCGAATTGTTGACCTCGTACTATGGTGACGGTTGATAGATAGAGAATTTTTATTGTAATCATTCTCTGTAATTTTTAAACTTTCATATATCAATACAAACAGCATTTCTGAGCATTTTTCTTGCTTTGAATGTTCTTTGATTGTTTGTTTCCGCCACTCAATCATTGACTTGATTATCATATTCGATTCACAGTAAGAATATCACTCTTACTCAACCCCAGTCAGGAAGAAGTGGACACTGGAGCTCGTACTTCTCCTAAGGAGCAGACTACTCCCATCTCTTCAAGGATCAGTGTTGAGGTTCCTCATGCTCAGCCTGATGAGCTCATTGCCCAAACTGCCTTAAGGCATCATTTTGAGTCTCAACACTCTAGTGATCAACCTTTTGGGGGATTGTTACCATCCCCGGCCTATAGATCTCAACCAACCAATTCCTAACCTTGACTTCTATACTGATGAAGATCTAGGTTTCAGTGAGTATACTTAGTCTCCCTTCTTTACCCCTACTCAAAGAGAGATGAATGCTCCTGACTCTCCTACATCTATCCTACATCAGTCACATACAACTAAGGTGGACACTTCTGAACCTGTTCAAGATGTCCATATGGGAGAGGCTCTCACTTCTGAACGTGATTACATCATTAAGACCTCAACCATGGCAACTCAGCCCACTGACATCTCAACTGAGATTGCCAGTGAGCAGAGGAAAACCAGCTGCCAAGAACCTGAAGCTGGTGGTGAGAGAGAGGACTTTGGTCCAATCAGCTCATCCCCCAATGAGTCTTCTGATGAAGATGAGGGGAATCTAAGACTAAAGGTGCATAAACTGACTATAACATGCACCTATTTAGTCTTAAAGGTCAGTCACCTTGAATCTCAAGTGACTACCTTACACAACAGGATCAATGATCAGCAACTTGAGATTTCATATCTTAAGGAAAAACTAGTTAGGAGACCCTTAAGAAGAGCTCAACCAGGAACACAAAAACCTATTGATGTGATCGACCTATCTTCCAGCTCACCTATGCAAGTGGGTGATGCTACCAAAAGGGGGAGAAAGTCATCACAGTTACAGAAGCTGGGAGATCTTCAGAGAGAGTGGACATTGAGGACTCACCATCCTCACTTGCAATTGTGCATTCTTAGCAACCTCCTCAAGTTCACATTGATGTGGACTACACAGACTCCTTCATACAGAGTCTGTTGAGGGATGGGATACCAAGGGCTAGTCATCTTCACCATCTTCCAATCATATAATTGGGTGAAGACATGACAACATCAGAAAAGCCCTAATCATCACAAGAGTTTAAGGATAGCAAGAAGCCTTTAATTTTCAGACTTTGAACTACTATGAAGGTCTGGATTTAGTCAACATACCACTTGTCAACCCAAGCAAATCAAGACAAGCTGGTAGACTAGCTCAAAGAATCCAAGATAGGATCACTGCAGAGTTCAGCTTAAGAAGGAGACTTAGGGAATCAGGCAATGCCATCGGTCAACTGGATGTTAAGGCAGACCCTAAGATTAGTTCATAGGGGAAACCTTGACTGAAGGCCCAGTGGCAGAACCTGAGGCCCCTGTCTTATCATCATCAACTGCTGCAGAGTTCCATACTCCTATTAAGAGACCTACTGGTCAAGGTGCTTCTCAACCTCTCTCTGGCCAGAGCTCAGATGCTGCAACAAGCAATGAAGGCCAAAGCTCTCTCCACCCTGAGTCACAAAGGTCTGTGAGTGACAAAGGGAAAAGAAAGATGACATCTGAGGAGATTGAGGAGGAGGAGAGAGAGAGGAAAAGGAGGCTGAGGGGAGAAAGTTCCTCTGCTGAGTCTTCAAGACTTATGGAGTCTGCTATCAGGGCTGCCCTAGACCAAATACTCAGAATGATAAGTTAAGGACAGTCAGGATAAATTATCTATAGACAAGAAACTATGAGATAGACAGTGTCATCTCTCTCCCCTTAGAAGAGTTGAATGAACTGGTTGAACTAGAAAGGTCAAGGGAGAAGAAGGAGGTAGAAGATGCAGAGCTCCTAGTACAAGTCAAAGAAGAGAGTAGAAGAAAAAGACTGTACAAGGATATGCCTACCCTCACCCTAGTTGAGAAAAGTCCTGCACAAGAAGATGTGGTTCAATAAGAACCTCAGGTTGACGAAGAAGAAGAGAGGATCAAGATGATCAACTACCTGAGTGCCACATGCTTCTATCAGGCAGATGCACTTCTTCCTTGACCTATGACTATATTGAGTTTCAGTAGTTAAAACAGCTTGAACTTGAGTTAATCAAGGACAGAAAGAAAACTAAGAAGAAGCTAAGGGAAGAAGATGCAAAATCAAGAGCTATCATCCAAAAGAGCATGAAGAAGTCTGTTGATAGGCAGAGGATGATGAGCTTCTGAAGCTATATGGATTCTCCGGAAGGAGACTTGGGCCAATGTCTCTATCCATTATTGATGAGCATATTAGGGTGATCAAGCGAAAGATCAAAAATTGAGTGCTTATTGACTTACAATCCACTCCAAGTCAAGCCCCACCTGAAGTGGAGGTTAAGGTTGAACAACCAGAGATAACACCACTTGGACCTCCTGCTGAAACTTAGCAAGCTTCATTCTCTGATCCACAGCAGGGTCAACCTCCCTCTCCTTCTAAGCCTGAGAGAGAGGAAGTCCCAACTGAGAAAGACAATGAAGATCAATCTGGTACTACAGGCCAGTCTTCTCAGTTAAAATCTACAAAGAGAAAGAAGAGGATGGCTTCTAAACCAAAGCCAAAGAAGAAGAAGACTGCACCCTCTTCTAAACCCCAGGATGAGTCAGAACATCTTGAGGTTGTGCAGCCAGAGGATGCTACATCAACTTCAATTCAAACAACTCCTCTAGCGTCAGGAAGACCCATCTTGTCTTGGACATACACCACAAATCCAGAAAGATGGCATGTCATTAGAGATCAAGGCACTAAAGACATTTACACATGGCAAGATATGTTTCAGTTGCCTCTACATGACCTATTTGATATGAGAAGACATTTTGATAGTCTGAAGGATCCTAATCACCTTATGAAGAAAGGATTGGTGATCATCCTAATGATGACTATTGATATCTAAAGTCTACTAAGTGTTTTGGTAGCATCAGCCTAGGGGGAGTTTGTAGAGATTAATGAAGAGGCTGATGCAATCTAAACATCCAATGTCTATCCTACTTGTTGAACAAGTGCTATGAAGAAGAATGCTTAGGAAGTTTCACACATGCAACCGAAATATTCTAAGTGTGAAATATTTCGAAGGCAAGACCAATATCTTCAAAAGCCAAATATGAAGTCTTCTGAAGCCTCAGAGACAAAGTCTTCTAAAGCTTCAACTTAGGAAGACAGATTTCTTCCAAAGACTTTTAACACATACTTTATCTAATGTACTTTTCCATAAAGCTGGACACCTTTCCGCTGCACCTCTGTAAGGTCACCAACTTACATGAGTTGGTGAAAAGGTCCATGCTTTTGGTAACTATACATTGAGGTCTTGATTTTGTAACTTTCTACTTGATGTACTTTATCCTTTTTGTAATAGATAAGGATGTGAGCTATGGCATGTCATAGTAGTAGTCAAAAGGCAATCTGCCTTTTGACTCTACAATTGATTTTGTTTTCTGTCTAGTCAATTGTATCCAGTTGGCTTTCAAAGTATAGCCGACTGTAGGATGTAGTATAAGTATCTCATGTTGTTGTATCTTTGTATGATGCTTTGTAACACTTGTAATAGAACATAGAGAAAGCAATATACTGAATTCTTGAAAACCATATACTTGTGTTCTGTCTCTCACATTACTTGTGTTCTTAGTGTCTTACCTTGGTTAATCCAGTCTTACTATTTGACTAAGTTTAGTTCCTCTTTGTGTTGTTGTGTTGTAGCTGACCCCCTTTAATGATCCTGCAATTTCTTTGTGAGATCCTGCACATCCATCCTTATCTCATCTTCGGCCCTTACTTTCTCTACCAACTCTTTCACATTCGCTCTAACTCCTCTCACTTTATTAGCACAGTCATGAATAGACTTTCTTTTTTTCTAGTCTCCTACCCTGCCCCTACCTATTGTGGTTTTCATAGAGAATTTGAAGATCTTCATCACAAAAAGTAAATATCTCCATTGGGTCAAACAATCTATACTCAATTCCTTTCTTCACTCTGATCATGACCTCCCTAGTCTTATTATCATAGAACACCATTTCTTAAAAAGTTGAAATCTACGGGGTTGAGGATCCGATAATCTTATCCTATTCATTATTCTTGGGGGTTTCACCCTGAGCACAATCTTCCTTTACCTGCCTCCTAGTCTTTATATTTCTTTGACCTTTTACATTCATCCTTCATGCAACCAAATGACTCAAAATTATTATTCAATCTGTTCTATATTTCCTTTTCCAACAACATCTCTCTTTCACTAAGATCAGCATCCAGTAATGGCAGAACCGCCAACCTTCTTAAATCCCATTTTGGCAAGGTCTTGAATACCTTCCTCTTATGCATGTATGTAATCCCCCCTTTTCCTCTTGATCATAAACATCTTACAATTAGGGTTATACTTCCAACTGATGTTTTTTTATCAGCCTCTTTCTTACTCAACCCTTCTATATTTTAAAATAAGGGAGTTAGCTCTTCAATCTCCTTCTCCTTCACAAACCAATCATGCTTTGACATTTCAAACACATCATTCTCATCAACCCCCTTCTTGACTACATAGGTTAGTGGTCTTTCATCCACTTCATAATATTCGGGCTTTTACTCATAATAACAAACTACTCATCATCTTACTCCTTATCCAACAATCCCTTCTCAACAGTCTTCTCAACTCCTTCAGTTTGTTTTGGGAACATCTTTTCTCCTCTAAAATCATCAATGTCCATCCCTAAATCAAGAAAACTAGCCTCATAAACCAGCTCCACATTCTCCATATTTACAATTCCTCCTTCCTCATTATCATTCTCAACCTCTTGTCTCACACCAAAACCCCCTGCCTCCTCAGTTGTAGCACCATACGTGCCCTCTCCTACCCGAGAAGATGTACCCACATTTAGAAATGGGTATTTGGAGGTGTTAGTCAAATCATCTAACTCAGGTTGAGTTAGCTGATTAGCAGGCCAGTAGCTATCTTAAGTTCATTCACCTTAGTCAGCAATCTTTTGATCAATCTTTGTTGATGCATCATCATTCTCGTCAACCATTTAATCATTTCATCCTTCTGGTTTTCCCTTAGTTCTTGATTAGTAAGTTTGATCTTAATCATGCTCAACTCATTACCAACAAAAGAGTTGAGATTTCAAATCATGTCCTCATCCAAACCCTCTCTTTCATCCTTTCTTGGGTCACAATAATGATTGATGTCTATGTTTGGTTCTTCTCTCAGTCTCTCCCTCATCTGCTTCTTCTTTGATCTATTTTCTTTCTCAACTCTAGCTTCCTCTACCATCTCATGAATTTCCTCCTCAAAATCATAATCTTTCTCTTTCGCGTACCTCTTCCTTTTCTTAACTGCTTCGGTCTGTTTCCGTCTAGTCTCTTTCGATTTTTTCTCCCTTGACTCGTTTACCCACCTCATATAATTCCATTTTTCTGGAGGGTATATGTTTTACTAAAGATGAGTGATCTTCCCACTGAAGTCATTCTAATAGCATAGCACTCTGCGTATATACAGGTGTTTATTTGTACTAGTGTTTTGATCTCTCCATGTCTTGGAATATTGGTAATAAGATCATCTATAATCATCTAATGGAATCTATGGTACAGCAGTCACTTGTCCTTCTTCAGTGCTATTACATTCTCAGCCATACAATCAAAATCAGTCTTGAAATGTCCACCTTCTGCCCTCTACAACAAATCACCATGGCTTTAGCCCAGTCTAGGTTCAACACATCTGATCCACCATTACAGTGATCTAAGCACACATAATAAACACATGGGCTATATATCTCCAGTCCTTGGAGGGAAAGGATTTTTTGATTTCCTTTCTCGTGCCAAACGAAGGCCTCTCGTATCTCAAAGATCTAAAAGCCTCAAACACCTCCAGATTAGATAGAATGACTTCCTCTCGAGTATCCTCATCATGTCTTAACGCTCCATATAATCTTAGTTGTGATAATCAGGTCATTCTCCATCACTCTAGCCACAATCCTTTGAGGATTGGCTCTCATGTCATACTCAGCAGTACGCCAACAATCCTCTGTAGCCAACGTATGCAGTCTCTAAAACCGGTTGCCTTGGGATGAGAGTCATCTACAAGAGCAGTAATGTTATTCCTCTCGTTGAATTTTAGATTAGCCCTAGAACCTAAAAACCAGATGAAACACATTAGTACGGTATATTAAAAAATAATATTAAAGAAAAATAATTAAAAGAATAAAATTGAAAAAAACAAAATTTAATTTCGCTAGCCAAAATTAGAGTTTCGTTGGTTGAAATATTAGTTTGGGCAAGCGAAAGTGTAATTTCAACAATAATTATTAAATAGTTTCGACATGATAGTCCAGTAGGTTCGAGAAGCCAAAAATATAGATTCGGCGTGACAAAACTGAAATTTGATCAGCGAAACTGTTAAGTTCGCTTAGACAGCATAACTGCACAATTTCCTTGAAAAACCTTTGAACTTTCGTTCAGTTTCGCTAGAGTATTGATACTTTCGCAGTAAGAACTACGAAGGTACCGAGGAGTTCAATCACATAAAATCATACCGAAGCGTTTAAACCTAGATTAAACTATAGTCCTGAGTTTGAAACTCACATGATAAGAGAAAACAATAGTCAATCGTGAACCACAAGAACAAAATCTCAATTTCGTAAAATAAGTTCACAGGATGGTTCACGATAACTTAAAACTATGACAATACGAAAGTAGGAAGATAATTTCGCAAGTTGAGTTATATAAGACTTAGTTTCGCAGGCACCGAAACAATAGTTTTGCCCGTATAAACTCTAGTCGAAACTGACCTTGCAATGTGCGAAAGAGCCGGCGAATCTATAGTTTCAACCTGCGAAACTACCAACGAAACTTTAATTTTGTTGTAGAGTTAAAAAATTAATTTATTTTAAATAAAATAGAGAAAAAATTTTAGAAAAGAACTAAAACAAAGTACACAAAATTAAAGAAATCAAAAGAAATTTGCTCCACAAAACCTTACCACACTTCACGTATGTTTTGAAACAAAATAAAACAGTAGAAAAGAATATGAACGGGAAGCTAAAAAGATCTTCTAGAAAGTCAAAGTTTGGCGGGATTGTTGATATACTTATCCTTTTATGTCCATGCCTTCTTCATTTCAACAAGTGCACTACAACTACTGTTATCATCTTTTGGTTCTTTTAATGAAAACATTAAATGACTCAATCCCCACAGACATTTGGCAAAGAAACTAATCCTATCCTCATGATGTATTAAACAAATGACACGGTCTGCTTAATTATTCCTCTAAGAAGAAAAAGAGGTCCTTTTTCAAAAGAAGCAATACCCTTATAGACATCAAATGATGAGAACTCCAGGTCTATACTTACATATAACAGAGGAGTTGATCAATTGAGTCTTACAGATGAGAGCTTCAGGTCTATACTAACCTATAACAGAGGAGTTAATCAATGATGGTTTCTTTGTTGGATATTCTTCAACATCTAAAGCTTATAGGATCTACATTCCATAGCATAACATTATGGAAGAAACTCCCAATGTGTCATTGATGAATCCTTATTTCCTAAATCTGTAAAAGGATCATCATGGTTGTTTGATATAGATGCTCTAACAGATTCATTTAACTCAGGTTATTTGAATAATGCAGAATCTGATGATACATGTTATCCATTTGTTCCCCAAAATATGAATGAAGTGTCAGCATCTGCTGATCCTCAAGAATACATACATCAAGTATCATAGAACAGAAAAAACAAATAATAACAATGATGCTTCACAAGTCCACCATAATGGATCTACATCCTCGGATGAAAACCCTTCATCCGTAGCTGCTACTTTTGTATCTGCAGATGAGTGTCCTACATCCGGAGATATGAATGTCTCAACAGGTGTTCCATGCTCTCAAGAAGATACAACAAACATTGGAGAAGATTCAACGAATCCTCATACACCATCCATAGAAAATTGCTTTCGGAGAAGTTCTTACGGAAGATATTATTGATGCACCTGATGTTCAAACTCTGGAAGATCATTCCATACCCATTGTTGAACAAGAGGAACACTTTGATTACTTCCTAATTTGATCAGCTGGATAGGATCCATCTGCGTCAATGAATATGACTAATTTGGAATCACATATCCAGCTGAATCTACTCTAGCAACAAAAATTCATATGGCACATCCATAAACAAGATTATTGGTGATCTTGATAAAAGAGAAACAAGAAGTCAAGGTGGAGCTGCAATCATCTGTCTTTTCGCTTGTTTTCTTTTAGAAGTAGTCCGTGCGAACAGTACACCTACTCTAAAGGGCAATAGCTAGATTGAAGCTATGCAAGAGAGCTTCAACAATTCAGAAAGCAAAAAGTCCGGAATCTAGTTGATTTGGCAGAAGGCCAACATACAATTACAACAAGATGGCCTTTCAAAAATAAACTAGATGACATAGGTATTATTTTGAGAAACAAAGCAAAGTTAATTGCACAAGGTTAAACACAAGAAGAAAGGATAGACTATCATGAAGTTTTCGCAGCAGTTGCAAGAATTGAAGCCGTAAGAGTATTTCTAGCTTATGAATTGTATAAGAAGTTTACTGTCTATCAAATGGATGTCAAATGTGCTTTCTTATATGGGAAAATTTATGAAGAAGTCTATGTATCACAACCTCCTGGATTTGAAGATCCTCATTACCCACACATGGTATACAAGCTTGACAAAGCTTTTTATGGTTTTCATCAAGCTCCAAGAAAGTGGTATGAAACATTATCATCTTTCTTGCATATGCATGTATACAAAAAGGGAACCATTGATCAGACTCTCTTTCTTAAACAAGAACATCATGATCTCTTAGTTGTTCAAATTTATGTTGATGACATTATATTTGGCTCAACTAACAAGGGATTATGTGTATGCTTTGAAGAGTTGATGAAATCTAAGTTTTAGATGAGTTCAATAGGAGAATTAACTTCATTCATTGGTCTACAAGTTAATAAGAAGATAGATGGCATTTTCATCAATCAAGAGAAGTAGATACATCAAATATTGAAGAAGTACAATCTTGCTAATACATCTTCATGCAATAACCCAGCCTCAACAATTGATAAAATTGTACCTGATCCTATAGGAAAAGTTATTGATCAAAGATTATATAGATCAATGATAGGATCACTTATGTATTTAACTGTCAGTAGACCTGACATTATGTTTGTTGTGTGTGTTTGTGCTAGGTACGAATCAGATCCGTAAGAGTCTTATCTGAATGTTGTGAAGAGGATTTTAAGATATGTGAAAGGAAAACCTTCCCTTAGTTTTTGGTATCCAAAGAATGGTGATTTTACTCTTTACTCATATTTAGATAGTGACTTTGGACGTTGCAACAATAATAGAAAATCCACAACTGGTGGATGCGAATTCGTAGGATCAAGACTAGTATCATGGCAGTGCGAGAAGCAAACAAATGTACCTGTATCCATAGCTGAAGCTAAGTACATAGCTTCTTCAGCTAGTTGCTTTAAAGTGCTTTGGTTGCAAAATAAATTACTTGATTATGGTAACATTTCCTTCATACTCCAATTTACATTGACAATTCAGCTACTACGTTTATTAATCTAATCCAATGCATCATAGTAAAACAAAACATATTGAAATAAGATACCATTTTTGAGAGAGTGCTTAGAAAAAGGTTTAATCAAGTTAGTCAAAGTGGATATATCAAATCAGCTTGCTGATTTATTCACTAAAGCCTTTGATTCAGTTAGATTTAATTTTCTAATTGAATCTCTAGGAATGATTAACTTAGATTAATCATTATAAACAAACAAAAGCATGTGTCTGTCCTTTCAATAATTATAATTATAATAATAACAAAAATAAAATTACATTTTTTTTCTTTCTGGGTCTTTTAATTCAGTATGACATATGTTTAGGAATGATAGTACACTATGCTTTTGCTTCTTCCTAAATTCTTAAGTATCATAAAATCTAATGAAGTTTCTTGATATGTGAGTAGGTTCATCTTGAGTGGAAACTACACTAAGTGCATGCCAAACATAATACAAAATGACTGTTTGTAGGAGACCTCATTTTGAGGAAACAACAAGTAAGTCTTATTTTGATGTGACCAAAACCCTCATCTAATCACACTATGTACCAACACTTTATAATTTCTATCTTTGCAAATCATATTCCCTTTGTTTTGTGTAGACAAAGACCTGGGTGTATGATCACCATAGTATACATTTGTAACCAACTAGTGAAAAGATCATGATCCTCATCATCCCTCTATTTTGTGTAAAGAAAGACCTAGGTTCATGGCACCTCTGTTTTACGAAAGTAAAGACCTGGTGACCTCATGATGATCATATCTAAGCTCCCAAAAGAACCCTCTGTGATCAACTGTATATTAAATTTAGAACTTCTACATCAAAGCATTAATGAGATGTCAAATGCATCTAAAGATAGAACTTATAACTTAAAGTACATAGTTCTTAAGTGTGAAAAGGTGATGCTTTGACTCACAAAGGGAGGACAAAATCTAAGTGAATTGAATGGGCATAATCATTAAAATGAAGGAACTAAAGTGATAGTTAGGGTCCCTGCGAAATTAATGAGTCTAAACACAACGTTTAACAACAAGTTTTGACCTAGATTCAAGGTTAGAGTGACAAACAGAGAGTTATGCGAATAGACACTCCGAATGAACTTCAATCGCATGATTGAGCTTGGCGTATGACTTAATCGCACGAATGAACCAGGTGTATGAGTTCAGTCACAGGATTGACTCAACCGCATGGCCTAACACACGACTAAGTTCAGTCGCAAGCTCAATCACACGACTGAACTCAGTTGCATGCTCAATCGCACGATTGAACTCAGCCGCATGCTCAATCACATGACTGAACTCAGTCGTATGGTTCAATTGCACGATTGAACCAGACTGATCTCAAAACAATTTAATTGCAACTGTCTTCTGTTATGCTCAAATCTAATGTATATGTGTCTTGTGTTAGAGAAACATAGCTAATAGGTGGACTATCAACACCAAGCACAACATAAGTGCTCACCTTGGTTCTATGTCTAGGAACGCCGCTGAGTTCGCTGGGATTATAGCCATTCTACGTAGGACGAGGATCTACAAGGCTATCTCTGCTCCTTGCACACCCTACCGGTCTCTACAGCAGGCGTTTTTGGAAGATGCTTAAGTTGACAGATCTGCTGAGCATTACTGTATAATGAGCTCCATTATTGGCCAAGAGATCGAGATTACTGCAGTTGATCTAAGACGGGTACTGGATCTGGGTGATGATGATGCTCACCCAACCAAGTTACATCCTCTGATAGTAAGGGGTTGTTTTCTAATGATGAAGTACACTGTGACATCAACTCAGGTGTGCTTAACAAAAGCAACTTGTGTCCCTAGTTCAAGTACCTGGCCCATGTCATTCTGAAGTGCATAGCATCAAGGAAAGGAGGATTTGATGACTTATCTGACCAAATCCAGAATGCATACATTGCATTGGTGCTGAACCATCCTTTCAGCTTCTCTAACATGATTTTTTCTTACTTGATAGAGAACCTAGAGGCTAAGGGAAAGGAGGGCTTTTGCACGTACCCTCGGTTCTTACAACTGATTATTGATTAGAAGCTTCCGTCGTTGCGGAAGGAGAAAGAAGATGCCGTGGTACTCAAGTTGATGGATGATACAACTTTAGGTAGGATGAAGGTGTAAAGGGGGAAGAAGGTGAAGCCCCCTATGAGCAGATTGTTTGGGCACTTGGCCAGTGTTGATTATGTGGCGCCTTCTCACAAGAAGTGCCGTCACGATGAGAGTGACTTAGACGTCAAGCCGATTAAGCTACCCACTGATCATACAGATGACGATAACGACGACCAAGGTGATGGTGAGGCTCCTAGTGGATCCGAGCAGGCTCCAAGCCACCTCGATCTTCCGTAGATAAGGATGATGAGTTAGATGAGGAGCCTCTCGTGAGGACAATTTGGAGAAGAGTTATGGCCACCGAGAGAGGTGAAGAGGTGGTTGATAGACGCCAGGTAGAGTCAAAGGGTGGTCCTACAGATTACATTGATCCTCCTTACACCCCAGACCAGCCACTCGGCTCAGGTGAACCTCTGTCTCCAAGGGATCAAGGAAGAAAAGGATGGCCCAACCCTACTATCTCCCATCCCACCACCATTACCATAGCCACTCCACCACATCCCACACACATTCCACCTCCTATACACACCACATTTACCACCACTAGTCACCAAGCCGGTCCGTCCACTCACACTCACTTCACGGCTTGACACACTCTACATCATATTAGGTTAGAGGAACAGTTGGACAACCTTAACCGTATTGTTCTAAAGCTGCTGGCTACTGATGAGCAAAGAGGTGCATAGCTCAACTAGCTGATGGAGGTGAATGCAGCTCAAGCTCAAGAGATCAGGGTGCTCAGTGAAAAGATTGACCTATATGAGAGAGCTCTAAGTCGAGACCACCATGCACTTACAAGTCAAAATGAGCTGGTGCTAGCGTTGGTAAAGAAGATTGAGGAGCTGGAAAAGAAAATAAGAAGATTATGCTAAAGCTAAAAGGGTCAAGAGTGAGCCTTTGAAGATCAAGACGGTGATGGTGATGATGGAGATGACGATGATGATGACGAGGAGGATGACGACTAAAGTGAAGCAGATATCAAGGATGGTGGACCGAGCTGAAAAGATCAAGACCAAGATGACCAGGAAGGTGATGCTGCTGCATCAGCCTCTCCTCGAGATCAAAAGAGGCGGACCAAACGAAGTCAAGACAAAGGAGCCTTATCTTCCGCTCCTCTTGTAGAAGAATCAAGGGAGCAAGACAAAAGTAATTATTAGATGTTTATGTATTTAAAACTTTTGTACTTGAATGATATGTTCCACAAATGTAATTAATGTTCAAATATTTATGCTTACTTGTTTACCTAATGAATTGTGTGTGATATGCTTAATGTCTAATCAAGTAGGTAAAAATCCATAGCGTGATGAATATGATGTTGCTCCCCTTCAGCAATCAAGTCTCAATTCACCATGATTCTTGATTTGCAAGGGATCGTCAGACGGTCAGTGAGCTTCACTCCCGAAGAAGGAGAAATTATGCATAATCAGACTGACGAGCAACTTGCTGAGATGTTCAGACTCAATCCGGATGAAATTGTTAAAGATGCTCTAGAAGTTAATGTTTTAAGTGATGAGGAGCTATAGGATGTTGATGAGATTGAGATTAAGCATGTTACAGTAGAATACTATCCAGAGTACACTGACCGCGAAGGAAATGTGATACCCAACTTGGGTGATACTTTTGGCAGTGCTACATTTGAGAAGTTAGATGAAATGGATAAGAAGAAGGAAAAGGATGAAAAACCAAGCCCAAGCCTCGGATGCAAACGTTGATATCAAGAAGGCTGAATGGGCAGCTTGTTTTGCGGAAATTAGAGCCCAGCACACGACTCCAAAACAAAATGCCTACACCAAACTCTAAAAAGTCAAGAAACATTTGAAGGTGTTTGGCAAAATCATTGTGTTGGCCTATTTTGAGGACTTAAACGTATATGCTATAAAGAAAGAGAAGTGGATTGAGTACTTTAGATATCCGACTGGCATGCTTAGATCTGCTATTTGCTAATCCAAGGAAGACGTCAGGTTGGTTTGAAGCTGCTTTGAAGAAGGAATACCACACCAGGTGGGTAAACTTCAGACCTCAAAAACCGAAGAGGTACATCCGTAGGTCGGAAGCCAAAAGTTGTCCTGAACTGGAGTCCTCTGTGCACAATGTGAAAGATTCCCTTACGGGAAACGCCTCAGGACTTCACTCCACATTTCAAATGGTGGTATTATGACTAGAGGATAGGAGAAGCAGTCATAGTTTTAAACAAAGAGGGAAAAATAGAAACTATCAAGGTAGTTGACCTAATATGGCTTACCAACTTGTCAGCTGATGATGTCTACACGCTATACAAGTGGCCACTATTCTCTGACAAGCAAGATATTGTACAAGCCCTCCAATTCCAAAATGTGATACGACCTTGTTTTGAATTTGAAATACACACAGAAGTTACAAGAGAGGAGAATTAAAAGAAGTTTGAAGAGCATATGAAGAATGTCAGACAATAGAGCAAACTAGGTCCAAGGGGGTGTTTGTTGATACATATGTCCCTAGTTTATGTGCTTAATGTAAAAGTCTATCATGTCTTACACATATGTAATGAATGGGTTAAATGAAATATAATATGTGGTTGATGTTTATAATGTTTAATATTTCATAGTATTATTGTGTGTTAAAGTATAATGAACTTACTATATAGGTTTGAGGTTGTTGTGCACAGTTCTTAGTCAATAATGATTGAGAAATGTGTTCAAACTTAGTCATATGAGTCTTCAAGCGAATGGACCATACGCATAAATACATCATGCTAATGGACAAGTCACACGACTGAACTAGGAGACTGGATCAGTCGCACGACTGAGACATAAGATTGACTCAGTCGCACGACTAAACCTTCAGTCATGCGTATAGATCAATCGCATGATTCAGTCACACGACTAACCATGCTAATGGTTCAGTACTACGATTAGAAACCCATAACCTATAAATACCACCTAATTCATGGAAAAACAAACACTGAGAGACTTTCGATAACACTTGAGAAACACTTGATACTCTTACGAACCCTAGCCGTCTAGAACATCCAAGGAAGCATGTCCAAGTTCATAGATCAATCATGATCGATCTTTACTTGTACATAACATTTAGTTTCAATATTAAATCGATCGGGTAATTTTTCTCACTAATTGGATCGCCATCAAAAAGGATTCCGCACTATTTGATTCGGTATAAACGCAGAATCTGTTAGTATTCCGTACGTACAAGGTCCTAACATTGAGATTTAGGTGTACTAAGACTAGCGCATCCAATCACGCTAGTCGGTCCATAATGATAGTCCGGATGGACATACTGTTAGTATCTATTATGATTAGATCATTAGAAGCATAAGGTACATGCATAGGTGAAAAACATAAGTACTAGGAGGAGGATAAACTTTAACATGTCATATCCTAAACTTGTTTTAATCCTAGGCCCCCTTTGAGATTTGTATAAATCAACGTGTTTCATCCCTAATATTGTCCAGTTATCGAGCTTAGACTGAAGTTTGCATGTTTCAATTCAGCAAGTGCAACCCTTTCGGTCAAAGTGTTAATCGCAACATTTCTTTACAGAATGATTCTTTTTAAATGGTCATTTTCTTTCAATGCTTTGTTTAATTCAACAAAATATTTAGACTCGTTTATTTTAAGTTCTTCCTTAATTTGTTTCAAATCTTTTTCATTAGCAATTAACAAATGATTAGCTTTGTATACCCCAAATAACCTAAATTTGAATGCTGAAGAACACATATCCTGAATTACCTCATAAGAAAGTCCCATTACTACTTTTCTCCTACTAAAGCTTTCTCACATTGGCACACTAGAGTACTCAACTTCTTTTCGTTGATAGTGAAAGCAACATCATCTTTTCCATTACTTTGCTCAGCAGGTTGACTTTCTTCCTTCTGCGTCTTCTTATCCATACTTGCTATCACCACATCATCCTCTTTCACAAACAAGATACATCAACTTTGTCTCTAAGCTCTTTGAACAGATCAAAATCATCCTAACAGTTCACCCTCTTCTTTTCTTCCACGATCTTAGCCACTAACGCTTGATTAATTTCTGTCTTGTCTGTTCAACTTCTATACTCCAATCAAAATTAGAGATCAAAGCTATCTCTTTCTTATGATTCATTTCTTCTTTGTTCCAACTTGAGACCAGTCATGGGACTCCTGAATTACAGGGATCAGATACGATCGACAGTGGACATTCACAATATGAAGTGTCCCAACTGTTTGCAATTTAAACACCTCAGTTTAGACTTAGCAAATCCTAATCTAGAGTTAGAACTTTGATCTCCGAAATTCTTCCTTCCAGTGCGCTCCATGAATCTTCGATCTATGAGTGTCGGCATTGCCATTTGCCACTGAATGTCGGTCTCTTCAAGATCAACAGGATTCACCTCATACATATCCTCCATTGTCATTCATTTTCCTTTCAACTCTCCCACCACCAGGGCTTCATAACTCTGAACGAACATTCCAAAGAGAGCCATTGTTTTGGATGGAACTGAAGTTTTAGCATTTTCTTTCAAGTTGGCTTGATCTCTCCCAGTAGTACAACTACCTCCAGAATAAACACCAATTTTTACTCCATGTAAATCCAAGGATCGCAATTAGGAATTATCAGTGTCAGTTGATTTCAAGTCAACATTTGCGGAATCAACGTTGGCTTGGTTTAATTGTTTGAATGGTAAATCAATATCAACAATGATTCAAGAACACAATGAATGTAATCATAATTAATGATAAACACAATTAATGTTTGGACAAATATTGAATTTAAATGTATTTCATTAAAATAGGTTAATGATTACAAATAAAAATGAATGATTGGTATTGAATTTGTATTCGAAGTGACGGCTGCTAGGGTTTTGATTTGTGTCATGTGATGTTTGGTGACTGTATTTTGCTTGGATGTTTGCCGTCAAAGCCGTCCTTTGATTCAAAATCTAGGATCCATATTATTGACTGATGTCTCTTTTAAGGAACATCGGATCTCTTGGGATTTGAATTGTTTATGTTAAGGAATCTCCGGATTTCTTGGGATTTGCATAACTGACTTGTTGACTTGTAACACTTATATTGTATGAATACAAGTGTTTGGACTCAGCAGGAGTATGTCCTCCGTAGATGATTGTTGTTCTGAAGCAATGTTCTTCCGACGCAAACTTGTTCTTTCGTAGGAGTTGTTCTTCAGTAGGAATCTTGTTCATTCAAAGCAAACTTGTTGATGGTTCATCGGTAGATTATCTTCGGATGTTGTTACATGTAAGAAACATATCTACGGAGGAACAAAATGTTCATCCGTAGATGTTTCTTACACTTAGTCAATTTCAGAAATTGACAAAGTATAATATTTGTACCTACAAACTTACATAAATGAACACACATATATATGGGTTAACCTATATTTTAATGCATACACAATAATGAATTACAACCATTCATTACAGATATCAATTCAAGTACTAAGCCTATACAAAGTGGACTAGATCTACTAATACTAGACCTAACAATACTCCCTCTTAGGTTTAGATACTTGTAATCATTTCTTCAAAACTGAAAACTCCTTTAATCTTGAAACCACTTTCTAGTTGAAATATGATACTACATCCTTTTGATAATTGTATTTGTACTTGATCTCCATTCTGCATATCCATTAGAGTGTCTCAAGAGTCAGCCCCAATACATCTTCTTTTGTGGTGAGGGTTTCCATAACACATTGATTTTTAACAATTTCCAGCTCATCTTCTTCTGAGTTTCTCAGTTCTGATATATCTTCAATGTTGACTCCCTTCAGCATCCTAGCATTATACCTTCTTCTGTTGCATGCTTTGGCATGCAGCTTATCCACAACTTGTATCATGTGAATGTATAAGCATAAATCATTCCGTGCTTTTTCATCTGCTAGCTTTGGGAAGAATTTATCATGTAAGGAGGATATGTAGCTTGGATGGAGCATTTTCACCTCTATATGGTTGAAGATTCTTATCTTGTCACCTTTCCTACAATCAACTTTCCTCGATAGCACCATTTCTTTTGTTTTCTCAACATATCCCCACTCAGTTATGGGAATAGTTTATTGATTTCCTCCAATGACTTTGATGGCTTCTATTTTCATATTAGAATAGCAACTCTCCTTAGGAATTCATCATCAACTAATGAGGAGGAGTTGGTGCCTGATCTTTCCTTTCTTTCTAATATTCTTTTGTGCTTATCATCCTCTCTTTTTGCTTCTTTAATCATATCATCTTTGAATTTTGTCTTTAACTTTCCACCAACACAGAGAAATCTCTTCCCCTTGAGTGAATTGGATAGTTAGACATTTAAGACTTTGTATATCCTTGATATCTCTCTCTTGAAGCCTCAGCAATGCTTTTGTATCCTGGAAATACTGAATTCTTCCAAATGTTCTCTTGATAATTGCACAATCCTAGTCTGGATCATATTTCTAGGCCATAATCATGTTCTCTTCGACAGAGCTAGGAGTTGTGATATGATTATAGAGCTCTATGAGAGTAGATTTCTGTTCAGTGATTACTCTAATAGTTTTCCCTAATGGCCACACTTTGCCAGGAATGACTGCTCTTGGTTCTCTGATCAGTTTGTCTTTGCCTTTATGCTGATCTTTAGATTCAATAGTTATAGGATCAGTAAATAGTTTGCTTTGTTTCTCATATGATGGGTTTGGGGCTTCAGTTTTGAATCTGACTCCAGTATCAAGTTCAACAGACATTACATGTTCCATCATTTTTCTTAGTTCTGCAACACTTCTTCCTTTAAGCTCACGAGCCTTGTAATCGTGTCACTGAAGCCAACATACCATATTGTACTTGTTGTGTTTAGGAGTGTCACAATGGCCTAGATCTTTCTTGATTTTCTAGATGGCTTGAAATGTTATGAATGCCTCATAATCATAGTTAGGAATCATAAATCTAGCATGCTCAAACTTTTTCAATGTGTTCTTCATCTCAATCATATTCAACCTTTCAACCATTTCATATGGAAATCCATGGTTGATCAGGGTCATAAATATAGGAGATTCAGGCCTTTCTTCCATTGTGTCTTTTGTTGTTAAAAGATCATCAGCCTTTAATTCTTCTTGTTCTTTGTTAGGTACTTCTTCAGTCAATTCTTTCCACTCAGCATCACTCTCAGCTTCATCAATAGTAGCTTGCTTTGATGTTGAGATGTCCATAGAAGGAGCGTGTTCAAAAGATGTATGCCTTGTTCTTTTAAGAGAATCTTCAACGTTGATTACTTGAATCTTTGTTGAGCCCAAATACTTTCTCTTCCTTGAGTATTGAATGAGTTGCATAGAAGATTCAGCAGGTTTCTTTAGATTGTTTGATTCAAAAACACATATTTTCATCTTTAGCTGATCAATCTCTTCTTCTTTTCTTCACAACAGAGCTGATTGATAATAGAGAGTGTCATTCATTTGATCAATTTTCGCTGTTAGTTTTCTTTTTCATCTTTCTCTTTCTTACTTATTCTTTGAGCTCAAAGTCTTGTTGAAGAAGGGCATCAATCATTTCATTATTACACATGGCATCTTCTCTTAAGCTTTTGATTCTTGATTCTAGTTGCATCAGCATTTCATCCTTTCCTGCAATTATTCCTTTCAGCTCCTTAATCCTCTGCTTTCTGAAGTTAGACTTCACTACAAGCTTATTGTAGTCTGCCACCGAATAACTTTTTCTTAAAGGGATGTCATCATCACTTAGATCACCTTCATTGTAAGCAATAACTTCCTTATATTTCTTTACTTCTTGATTGTCAACAATTTCATCTTTAACCTCTTCAGTATAAGCATTCACACTTGCTGAGCTTGAGCATTTATCTTGTGGTTGTTCAAGCTTATCATGATGAGATTGTGCTTCTAAGTTCATGTTGTGCACTACAGGCTCTGTTTGTGTGGATGCAACTGGTTCTTCATGATTGGAGAATGACAAAGGGATAGTACTTCCTTGAGAGATCAACTCAGTCTCACCAAAATGAAAAGAGTTTACAGACTGAGTAACAGAAATTAGTTCAGTATGTACACTCTCACATAATTGCTGAGAGAATGGAGATATGGGCTAAGTGTATTGATTGGCTGATGGTGATTGTTGGGTGTGAATAAAGTTAGTGGGTAAGGTGGGTTGAGTATTTTGACTTGTAGGAGAAGGGGGTTGTGGGAATGATGTTGTTGCTGAATATGTGATAGATTTGGTTAATGAGTGGTTGAACAGAGTTTGTTGGAGAGTCCTCCTGTTGATCTTCCCAGACAGGCTCTTGAGGGATGTTTAAAGTAGCATCAACCATATGGGAAAACATGGGCATGTCTCCTCATTCATACTTCCTTGATATTTTGTTCAATACAGATCTACCTAGGTGAGCTTGAGCACACACACCACGATCTACAGTAGTCCCAGGTAGCTCAGCATTGATGATTAGTTGTAAAAACCTAGGAAACACATACATCTTGTCAGCCTTCTACATTTTGATATGATCACATAGGCAGTTAAAGATGTACTTTGAATAATTGTAGGTTCTTCCCTCAAAAAAACCAATAATGCTAGATGAGATATGCCTTGAAAATCTCTCAAGTCCAGATTTCCTATTATAGATGCACTTGAGATTAGTGTGGCAGAGAAATCTATAGGGCTTGTAGAGTCTTCCTTTTTATTTCTCCCTTCTTGAAATCACCATCATATCCCATCAGAAGAAAAACTATGTTTTCCTTTTCGAATACATCAGGATGACCAGCTTCTGCATCTCCAACTCAAGAACCCTTTTTATTGTTTGTTCATTCACTCTCAGTCTTCGGTTCTTCACCTCAGCCATAATAACTTCACCATCTTCTTCTATCTGTGTAGAGTTCCAGAAATCAGTGATGTATGATTGATGAATCACAGGCTCTGCTGATAAGGCATAGAACAGCCTTGATCTTCTTAGATATCGTATAATATCTTGACACCCTTCCATAATACGGTCATCAGGATCTAAGAAAGTACACACATTATGTTCTCTTGCAAATCGATTATCCATCTATTTCGAAGAAGATGATTTTGTTAGTATCACATTAATGATTATGAGAATACGAACAGTTATTTGAATAAACAAAAAAAACGGTTCATTATTGAACATTACAACATGTTTTACCTTGAACACAGTGATCAGAGAACAAGGTTATGTGTTTGTTTGATGTTTTGATTCAGAAATTTGAATGTTAGAGAGAGGGGAAAAGTTTGTTGAGTGTTTTCCCTAGGTCTGAAAAGTGTTCTGAAAAAGTGAATAATGAATATTGAGATCAAGAACATTATTATACTCTCTCAGACACATTAATTTTATTTATTTAATAATGTGGGACCCTCAACATTTAACTTATTCGTAGTTCTTAGTTCTTCAGCACATTATCAATGGATTCCGTATATCATCTTCGGATGACTTAAAAACTTCTCCTGATTAAGAATAACTTAAATGTTCATAGGTAACCAAACTATGAAGTTATATTTGTTGATCTTTGCTCATCCGTAGTTTATCAGTCTACGAAAGATATTTAAGCTCTCCACACTGTCTTTTCTATGGATGTTAAAGATGGCACTATAGCATATGTTGATGTTTATAGAACACTTGTGAAGAAAAACATATTTTTAATGTATGGTCCAAGTCCACGGCTTAGAAACATTTATTACTATTGGGCCTTGATGACTTTGTATTCATGCCAATTGAGTACAAGAAAGTTTAAATAATTTACAAGAAAAGTTTCATGTATCCAGGAGCTAAGTTGGTGCTCAGGTTCCAATTCCTTCAAATTATAAATGAAATAGAAGCTGCTGAATGATAAACTTATCTTCATGATTTCTACTCCCCCTAAATTTGTGATTAATGATGACAGTGTGCATTTTTCATCAATTTCAAAGAAGAATTTCATGAGAGTTGTTTAACATCATGATTATGCACAAACATGTATACACATATGATGGGATCATACTATAATACTAAGCCTCTTTTAGATGAGTTATTTAGTTGAATTGATACCTAAACACAGTTCTGATTGCATCTATATTGTCCACGTAAATTCATACAAGAGCTAATGTGTCAACTAGGCATGTTGTTTATCATGTTTTCATATTGATTAGGAGATAACTGTTATGGGCTTCACATACAATTCACGAAGATTTTGTCCTCCCTTTGCAAGTCAAATCATCAAATTTGTCACACTTAATAACTATGTACTTTGATTTATAAGTTCTATCTTGAGATGCATTTTACATCTCATTAATGCATTGATATAAAAGCTCTTGATAAATGTACAATTGATCACATAGGATTCTTTTGAGAGCGTAGATACGATCATCATCAGGTCACTAGGTCTTTACTCACGTAATACAGAGGTGCCTTTAACCGAGGTCTTTGTTTACACAAAACAGAGGGATGATGTGGATCATGATCTTTTCACCTTTGATAACTGATATACAGTATGGTGATCATACACCCAGGTCTTTGTTTACACAAAACAGGGGTGTATGTTTTGCAAAGATAGATATTATAAAGCGTCTGTACATAGTGTACTAGCTGACATTTAGTGATATTTAAGAATTTGGGAATAAACAAAGATATAGTGTACTATCATTTGCCATGCATATGTCATGCTGAAGCATCATTACATGCTTTTCCTTGTTTGTTCAAGTTGATTAATCTAAGTTAATCATGCCTAGAGACTCAATTAGAAAATTAAATCTAACTAAATCAAAGACTTTAGTAAATAAATTAGCAAGCTGATTTGTTGTATCCACTTTGACTAACTTAATTAGACCCTTTTCTGAGCAATCTCTCAGAAAATGATATCTTATTTCAATGTGTTATGTTTTACTATGTTGCATAAGATTAGCAGTTTAATCATAGAAGTAGAATTGTTTATGTAAATTGAAATTTGAAGGGAGTTGTAACCATAGTCAAGCAATTGGTTTTGCAACCAAAGAACTTGTGAGTAACCAGCTGAAGCAGCTATGTACTCAGCCTCAGCTATGCATACAGATACATTGGTTTGTTTCTTGCACTCCTATGATACTAGTCTTGGTCTGATAAATTGACATCCACTAGTTTTTGATTTTCTGTTACTGTTACATCCACCATAGTCACTGTCTGAGTATGCGTAGAGTGTAAAGTCACCATCCTTTTGATACCACAGACCAAGTCCTGGTTTTCCTTTGAGATATCTGAAGATTCTTTTCACAGCATTCAAATGAGATTCTTTTGGATAAGCTTGGTACCTAGCACAAACACACACAACAAACATAATGTTAGGTCTACTAGCAGTAAAATACATAAGAGATCCTATCATTAATCTATATATCTTTGATCAATAGATTTTTCTGTAGGATCAGGTACAATCTTTTCAATTGTTGAGGCTGGAGTTTTGCATGAAGATGTTTCAGCAAGATTATACTTCTTCAGAATCTGAAGTATGTATTTTTCTTGATTGATGAAAATCCCATCTATCTTATGATGAACTTGAAGACCAAGAAAGAATGCTAATTCTCCCATTGAACTCATCTGAAATTTTGATTTCATCAATTCTTCAAAATTCACACACAATCTCTTATTAGTTGATCCAAATATAATGTCATCAACATATATTTGAACAACTAAGAGATGTTGATGTTCTTGTTTGAGGAAGAGAGTCTGATCAATGGTTCCTCTTTTGTATCCATTCTTGAGCAAGAAAGATGATAGTGTTTCAAACCACTTTCTTGGTGCTTAATGAAGACCATACAAGGCTTTATCTAGCTTGTATACCCTATGTGGATAATGAGGGTCTTCAAAACCAGGGGGTTTTGACACATAACTTCCTTATCAATTTTCCCATATAGGAATGCACACTTGACATCCATCTAATTCACAGTGAATTTCTTGTATGAAGCATAAGCTAAGAACACTCTTATGGCTTCAAATCTTGCAACTGGTGCAAAAACATCATCATAGTCTATTCCCTCTTCTTGTGTGTATCCATAAGCAATCAATCTTGCTTTATTTCTTAGAATGATCCCTCTGTCATCCAGTTCATTTTTGTAGATGTTAGGACCGTTTTGGTGTGGAGTACTAACTGATTTACGTGTATACCAAACCAAATAGTGCAGAATCCTATTTGATTGGCGATCCAATAGTGAGTATCCAAGTATAATGATCTAAGAATGAATCAAAATGTTAAGAATGATTGTATGATGATTTAGTGCGATCTATGAACTTGGAATAGTTTTCTTATGTCTCTGGACGGCTAGGGTATGATTTAGTGCATAGGGATTCGAATTGTTACGTTTTCCATGAATTAATGAGAACTTCACACGATTAAGTTTTGTTAGATCTCTGGACACCTAGGGTATGACGGCTAGGGTACGATTTAATGAGAACTTCACACGATTAAGTTTAAGCACGTTTCTCAATCATTATTGACTAAGAACTATGTAAACAACCACAAACCTATATACTTAGTTCAATATGCATTATCACACAATCAACAATGAAATATTATGCATTATAAGCATTGCCAACACATAACATTTCATTCATACCCATTATGTTACATATACATAAGACATGAAAGACATTTTACATTTGAACTCCTAAACTAGGTACACATGTATCTACAAACTCCCCTTGGACCTAGGTTACTCTATTGTCTAACATTCTTCATCAGCTCTTCAAATTTCTTGTACTTCTCCACTCTTGTAGCTCCAGCATGTATCTGAAATGCAAAAAAGAGCCTTATAACATTTTGGAATTGGAGGGCTTGTACAATGTCTTGTGTATCATAAAATAGTGGCCACTTGTACAATGTGTATACATCATCAGCAGACAAATTATTTAGCCACATTGGGTTAAATACCCGAATAGTATCCATTTGGATCTCTTTTTGCAAGACTATAACAGCTTCACCTGTTCTCCAATCATAGTACCACCACTTAAAGTGTGGAGTGAAGTCATGTGGCATCTCCCTTAGAGGGATTCTTGACATTGTGCGCGGAGGACTCCACTTCAGCACTATCTTTGGCTTTCCAGTAATGGCATCAACTTCAGGCCATCTCATATATCTCATCAATTCAGCTTTTTTGATGTTGACATTGGAGTCCAAGGATTGGGCTTGATCCTTATTCTTATCTTATTCTTGCTCCATATGATCTAGTTTTTCAAATGTATCACTGCCTAGAGTGTCACCCAGATTGGGGCATTTCCCTCTATGTCAGCATACTCTAGATAATGCTGGGCAATGATGTCTTCAATATTTATCTCGTCCACATCATTAAGCTCGTCGTCATCAGCTACGTCAACAGTAGGGGCATCCTTGACAACTTCATCAGGATTTAGCTGGAAAATCTCCGCTAGTTGCTCATCAGTAAAGTCATGATTTATTTCTCCTTCTTCAAGAGTCTAACTCACAGACCTCCTGACAATCCCTTTCAACTCAAGTATCATAGTGAATTGAGACTTGATTTGTTGTAAGAGAGCAACATCATACTTGTCTTGCTGAGATGGTTGATCTGCTTGATTTAAGCATTTAAGACAACAATCATTTGTCAATAATGAAGACAGTTAAATAGGAAATATATATAAATATTAAGTACATAAGTTTAATACATGATTCAATTACACAAGATTTAACATTACATAAATATCTAAACATTACTTTTATCTTGAATCATGTTCTCTTCTTCAGTCGGGGCCGAGGAGGAGGCTCCGACTTCTTGGAGCGTCTTTCTCTACTTTGTGTGGCAGTCGATGCACCCACATCATCTCCTTCCTCAACATCTCCTCCCTCTTCCTCTCCTGCTCCATCATCCCCTCCTTTGTGTGTCTCATCCTCATCATCATCCTCATTATCCTTTTCCTTATCATCATCATCATCATCATCTCCCTCTCTGATCTTGAGAGGCTCATCTTTAGTGCCTTTGAGTCTGAGCATGATGATCTTGTTTGTCGTCTCCAACTCCCCAATCCTTTTAGCTGATTGGTCATTTAACTCCTTGAGTTGGGCGATTTGCTAGGCCTGCTGAGATATCTGCTGAGCTTGGGTAGCATTAAGCTTTGCAAGCTGACGTAGTTGTGCAGCTCTCTCCTCATCAGCTGCCAACAGCTCCCGCCCATTCTGTTGAGTGCTGACAGCTGTTCCTCTACCCAATGTGGGGCAGAGATGATCTTGTAGTGAAGGATGGGTGGGATGATGGTCTAGCTTGGTGGCTAGTGGTGAATATGAGTGGTGGTATGTGAGTGGATGGAGTGGTAGTAGTGATGAATATGGGTGGTGGTATGTGAGTTGGTGGAGTGGGAGTAGTGGTGGTGGCTGAGGTAGTGGTTGGTGGAGGTGTGGTAGTAATGCTGGGTGGTGTAGTAGTAGTGGTGGTGGGTGAGGTAGTCGAGGTGGTGGTAGCTGTGGTGGTAGTAGGTGAAGAGGCAGTGATCAACGTGTACCTCCGTCTCTTGGGCTTCATCCCGTGGGCTGAGCCATCCTCTTTTTCCACGAACCCCTCAAGGAGGATGCTCCCCCTAGGATGTTAGGCCGAGCTGGGGTGTAGGTAGGATTAGTCATAATCTCCCCAGACTCTCCCGGGCGTCTGCCAACCGCCTGAATCCCTCGTTCGGTGGCAACCACCTTACTGCCCACCATCCGAGTCAACGGCTCCTCATCCTCCTCCTCCTCCTCAGGAGGATAGAAATCCTGATGAAAACCAGCTGTATCAACTTGGCCATGAGTGGGTGGTGGAGGTGTAACATCTTTAGTGGTGTCCCTAGCTGGAGTGGGGCGAGAGTCTCCACCATCACCATTGTCATCATCATCTGACTAGTGTGGAGCACAATTTTTGAGTGTCTGAGTCGCTCTCATAGTGGCGCCACTTCCTTCGTGACAGCGCCACATAGTCCTCATGTGCCTGATGCCCGAACAGTCGCCTGACAGGGGGTTTCACCTGCTTCCCCCTGTACACCTTCATCCTACCCAAGGTGGTATCGTCCATCACCTCGAGCACCACGGCGTCCTCCTTCTCCTTCGGCAGTGAAGGGAGCTTTCGGTCTATAATGTTAAAAACCTCCTTGCCCTTCGCCTTGATGTTCTCCACCAGGTAGGTGAAGATCATCCTGGAGAAGCTAAACGGATGGTTCAGCACCAACGCCACGTAGGTGTTCTGAATCTCATCAGATAGCTCATCGAAGCCTCCCTTCCTGGAGGCAATGCACTTAAGCAGCACATGGGCCAAGTACTTAAATTGGGGGCACATGTTGCTCTTGTTGAGCACACCTGCGGTGATATCCCCCGAGTACTTGGCCCGCAGGAAACAGCCTCGTACCGTCAGTGGGTGTAATCGTGTTGGGTAATCAGCATCCTCCACAAACTCTAAGACTGTCCTGAGATTGTCCTCAGTGATCTCTATATCCTGACCGAAAATGGAGCTCCTGATACAGTGGGGCTCTGAGGATCTATCGACAACCTCGCTTTTCCAGAAAGCCTGCTGAACTGACCGGTACGGCGTGCACGTAGTCGATATGGCACGGAAGATCCTTGATCACCGTAAGAATGTAATAATGCCCAAGAAATCAACTGCATTCCGTGAGGTCAGATCCAGATACGCACAAATGTTGTGCTTAGTGCTCATGGGCTAACGACTCGTCATCTGTTACACAATGCAAATAAACGTTAGTGTGTCAATGGATGACAATTTGATTCATTTGACTTGATACCTTCTGTTCTGTCATGCGAATGAACTGTGCGACTAAGATCTAGTCGTGCGATTGAGCTCATACGTACGACTAAGCATGCAACTGGGCTTAGTCGTATGCTATCCCATGCATTTACACCAGTCGTGCGACTGAACTCACACGTCTGGTTCAGTCATGTGATTGAGCCATTCGCCTAGCCCAGTCGTGCGATTGAAGTTCATTAGGGTGTCCATTCGCATGACAGACTGTTTGTTATATTCAAATTCAAATTTTGAGCAAAACTTAATGTTAGACGTCATGTTTTGGCTCATTAGTCTCGCAAATGACCGATATAACACCTGATAAACTTTATTTGAACAATGTACCTAGTTTTATTGGTTTCTTAGGCAAACTAAGTCTCGGTTCTCTTTGGGGCTTAAATTCGATCATTAGGGCACAAATTGATGGACATTTGAGTGGATTACATCGTGCATTACTTGTTTCACTAGAAATCGTCAGTATACAACAATCAGTGGTCTAGAATGGTCAAATGAAAATCTGGCAGAGTATCGGTATAGTCGTACGATTTGGGGGCGATTCGGGAGTGATGAATGACTGCGACCGATTCCCCTTCTTTTATACTAGGGTTTCGTCCATTCAAGCGAATGAACCCAGTCGCATACTTGACTCGTGCAACTGAGTATCAGTCGGCGACTGGCACATTCGGTCTCCTTCAGTCGTGCGACTAGATGTCAGTCTTGTGACTGTGTGATTTGGTCACCTCCATTCATGCGATTGGTTCATTTTGTGAACCAATCGTGTGAGTTTACTCATGCTAATGGTCCAATCACACGTTTAGGCCATACGTGTGGTTTAGTCATGCAATTGGGCTCATACGTATGGTCCAATCATATGGTTGGTCCATACTCATGGTTCAGTCGTGCGAATGGGCTCATACGTATGGTCTAATCGTACAGCTGGACCATACTCATGGTCCAGTCTTGCGAATGGGCTCATACTTATGATTTTGACTTTATGACACTTTGACACTTAACACTTTTAACAACTGATAAAACATTTCGAGTATTCGATCATCACAAACATGACCATTTTAACTTCATGAACTTTTGATAACCTTAGACGTGATCCTTTTAACATTAGAAAACATGTTTGGTCACCTCAGACGTGACCATTTTTAGTGATTAAATTCCCGACAAAATTCCAATGTACAGTTCGACGTTTAACAGCTAAACTGATAAAAATTTAACGAATGAAACAACTAGAACCAAAAAACAAAATTAAAACATATATTTTTATGTAATTTTGTGTGAGGTGGATATCCTAAGATAGATATCTAATAGATTGATTTCTCGAATAGACAGCTTCAAGTTATTTTCACCATAAGTGGAATGATTCATTATGGAATCATATAGGTAAATCAAATCATTCGGGACATGTTACCAAAACGTTTTAATGCTAGATTCCTGTTTTCATCGAGAGTCATTAGCAAGTCTAGGAAATCATACTAGTGCCACAAGATGCACACAGTGGTGTTGACTTTCAAGAGTTGCAGCTGTGATGATTGTCAGTATACTTGTCCTCTTAAATCCATACACAGACATTAGACACAGATTGTTGATGATTTAAGGTTTAATTATGTCAACAAACATTTGTGGATCCCACGCTTATATGGTAATCAACGTTCCTCAGGAGATTTTGAGCGGTCTACGGTAATATTCAACAAGAACCTATTCTAGACCTTACGCTAAGCCTCAGGTCAGTGCCACTGCATAGCCAGAGAGGCGCAAACAACAATGAATTCTAGAATATATAGGTTATGCTTATCCTCAGGTCAGTGCCACCGCACAGTAGAGAGGCACACAACCTATCTTATTGTTTGAGCAATTTTATTCTTTTTGCACAGATCGCCCTAATAACATAGGTTATTAGCTGATTGCTTTTTGCATTTTTCTTGTGCTTCGCTCATTTAATGGCCATCCACACATATTTGTGGCGATTATTTTGCTCGTCACCCCTTATTGGAACATTGTTGATTGTGTTAACCATAACCCACAACTTGTTGAAAAGCTTAGTTTTAACTTGAAATCACCAAGGAGGTCTACTTATCTATTGTGTTGAATCTACCGACACATCATCTAATGGTCTAGTAACCTTTAGGTCTACTTTCTCCATGTTACCTTAGTAGTAGCTAGTTTACTATCATTTTTCCTTTTATTGTTGCTTAGATTTCTCAGACTTATACTTCGAATTTTGCATTTTACACAATTTCGTTCGTTAATGTCCAAACTATTTGTTCCTCTGTACTATCATTTTTCATAGTCATTGAATTAGTATCCCAAATACGATCTTATTTCTCTTAGCTTGCCTGTCCTCCTCTCTCATTTTTTTATGTACTGAAATTAAAAACAACTAAATTTTACTTAATCTATTCTCCCCCTAAAAATCTAAACTGAAAAAGTTTTGCGTTTAGAATTTTAATAAGCAAAGAAATAAAATAAAATTAAAATTAAACATGAAATCTACTTGTCGAACTAAGTACTGTCATCGTCAGAAATCACGTCACTTTTCTTTTTAACGCTGTTGACCTCTAACAGATATAGAAAACATGGTTTATCAAAGGCTTTTGTGTAGAGATCAGCGTGTTGAAAATCCATATTTATTTTAAACAACGTCGATCAAATGCTTTCCAAAACAATCACGTATAAATAATATTTAATTCCGATGTGTCTGGTTTTAGGATGTTGGACTGGATTTTTAGTGACAGCAATATAGTCAGAGTTATCAACATAAATAGGAGTGTTAGAAAATTGCAACCGTAATCCCGCATTTGTTGTTGAATCAGATGACCTGTGAACAGCAACTTGCAGCAGCAACATATTCAGCTTCATAGGTTGACAAAGTAACCGATGTCTACTTCTTACACTACGAGGTAACTAATCTTCTCCCAAAGAATTCACATCCCGTGATGTTGACTTGTAGTTCATTTTGCAACCACCGTAATCCGAGTCACTATACGTTGCTAGCTCGAAATGATCATCATGAGGATACCACAACTCGAATGTTAGGTACCCTTCAGATAACGAAATATCCTTTTAACTCCGATGAGATAGTTGACCTTTGGTTTTGCCTGATATCCGAAGCATACACATGTCGCGTACATGATATCCGGTCGTGAGGCAGTGAGGTACATGACAGATCCGATCATTCCTTGGTACATGGTGGTATCAACCAGATCGCCACTTTCATCGGGTGCCACATCATGGTTTGTAGCAAGTGGAATCCTAGCTGCCGAAGCATTCTTCATATTGAACCGACTAAGAATAGCACCTACATATTTTGTTTGATATAGGAAATTTATCCTTAGGTGTTTGATCCACCTGTAACCCGAGAAAGAATTTCATTTCTCCCATGGCACTCATTTCAAATTCTGCCTTCATTACTGCTTCAAATTCTTACACAAGTCTTCTTGTTTTTTGGATCCAAAGATTATGTCATCAACATAAATCTGTACAAGCAGCAGTGAGCACCATCCTTCTCTTTGCTAAAAAATGTACAGTCATCACTCCTCTTCGAAACCAGTGTTTCACAAGATAAGTTGAGAGCTTCTCATACCATGCTGTTGGGGCTTGATGAGCCCGTATAGAGCCTTGTTACTTTTAAACTCTGTTTTGATGATATGGATCCTCAAATCCCTCAGGTTGACTGATATGCACATCTCTTCAATTTCACCATGAAGGAATGCACTCTTCACATCAAGCTGATAGACTTTAATCTTCATATACGATGCATAGGCTAGGAAGATACAGATGGCTTCTATTCTTGCCACTAGTGCAAACACTTCATTGTAATCATCCCCTTGACTTGTCAAAATCCTTGAACTACAAGTTGAGCCTTGTTTCTATAATGACCCCTTTGTCATCCTTCTTGAATGACTGGGGTTGAGTAAGAGTGATATTCTTATTGGTGAATCGAATATGGTAACCAGTCAATGATTGAGTGGCTGAAACAAACAATCAAAGAACATTCAATGCAAGAAAAATACTCATAAATGCTTTTGTATGATATATGAAAGTAGATAAATAACAGAGAATAACTACTACAAAAATTCTCTATCTATCAACCGTCACCTCATATACGAGGTATCTATTCTATTTATAGGCAGACAAGATGCCTTTAAAAAATGACTAAACTACCCCTGACCTATTACATCTGAACTAGTCTAAGTCTTCATCCGCATCTTTGCTTTCATCCACATTGACAAATGCGAATGAGTTAACTTGATCAGCATTTCTTCACTTGATCAACCGCATTAGTAGTTGGTCATCCACATTGGTTCTACAGATGAACAAATACTTTGTGCATTTGTTCGGTCATCCGCATTTATCAATGCGAATGAGGCAAAGTCTTGTCCGTATTTACTTTGTCTTCCGTATTAGTCAATGCAGAAGAGTAAGTACTTGTCCACATCATTCTTGGTCTTCCGCTTTTGTCAATGCGGAAGAACAACTTGTGTGTATTTGTTTTATGCCTTCTGCATTTGACAAATGCAGGAGACAATACTTTATTCTTCTTAGTAGATTCTTCATCCGCATTTCTTCTTGGACTTGAGGGATTTCAGTAGAAAAATCATCAAATCACCCATTGAGTTGGCATGTATGATCCTTTTAAAGGTCCAACAATACCCTCCCTAAGGATTATACAACCAAGTTTTCCTCAATGTTTAGGAGGTGATTGATGTTGTGAAGATTCTGTTGGGTCTTCTAGGGATAAGATGAATGCAGCTTTAGTAGGATCCAGTATAGCTTTGATCATATTCACGAAATCTATTGCTTTTTACATCCTTTCTTTGCTTAGAACATGAATCTTCATCTTGCTCATGTTGTAGATGGCTTCCATTGGCAGCTTCTATAGTCAAATAGGCTCCATAGAGAAATTGTATGAAGTCCATCTCTATGTATCAGTAAGCTCCCCCCCCCCCGCATCAACCTAAAGTTTTACAATGTTGCCAAGCTACAATGATGTCTTCTTCTTCTTTCTTTTCTCTCTTTTGGCTCTTATCTGATCATATGCTAGCTTTAGAAAAAAGTACATATCCAACTCTCCCAGTTTATTATTCAATTCCCTGAAATGACTAGTGTATATGTAATGGATATATGATTCATCAAGCAATCTAACCTCATATCCACTGAATAATCTGATTTCAGCTCCCTCCTTTCCTCCCCACTTCCTTTCAATTACCATCTCATAAGTTTTCTCATCATAGTACACATTTGAGATGGGTGTGGAGGAATGAGTACAAGACACCATATTCCTTTTTAATGATTCTATAGGCTTCACCTTCAGCTCAGGGAATACAATTTCTTCTGCTTGCATCTTTTTCTTCTTCTTCTCAGGGGATTGACAAATGTTTTATCTTTTCTCATGCATATTGTCTTTAATAAATTGAAGTTGTTGTTCTTCTGAACATCTTAAGTATGTTCTCAAATTCATATCTCCTCAACATAGCTGCATGATTGATCAGTTCTAGTTGAGTTAGTTCCTTCAAATCATGATCTCCAGGGCATTTACAAGAGCTGAGTACTCGGTAAAGAATTGTACTAGCCCTGAGATCCTTTTCACCATGAACATATTCCATGTACTGTCATACTTCCAAGCTATTATCTTTTGATCAACTTTACCCTTGGGAGTAGACACCCCTCTGATTAGTTCTGCAATGGTCAATCCTTCTTACAGTTTCAACTGAGATGGTTCTGCAAACCATTCAGGGTACTTGTGTTATACATGAGTAAGTAGTTCTTGGTCTTTCTAGTTGAGCGTCATATCTTCAGCTGATACTCTATTTCTTGGATTAGTGCTTGATAATTCTTCTTCTAGATTCTTAAGCTTTTCTTTCTTCTCATTAATCAATTGAAGAGTTGTAGCCCTTAATGAGTTGGTCTTCATGTTCTAATCCTTCTTCTTATGAACCCCTGACTTGAGAGATAGTCCTTCATGTTCTTATCAGACATATTATCAGGATCAGGAAATAATGGTTCATGAGTTGGGGATGATTTCTTCATTGAAGACAGCTTGTGTAAGGGAGCCCTTCTCCGCAATGGTCTTTCATACTCAGTTGATTTCTTCATAGAGGATTCTTTATGCATTGGAGCATCCTTGGTGATTTCTTTTTTCATATTCTATTTCAATGTTTGGATCAAGCATCCTTTTCACTTTATTTTCTTCTTCTTTCATTCCATCATATGTCATTCCAATACTTCATCTGGATCATACCTTGATTGATCAGAAACGTAGCTTTGATCATTAAGTCATCAGTTTGGGCTTTGTACACTATTTCTTCCACTGCCTGCTCTGTTTTCATAAGACTGTCCATATGAACATCCTTTGCAGCATCATATCCACCAGCATCTCACCTTCTGCTAAATCAAGTGCACCAACTAATTTCTTCAATTGAGCTTCAGCCTGCTCATGCTCTTCTAGAAATTCAGCAATTGCTGCTAGGTTTCTAGGGTCATCTTTTTGTTTCTTAACTGTTTCTTCTTCAACTATTGGTCTCTTACCCTTAGCCTTTTCAGCTAAATATTTCCTTTTACGTGAGTAAGTTTGAAGTTAAGGGCAAGAAGTTTCAGCCTTTTCTACAGCTTCAGGTACCTTTTCAGTTGTGCTTGGCTCTTAATCATTAAGTTCACTTTTCTCCTCCTCTTTCTTTTCTGTTTCTTTTTCTTCTTTCTTTTCTTTTTCATACATTTCTTTTATTTTTTCTTTCTATTCTTCAGATAAAGAGATAGTAGAGACATTTGCACAGTCAACTCCTTCTCCAATGGAACTGGTGACTTAGGGATGAATACAATAGGCTCTGTATCAGTCCTTTGATTGTTTACAAATTCCCAAAAGTCATCATCTATGCTGAATGTTTCAGATGAAAAACTATCTTATCCATTGAAGAGTTCTTCAAATTCAACTTTCTCATAGTGAGAGTCATCTGTGTTTCCAGAGTATACCACCATTTCTAAAGTTTGATCTTTAAACTTTGTTTGACTTGCATCACCTTCTTTTTCTTCATTTTCAGAAACATACTTGTTATCATCCACATCTACCGTTTCTTGTTCTACCACTTTCTTTTCATCATCCACTTTACTTCTTTGACTTTCAATTATCAGTTCTTGTTCAGAGATTCTTCTGTTTTGTCTTTGAAGCTCTTTTTCAAGACTAGAAATAATTTCTGCTTGTTCCTCAATGATATTCTCTTGTTCTTCCATTGCTATAGTCTGAATAGCAAGAGTGTCCACATGACCACTGACTTCTTCTCTGGAACAGTTTAATGCAGCTTTTAAGTACTCAATCTCTTTGTCTTTTTCTTTTCTTTCAACTTCATATTTTTCTTTTAGTTCTTCCAATTCATTTTCTTTCTCATCCAGCTATAAAATTCTATCATTGATGATTCCAGCTCTCCCATTTAAAGTCCTTTCCATCCTTTCCACTTTCTGCAAGAGCACAGATATTAGTTCATCCTTTTCATCAGGCCTGTTGATGTTAGATTCAGCATAGGTCTTTGAAGGAGCAACCTCAGAAGGTGCTTACATTGTAGGGATTTGATCATGACGATCCTCCTCATCAGAAGATGATTTGATGATTTAAATGCACTTGTTGATCCTTTAGTTTCAGCAGGGTGATCATGGAATGATGGTAAAGGTTGGTAAGATGACATAGGTGACTGATGTGGTGGTGATAATGGAGATTGATGATGAGGTGATATAGGTAAAGGTTGAGGGGTTGTTTGTGGTGTTGGTTGTGGTGATTGTTGTGGTTGTGGTTGTGGTGATGGTTGTGGTGATGTTTTTGGAGATGGTTGTGGTGATTATTGTGGTTGTGGTTGTGATGATGTTTGTGGTGATGTTTGTGGAGATGATTATGGAGTTGGTTGTGGTGATGGTTGGGGTATTGGTTGTGGTGGTGGTTGAGCTTGACATACTTGATTAAATTGCTTAATCATATAAGGAAGAAGAGGTGAGTGGGCACCACTGTAAAAGTTCATTTGGTCCTTCTTATTGATATATTTATAGGATCTTGCATCATAGTGAGGGATGTCAAGCACAGGTCCTTCATTAACAGTGTCATGGAATGATTCATTGATTAGACATTGAATGAATCTTGGATACAACATAAACTTGTATCTTATTCCTTCTTGGATGTTCGAAATCAGGCCATTGAACACATATGCAGACATATTAAACAGTCTGTTGGTGCAGAGAGCACAAATTGCAGAAGATGTGAGGACTGGAATGTCATTCCATCCTGTTTTTCTCTTTGACAGACAGTGTTGGAACATATGAATTAGGAATCTCCAAGGCAGATCCACTAATCCCTTAACTATCTGTTTTGCTTCATAACCTCATTCATAACCAATTTCAGCGAAAAATGTGGTTATTTCTTCATCATCTTGTTCCAGATGATCATTAGCATTATCACCAAATTGTAGATATCTTCGAACAAAATCTTCAGTGATCCTCAAAGTGAGCTCATTGTTGATTCTCCCAGTTAATGTTCTCACACCATTAGCTTCAACTACCTCAGCTGAGTCCCAGAACGACCTGATGAGATTCTCATAGATTGTGGGTCTCACAGTCATGGCATATGCTACCCTTGTGGTAGATAAGAATCTTATCATATCTCTAAGTCCTTCGGCTTCAGGCACATCACAGTGTAAATAACCGCTGACTTTATGGAGCTTGCTCCATGTAAGATTTGCCATGTAATCTGCACAAGAGACATGTGTATTAGTTATCAGTCTGACTTTAAATTAACATGCTTTGTTCTTACAATGAACATGAATATCAAGATTTTCATGATGATAAGAATTTTTGTTGGTTTTCATTCTCATTGAAGTCGAAAAGGTGTATTATGTTACATCAATAAAACATGTTTTGTGTTCCTCCTTATCAGTTGGTTCATTGACTAGTTTAGGTTTATCATTCTGAAACATAGGTCTTGATTAAAATTTTTATGAAATTTTCACCTTATTTCCGATATGAATGTTGTTTCAGAATCGATAACAGAAGTCGATTGAGTAGATTCACACGGAAATCTTTGAACGTTTATGATGATGGTGATTGAAGATGGTGTACTATACGTTTGCGCTCGTCTCACTATAAAGTCTCTCAAATTTAAAAAGTATTAAATGACCCGTTTAAATTCCTTTAAATAGTCAAATAATACATTTTGAAAGATTTTACAAGTTTAAAAGCAAATACAGTCACCACTGTAGCAAATGCGGAAGGTTAATTTGTTTGACTTTTGGTCATCCGCATTTGTTAGCTGTAGAAAATGCGAAGACAAACTTTTGACATTGACTGGCCACATTTGGCTATTGTTATAAATGCGGAAGTTTTTTTTCTTCTCAATTTTTTTATTCTTTCCGCATTTGTATACTGTTGCAAATGCGGAAGGTAGAACTTGAAACCTTTGATTGTCCGCATGTGTTGTAGTAAATGCGGAAGAATAACTTGTGATTATGTTCATCAGCATTCACTGTAACAAATGCAGTAGAGTTACTTGTTTTATCCTATCCGTATTTGTACATAGTAGCAAATGCGATAAGACAAAGTTAATTAGCATTTGTGCGACTATACCAAATGCGGTTGACAACACTTGGTCAACATTGCACTGTAGCAAATGCGAGATAGACCTGTTCATCCGCATTTGTTAACTGTAGCAAATGCGGTAGAGTAAATTCCACAATTACTTCACACACTAATGCGGTAGAGTGATATCATTGTCTGCATTAGTTGCATTTGAAAACCTATTTTTACCCGCATTAGTTACATGCATGGGTTACCTTCACCCGCATTAACCAATGCACTTACCTGCATTAGCTTTTGACCTTAATCAAAAGTTAATGTGATTGAATTGATTATTCATCTTATGAAGATTTTTCCTTGATTGATTTTTCTTATGAAGTTGACTGTTGAAGTTGTCAATTTTTGCTTGGATTGACTTGTATGTCACAATTGATACAAGTTTCCCAATTTTGACAGAACTTGGACTTATCATGCTTCTAAGAATCTGTATAAGCTGAGATATAATACTATGACTTATTGCAACAACACCAACTAAAATTCTTTTTGTTTTGTTTTTCAAAATTAAGTTAATAAACAAAAATTTGGACTTACTCAAAAATTTTACATTACTCCCCTTAAAGTTATGTCCACATATGGATAGAAACTTTAAAGATTTAAAACCTTTTGAATATTATTTTGATTAATATTAATAATGATGAGAAAAATCTCTTTGTTGGGATCATATCATTCTTACATTACACTTGTGCATCCTTTATGATTAGATGGACATGATCATGTACTTGAAGATTAAAGATATGTTTGTCCTCTTAAACCCATACTTGGTTGATATTTTGATGCAAATGACTTTTATCAAGTTTTGGTTGATAATTATTCAATGTGTACCTCACACACATAAGCATGAAATGATCAACCCTCCTTATACAATGCATGGTAGAACTTTTTCACTGCTTTTCTTACCAGGTTACTTAAGTCATGAAATCTCATTTTCACTGATCCTCATTGGGATTCTTTTAATTTGATCCTTTTTCATATTGATCCACATTGGGATTCTTTTTACTTCACTTTGGAAGGTGATCCATGATAGGATTCTTTTGTTCATTCCCTTGGAATGTATTACTTTGTTGATTCATCCAATTTTGGATGAGTTCCACATGGGAATCATTTGGATCATCACATCTACACTGTGTGCAAGTTTCATGAGGTCTTTGCTCAGCAAAACAAAGATGAAACATGATATGGTGAAAGAGATTCATAAAGTATCATTACCTGGTGTGTTTAGGCTACTACACACACATGCATTTAGATAAGCCAATACATACCTGTACTTTATGATGAGTGTTTCACAATTGAATATATCTTTAATTCATCACTGTATGTATCTTTTCTTCCAAGTTGAGCCTACCAACATATCTGGTAAGTCATTTCAGTCTTTTACATTTTGAAATTAAGCACAGTGAATGATATAACCATTGTAATTATATCATTTCCCAAATAAGTCTTTTCTTCATCAAACTTGATTTCTTTTTATGGTATTCTGATGTTTTAAATTGTTTTTGATGTTTTTCATGGTTTTTACTCAAGGTTAATCATGCCAATTGACTGAACCAAAAACTCAAACCTACTAGGTTCATATGCCTGGTAAACAAATCAGCTAATTGATTTTCAGTTGGTACTTGAATCAATTTGATTAAACCTTTTTTAGCACAGTCTTTCAAAAAATGATATCTAATCTCAATATGTTTTGTTTTTGAGTGTTGAACTGGATTATTAGTTATAAAGACAGCAGCGGTGTTGTCAATAGAAATTGGTGTGTGCAAGAAGTTAAAACCATAATCAAACATCTAGTTTTGAATCTAGAGAACTTGATAGCAACATACTGATGCAGCAATATACTCATCTTCTGCTGTGGACACAGACACATTTGTCTGCTTCTTGCATTGCCAGGATACTAGTCTGGGTCCAAGAAATTGACAACTGCCAAAAGTGGATTTTTTGTTAAAGCTGCATCCTCCATAATCACTATCTGTGTAGGCATAGAGATTAAATTCTCCTTCCTTTGGATACCATAACCCAAGAGCTGGCTTACCCTTCAGATATCTGAATATCCTCTTGACTACGTTCACATGTGATTCTTTTAGATCAGCTTGATATTTGGCACACACACAAACACCAAACATGATGTTAGGCCTACTGGCTGTTAGATACATAAGTGAACCTATCATTGATTGATAGTGAGTTTGATCCACTGATTAGCCTTTAGGTTCAGGTCCAATCTTCACTTTAGTATCCACAAGAGTTCTGATAGACTAACAGTCAGCAAAGTGAAATTTCTTCAACATGGCTTCAACATATTTTGATTGGTTGATGAAGATTTCATCTGCTGTTTGTTGGACTTGCACCCCTAGAAATAAGGTGAGTTCCCCCATAGCACTCATTCAGAACTTTGAATGCATACGGTCTTCAAATTCTTTGCAGAGTTGCATGTTTGTCTAGCCAATATAATGTCATCCACGTAGATCTAGACTAACAGCATGTCTTTTCCTATTTTTCTTCTAAGGAGAGTCTGACCAATCCTTCCTCTTTCATACCCATGTTCAAGAAGAAAGGATGACAGAGTCTCATACCACTTTCTTGGTGCTTGATGAAGACCATACAGAGGTTTGTCAAGTTTGTAAACTCTGTGAGGGAAACCTGGATCTTCAAAGCCAGGTGGTTGACTCACATAGACTTCTTCAGCAATCTTTCCATACAGGAAGGCACACATTACATCCATTTGATAAACAATGAATTTCATGGACGTAGAATATGCAAGAAAGATTTTGATTGCTTCTAGTCTGGCAATAGGATCAAACACTTCATCGTAGTCAATTCCTTCTTCTTGAGTGTATCCTTGTGCCACTAGTCTTGCTTTATTTCTGATGACGATCCCTCTATCACCAGTCTTGTTCCTGTACAACTATCTGGTACCGATAGGGTATTGTCCTTCGGGAAGATCTACCAGCTGCCATACTTCTTGCTTCTTGAATTGGAGCAATTCTTCCTGCATTGCTTCAATCCAGCTATTGTCTTGAAGTGCCTCTTTGATGCTTTTGGGTACTGTTTGACATAGAAAGCATGAGAACAAATAGATGTTTGCAATACTAGACTTGCTTCTTGTCACCCTCTCATTAAGATCACCAATAATGGTTTCAACTGGATGATTCTTGTGTATTCTTGTGGTTGGAATGGTGTCACCAGCAATAGTTACATCAAGATTGGAGACATTCAGTTGATTATGGTCAGAGGCACATTCGTCTTGTATTGTTGTTGAATTATGAAGATTGTCAACTTCTATTTTATTAACTGCTACATCTTCAACACACTAAGATTGCATGCATCATTTGATGTATCTTGTGTTTCTACTGGATGAGAAGCCTATTTTTATTTCTGATCTCATTTGACAAGTCATCTGAGTGAGATGGTATCAGGCTAGGACTTTCTTTAGAAGAAACACTAAGGTTTTCTGACAGTTGTCTAATAGGATCAGCTTGAAGAGGAACATCTTCATTCATATGTTCATCAAATGTTGGTGGAATCAATGGATAATTATCTCTTCTTTTTTTAGTGGATGAAGTATCACCTTAATATATATATCCTGCATTAGACAAGTGAAATTGGTCAAATGATTTTGTAAATGTGTCAATATCAAACAACCAGTCAGGACCATTTGAAGATTTGGGAAACGAATGTTCCTTGAATTGAACATTTGTAGATTCATCAATAATGTTCAATCTAGGATTGAACACTCCATAAGCCTTTGTGACAAAGAATAACCTACAAAGAATCCTTCATCAGACTTGGATGAAATTTTCCCAAATGATCACGGGTGTTTAATATTGAGACTGGACAACCAAATGATTTGAGGAATCCAATAATGGTTTTCCTATGGAAGATCATTTCATAAGGTGTCATGTTACTTTCTTTAACAATCAAAGTTCGAATTTGCACAAAGCATGATGTGTTAACTGCTTCTGCCAGAAGGTGATTGGCAGTTTAGCATCGGCTAGCATCATTCTTGCTGCTTCAATCAGTGTTCTATTTCGCCTTTCAGCTACCCCATTTTGTTGAGGAGTTCTTGCTGCACTGAATTAATGAGCAATGCTTTTGGTTGCACAAAAGGAACTCATATTTTCATTTTTTAACTGAGTACCATTATCACTTTTTATTATTTTGACCTTAAGATCAAGTTGATTTTCAATTTTAGTGATAAATTCTTGAATGATTTGGGATACTTCATTTTTAAGAAGTAGGAAGAATACCTATGTGAATCGAGAAAAGTCATCAATGATCACTAACAATATTGTTTCTTTCCCATAGTCATTACATGAGTTGGTACAATAGATCCATGTGAAGTAACTTCAATGGAGTATTGTTAGTGTTCACCAGCTTGGTTTTGTGAGACAATTTGTGTTGTTTTCCTTTGAGGCACGCTGAACATTGATCAATAAAATTGAATTCTTTTTGAGAAAGACCAATGACATGGTTTCCTTTGACTAACTTGTTCATATTTTTAAAGTTAGTATGCCCCAAACGTCTATGCCAAAGTTGTGACTCATCAAATGATGCTTTAGACAAAAGAAATGTTTCTTCCTTAGGTGATGTGGAACAAAGGTTTAAGACATATGTATTATTCTTCCTTGGAGTCTTTAAAACAACCCATTCTTCAGGGATCTGAAATCCAGGTTTTAGAATGTAGCAGTGAGTGCCTGTAAAGTGAGTGGAATATTTTTTGTCGCAGATCTGAGACACGCTTAGCAGATTGAAATTCAGTTGTTCATAGTATTCACTCTATCAAAGCTCCGCATCCCATTTGTCACGGATCCTTCTCCTTTAATTAAATTCTACCACCTTCTGAATCTCCATCGAATGCGATAGTAGTTCCTTGTATGTACTTGAAGTCATGAAGGAGGGAACAAATCTCCAGTCATGTGTTGGGAGCATCTACTGTTTATGTACCATAGGCCATTAGACCCGTGTGGATGAACCTTCAAGCAAAAAGAACTAATTAGAATAAGGAACCCAAGCCATGATGGTCTTGGGTTTCCCATTCCTATTCATGATAGTCACTTCCTGCTATTTCCCTCTAAATTGTGATTTGGGTGGAGGTGTTCTTGGAGATTTTTGATGATGAATTGATTGAGTCATCTCATCAACATCTACTGAGGATTCAGATGAATAATGAAATCATTGGTCTCTATTTCTTAGTAAAAATTTAGCTCGAGTTTCATTATCAAAAGTTGGTTTTTGCTTAGGAAGGTCAAGTTTGTGTTTCATTGTGAGATGATTTCTTTGACCCTTCCTTAATTCCTTCAAGTTATTTGTGTCATTTGTTGATCTAGGTGTCCTAGATTGAGTATTATGAAGATGAGGTGTGACAGAGTGCATCACATTAGATGTTTTTTAGATGGGCTTGTGTTGGGGAATTCTCAACCCCTTCTAATGATGTTTTATGTGTTGAACTCAGTGTTACAGTTTGTTTCTTTTGCAGTGAAACCTTTTCTAATTTGCTTGAATTTTATGGAGATATAACCTCATTATCAGAACTACTCCCGGTAGTGGGTTTCATTGTCTTGACATATTTCTTTTTGCCTTGTAAAACAGATGGTATGAATTTTATAAAAGGTACAATTGCTTTTACAGGGCTTGATGGTTTCATGACATTGACTGTCTTGTCTGAACACTCTTTGATTTTTATTGGGTGACCTTACTTGATTTTATCCTCATGGTTTTAATATAAACATCAGGTTGTTTTGAGGATTTGTCACCTGTTTCACTACAGATTAGGTTCCATAGTTTTAGGTTCATTGCTTCAGAGAGTGAGATAGAGTAAAGCATGACAGTGTAGTTGTCATTGTATGGTGGAGGACATGAATTATACCCAATCCCTGTCATGTCCTTTGGATTCTTTTGGGAATCAAGCATCTCTTGCAGCTTGACTGAAGACATTTGAAACTTTTCAAGTTTCACTTCAGTCATAGATTGTTGAGCTTTAGATTGAGCTAACTTTTCGGTAAGTAGCTCAATCTTAGCTGCAAGAGTATACTTCTCACCATGTAGTTTTTCTATATCAAAGATTAGAGATTTAATTTTTATTTTAAAGTTTTTTATTTCTCTCTTCATCATCTCTGATTTCACCTTTTCTTCTTTGATTTTATCAGCCACTTTGTGATTATCCTCTTTATACCCTTGCAATTCATTAATGCATTTTTCACTACAAAGGTTAGATTTTACCTCAATAGGCATTGGAGATGGTCCATCATTGATGTGAGCCATAAGAGCATGATTTTGAAATTGAGGCTTGACTTCCTCTACATACACTCCAGTCACATACTCCATCTTGCTTTATTACAAGTGCACTGGCTGAAGACTGGCTGCTTCCATGAGCTTGGTTTGTCAGTTGGGGTGGATTATGATATGATTGGTGTTGATGATACTGTTGTTGTTGGTTGTTGGAATGGAAGCTTGAGTTAGGTTGTGATGATGATTGGCCTGGAGAATTCCTTTGATAGTTGTTTCTCTTGGGGGAATTGCACTCTCTGAGAAATGGCCAGTCATGCCACAGTTAAAGCATTTCACCTTGGATTTATCATATCCAAGTTTTGTATTCTCATTTAGGCTCATCTTTCTTCTTTTTCTGAAGAATTTCTTAGCTCTCATTGCAATCATGGCCATTTTCCATTGTAGATCCATTTCTTCCACATCATCTGGATCCATTTTCTCCAGATCTTCTTGAATGAGATGAGTAGAAGTGAGTCTTCCTCCTAAGTAGGCTTCAAAGCTTGCAACAAAAGCATTGTAAGTTGCCTTTTGTTCTTCTGATCTTGAGTCTTCAGGATTGGTTTGAGGAATAGTATTGACTCTGGGAGTTTGAGGAGCAACAGTGACTCTAGGAGGTTGAGATGAGGTTGAAGGATGATTGATTGGTGGAGTTGCAATGAATCCAGTATTGTTCATTTGATTTGTAGATGAGATAAAATCATCCTCCTCAGTGATGAATGTATTTTCCACAGAATGAGATTCTGATGGAAATTTGTAAGCCTCAATTACTCTAGGTCCACCAAGATTTCTACTTCTTTCTTCAAGTTCTAAAGCTTCAATTTTGGCTATCATGATGTCTAGAGTAGTATTCTCAAGATCAAGAGTATTTTTCAGCATGGTTACATTCTACTTCCAGCTTTCAGGGAGACTGTGAAGCATATTTTTGTTTATTCTTTAATTTTGTAAGTGACTCCTATGATTTCCAAGTCATTTACTAACTATACAAATCTGTGCAGTTGCTTAGAGATTGATTCTCCTTTGGTGTGGTGAAATGTTTCATACTGATTTAACAAGCTTGTCTTTGTGTATTTCAGCCACTTCACTGCTTCCTTCACACATGATTTTGAGTGCATCCCACACAGCTTTTGTAGTTCCATACTTCTCCAGTCTTTTCAGCACATCCATCTTAAGTGCTTGAGTCAGAATTGAGTAGGCTTTAAGGTCTATCTTGATTTTCTTGTAGCCTTCTTCATCTAAGGTCATATCTTTAATGGGTATTCTAGCAGTTCTGTGTATTGCAGCTTAATCTGCACAGAGAGTAACAGGGATGTGTGGCCCCTTGCATATTGATATCCAGAAATCTGGATCTACACCTGTGATGTAATTCCTAAACCTGATTTTCCACTGTTTAAACTCATATTTATGTTTAAGCATTGGAGGTTTAGGTGTATGACCAAGTTCTGAGTAGCTGTTAGAATCCATTTTAACTATGTGTTTAACTTGTATAATATAGATTTAGATGATTTAGGATTGATTAATCCAACTTAGTCCAAACAATTCTAACGAAATTCAAAAACAGATTTGTGATGATACTAAGTTTCTTGAGTTTCTTAGTGTTGTGAGTATTTTGATGAGTATGTGTTGACAAGAGTAATTTCTATTGTTTACTAAGTAGAGAATATCATATACTCTACTAGCAACTCAATTACCAGATCAATCAAATTCTATTCAGTTCTTTCACAGATCTGAAAAAGAATCAAGAGCCAAAGCTCTGATACCAATTGACTGGGGTTGAGTAAGAGTGATATTCTTATAGTGAATCGAATATGGTAACCAAGTCAATGATTGAGTGGCGGAAACAAACAATCAAAGAACATTCAAGCAAGAAAAATACTGATAAATGCTTTTGTATTGATATATGAAAGTTGATAAATTACAGAGAATAACTACAACAAAAATTCTCTATCAGTGGTCACCTCATGTACGAGTATCTATTCTATTTATAGGCAGACAAGATGCATTTTACAAAATGACTAAACTACCCCTGACCTATTACATCAGAACTACTCTAAGTCTTCATCCGCATCTTTGCTTCTTCATCCGCATTGACAAATGCAGATGAGTAACTTGATGAGCATTTCTTCACTTGATCAACCGCATTAGTATGTTGGTCATCCACATTGGTTAATGCGGATGAACAAATACTTGTGCGCGTTTGTTCGATCATCCGCATTTGTCAATGCAGATGCGCAAAGTCTTGTCCGCATTTACTTTGTCTTCCGCATTAGTCAATGCGGAAGAGTAAGTACTTGTCCACATCCATTCTTGCTCTTCCGCATTTGTCAATGTGGAAGAACAAATAATTGTCCGTATTTGTTTTATGCCTTCCGCATTTGACAAATGTGGGAGACAATACTTTATTCTTCTTAGAAAATTCTTCATCCGAATTTCTTCTTGGACTTGAGGGATTTCAGTAGAACAATCATCAAATCACCCATTGAGTTGGCATGTATGATCCTTTTAAGTGTCCAACAATACTCCCCCTAAGGATTATACAGCCAAGTTTTCCTTAATGTTTAGTAGGTGATTGATGTTGTGAAGATTCTGTTGGGTCTTCTGGGGGTAAGATGAATGCAGCTTTAGTAGGATCCAGTATAGCTTTAATCATATTCACGAAATTTGTTGCTTCTAACATCCTTTCTTTGCTTAGAACATGAATCTTCATCTTGCTCATGTTGTAGATGGCTTCCATTGGCAGCTTCTTTAGTGAAATAGGCTCCCATATAGAAATTGTAGAAAGTCCATCTCTATGTATCAGTAAGCTCCCCCCCACATCAACCTCAAGTTTTACAATGTTGCCAAGCTGCAATGGTGTCTTATTCTGCTTTCTTTTCTCTCTTTTGGCTCTTATATGATCATATGCCAGCTTTAGCAGCTCTATGCTCTTTAGAAAGAAGTGCATATCCAACTCTCCCAGTTATTATTCAATTCCCTGGAATGTCTACTGTATATGTAATGGATATTGATTCATCAAGCAATCTAACCTCATATCCATTGAATAATCTAATTTCAGCTCCCTCCTTTCCTCCCTAGTTCCTTTCAATTACCATCTCATAAGTTTTCTCATCATAGTACACATTTGAGATGGTGTGGAGGAATGAGTACCAGTTACCATTTTCCTTTTTAATGATTCTGTAGGCTAGTTCAGGGAATACAATTTCTTCTGTTTGCATCTTTTTCTTCTTCTCAAGGGGATTGACAAATGTTTTGTCTTTTCTCAAGCTTATTTTCTTTAATGAATAGAAGTTGTTTTTTCTTCTGAACATCTTAAGTATGTTCTCAAATTCATATCCCCTGAACATAGCTGCATGATTGATCAATTCAAGTTGAGCTAGTCCCTTCAAATCATGAATCTCCAGGGCATTTACAAGAGCTGAGTACTTTGTAAAGAATTGTACTAGCCCTAAGATCCTTTTCACCATGAAGATATTCCATGTACTGTCGTACTTCCAAGCTATTATCTTTTGTTCAAGTTTACCCTTGGGATTAGACACCCCTCTTATCAGTTCTGCAGTGGTAAATCCTTCTTGTAGTTTCAACTAAGACGGTTCTACAAACTATTCAGGGTACTTGTGTCGTACAGGAGCAAGTAGTTCTTGGTCTTTCTGGTTCAGCATCATATCTTCAGCTCATACTCTATTCTGGCTTAGTGCTTGATAATTCCTCTTCCAGCTTCTTAAGTTTTTCTTTCTTCTCATTAATCAATTGAAGAGTTGCAGCCCTTAATGAGTTGGTCTTCATTTTCTAATCCTCTTATTGTGAACCCATGACTTGAGAGATAGTCCTTCATTTCCTTATCAAACATATTATGAGGATCACGAAATAATGGTTCATGAGTTGGGGATGATTTCTTCATTGAAGACGGCTTGTGTAAGGGAGCCCTTATTGGCAGTGGTCTTTCATACTCGGTTGATTTCTTCATAGAGGATTCTTTATGCATTGGAGCATCCTTGCTGATTTCTTTTTACATATTGTGTTTCAATGTTTGGATCAAGTAGCCTTTTCACTTTATCTTATTCTTATTTCATTCCTTCATATGTCATTCCAAATACTTCATCTGGATCATATCCTTGATTAATTAGAAACATAGCTTTGATCATCAAGTCATCAGTTTGGGCTTTGGACACCATTTCTTCCACTGCCTATTCTGTTTTCATAGGACTGTCCATATGAACATCCTTTTCAGCATCATATCCACAAGCAATCTCACCTTCTTCTAAATCAAGTGTACCAGCTAATTTCTTCAATTGAGCTTCAGCCTGCTCATACTCTTCTAGAAATTCAGCAATTGCTACTAGGCTTCTGGGGTCATCTTTTTGTTTCTTAACTATTTCTTCTCCAACTATTGGTCTCTTACCCTTAGCCTTTTTAGCTAAATATTTCCTTTTTCATGAGTAAGTTTGAAGTTGAGGGCTAGAAGTTTCAGCCTTTTCTACTGCTTCAGGTACCTTTTCAAGTGTGCTTGCTCTTGATCATTAAGTTCACTTTTCTTCCTCTTTCTTTCTGTTTCTTTTTCTTCTTTCTTTACTTTTTCATACATTTCTTTTATTTTTTCTTTTGTTCTTCAAATAAAGAGATAGTAGGGACAATTTGCACAGTCAACTCCTTTTCCAAGGAACTGGTGACTTAGGGATGAATACAATAGGCTCTGTATCAGTCCTTTGATTGTTTACAAATTCCCAAAAGTCATCATCTATGCTGAATTTTTCAGATGAAAAACTGTCTAATGCACTGAATAGTTCTTCAAATTCAGTTTTCTCATAGCGAGAGTAATCTGTGTTTCTAGAGTATACCACCATTTCTAAACATTGATCTTTAAACTTGGTTGACTTGCATCACCTTCTTTTTCTTCATTTTTAGAAACATACTTGTTATCATCCACATCTACCTTTTCTTGTTCTTCAACTTTCTTTTCATCATCCACTTTACTTCTTTGACTTTCAATTATCAGTTCTAGTTTAGAGATTCTTCCGTTTTGTCTTTGAAGCTCTTTTTCAAGACTAGAAATGATTTTTTCTTGTTCCTCAATGATATTCTCTTGTTCCTCCATTGCTATAGTCTGAATAGCAAGAGTGTCCACATGACCACTGACTTCTTCTCTGGAATGGTTTAGTGCAGCTTTTAAGTACTCAATCTCTTTGTCTTTTTCTTTTCTTTCAACTTCATATTTTTCTTTTAGTTCTTTCAATTCATTTTCTTTCTCTTCCAGTTATAAAATTCTATCATTGATGATTCTAGCTCTCCTATTTAAAGTCCTTTCCATCCTTTCCACTTTCTGTAAGAGCACAGATATTAGTTCATCCTTTTCATCAGACCTGTTGATGTGAGATTCAGCATAGGTCTTTGAAGGAGCAGCCTCAGAAGGTGCTTACATTGTAGGGATTTGATCATGACGATCCTCCTCATCAGAAGATGATTTAGATGCACTTTTTGATCCTTTAATTTCAGCAGGGTGATCATGGGATGATGGTAAAGGTTGGTAAGGTGACATAGGTGATGGATGTGGTGATGATAATGGAGATTGATGAAGAGGTGATATAGGTGAAGGTTGAGGGGTGTTTGTGGTGTTGGTTTTGGTGATTGTTGTGGTTGGGGTTGCAGTGATGGTTGTGGTGATGTTTGTGGAGATGGTTGTGGAGTTGGTTCTCGTGATTGTTGTGGTTATGGTTGCGGTGATGGTTGTGGTGATGTTTATGGAGATGGTTGTGGTGATGGTTAGGGTATTGTTGTGGTGGTGGTTGAGCTTGACCTGCTTGATTTAATTGTTGAATCATCTAAGAAAGAAGAGGTGAGTGGGCACCACTGTAAAAGTTCCTTGGGTCCTTCTTCTTGATGTATTAAAGGATCTTGCATCATAGTGAGGGATGTCAAGCAGGTCCTTCATTAACAGTGTCATGGAATGATTCATTGATTAGACATTGAATGAATCTTGGATACATCAGAAACTTGTATCTTATTACATCAGAACTAGTCTAAGTCTTCATCCGCCTCTCTGCTTGTTCATCCGCATTGGCAAATGCGGATGAGTTGACTTGATCAGCATTTCTTCACTTGATCATCCGTATTAGTATGTTGGTCATCCGCATTGGTTAGTGCGGATGAACAAATACTTCTGCGCATTTGTTTGGTCATCCGCATTGGCAAATGCGGATGAACAAAGTCTTGTCCGCATTACCAATTGGTCTTCCGCATTTGTTATTGTGGAAGAACAAATACTTGTCTTTATATGTTTTATGTCTTCCGCATTAACAAATGCGGAAGACCATACTTGGTTTTTCATGTGCAGGATCTTCATCCGCATTTTTTCTTGGACTTGTGGGAATCCAGCAAAGCAACCATCAACTCACCCATTGAATTGGCATGCATAATCCTTTCAGGTTCCAACAATACTCCCCCTAAGGATTATGCAGCCTATGTTCTTCAATGTTTGGCAGTGATTGAGGTTGTGATGATTCTGCTGGTTCTTGTGGTGATGTAAAATGTGTTGCATGAGCTGGATTCAAAATTGCCTTGATCATGTTAACAAAATCTTGAGCATCTGACATTTTATCCCTGCTTAGTACATGAATCTTCATTCTACTCATATTATGAATGGCTTCAAGTGGTAGTTTCTTAAGTGAGATTGGTTCCCAAATAGACCAGTAGATTACCCATCCGGGTGAATCAAAAGAGAGCCATCTACATCAACTTCTAGTTTGAGAATGTTGCCCAACTATAGAGGTGTCTTCTTCTAGTTCATGAACTGATTAAAAGAATCTCATGGTTAAAAGAATCTCAAGCCAGTTCTTTCAGGTCATGAATCTCAAGTGCATTTACCAGAGCAGAGTACTCTGTAAAAATTGCACTAGACTTGAGATTCTTTTAACCATGGACATATTCCATGAACTATCATACTTCCAAGCAATAATTTTCTGGTCTATTTTGCCATTTGGAGTAAATACACCTCTGGTCATCTCAGCAGTGTTCAACCCTTCCTGAAGTTTCAGTTGGGAGGGTTCAGCAAACCACTCTGGATATTTGTGAAGAACAAGTGCCAGATAGTCTTGATCTTTATATGTAAGTTGCATGACTTGTGCAGAGACTCATGATCTTGGCTTTTGATTGAGGACTTCTTCTTCTATCCTCTTCAACTTTTCTTTCTTTTCATTGATTAATCTGAGTGTGGCAGCTCTTTGTGAGTTGGTTTTCATGTTTCCCAATTTCCTTTTAGTGAATCCTTAACTGGCGAGGTAATCCTTCATTTCGCTATAAGTCATTGCATTGGGATAAGGATGTAGGGGTTCATGAGTTCGAGATTGCTTCTTTATGACTAACAGCTTTGGCTTTTGAGCTTTGGGTGCAACTGACTTCTCATAATCTGTTTCAACGTGGGGTCCAGCAGTTTATTCACTTTTTCTTCTTCTGCTTTCATGCCTTCATAGGTCATACTAAATACTTCATCTACACCATACCCGTGATTGATTAAAAACATGGCTTTTATCATAAGGTCATCAGTTTGAGCCTTTAACACCATTTCGTCCACAGATTTTGATTTTTGCATAGGACTGTCCACATCTACAACCTTCTCAGCATCATATCCTCCTTCTATTTCCCCTTCTTCCAAATCAATAAATGCAGCTTGTTTCCTTAATTGAGCCTCAGCCTTCTCATGTTCATCTAGGAATTCAGCTATGGCTGCCACCTTCTTAGATCATCTTTTTTACTCTTCTTCACATGTTCTTCTTCAACTATTGGTCTCTTCCCTTTTGTCTTATCAGGTAAGTATTTCCTCTTTCTGGTATAAGTTTGAAGTGGAGCACCAGAAGAGGATTCAGCCTCAGTTTTTACTTTTTCAGCCTCAGTTTGTACTTTTTCAGCCTCAGTTTGTACTTGTTCAGCCTCAGGTTTCCTCTTTCTGGTATAAGTATTTCATCAGGAACTTTTTCAGCCACAGTTCGTATTTGTTCCTAATTATCAGCTCCTTTTTCTTCCTTTTCCTTTCTTTTTCATAAAACTCTCTGATCATTTCTTTTTGTTCCTCTGATAATGACACAGCAGGTAGCATTTGCATGCTCGTACATCAATCAACACATATATATATGGGTTAACCTATATATTTAATGCATACACAATAATGAATTTCAACCATTCATTACGGATATCAATTCAACTACAAAGCCTATACAAAGTGGACTAGATCTACTGATCCTAGACGTAACACTCCACCTTGTCGAGATGCATGCATTGGAGAGCTTGCACCAGGAGACAGTAATGCAGCATTCTGAGTGAAACCAGATGTAGGCATCATGGTTTGGTTGAATTCTCTTCTTTTAATGTCTACCTCTATGGAATTAAGCTTATTGATGATGTACATAAGCTTTTAGTTAGTGAAAACTCTTTGTTTCTTTAACATTCTCACCAGCAGACTCGACTAAGATGGGAGAGAGTCTAACAACCTGTTAACTTGCTCACTATTGGATAGTTTCTCATCATATTTCTTTAGTGTGCTCAAAACTATGAGAAAATGATTTGTAAGATCTGTGAGACTCTCATTCTTGTATCCAACAAAAGAATTGAACTCGTTCTCAGCTTGAATACCCTTGTCTTTTACGAGCTCATAGTTACCATCAAAGAACTCACAAGAGCATCGAAGAGTGACTTAGCATTCTTATGTTCAGCAAACCTAATGTAGATGTCTAATGCAAGACATAGGGTTAATGCTCCAAAAGCTTTCTGGTCTTTATCAATTAGCTTTAGATCATTCTTGTTGAATGTAGTTGGGTCCTTGTTTTGAGTCACGACATCACCAATAGTGACAGTTGGTATATGTGGACCAGAGATGATAGATTCCCATTAGTTGTGGTCGGTGTAGAAGAAAAAGGCTTTGAGACATCACTTCCAATCTTCAAAGTTGTCTCCATTTATGAGTCTTGGAGGTTGGTTGGGAGCTACACTTTCAAAATTAGCAAGGGTGAGAGAAGTCATCTTTGACATTCTAGTTCCTTGAAGAAGTGATAATTTTGTAGAAAATAACTTGTTTGGCAGAGCTAGTTTTGTAGAAAGAAGATAGTTTCATAGTGAATACTAGCTTCGTGTAGCCGACAGTAGTTTCGTTGGAAATTTCGACAGCAATTTCGCTAGCCAAATGCTTGGGACTACTTAGTTTCGCCGATAATTTCGCAAGAAACAAGCTTGAACTTTCATTCAATGATACTTTCTACAGCAATTTCACTTAGAATATGCACACAAGCATTGTTGAACTTTCGTTCAAGATCACTACTTTCATTGAGATGCTGAAAACAACTACAAAGTGTAAAACACTTGTAGTTTCATTAGATGAAGATGCAGTTTTGTTGGATGATAATACAGTTTTGCTGGATGAATCTAAAAGGCTTTTTCAACATGAAATCAATCTGAAATTGCCTAAATCTCAACTTATTTGAGATCTGATTATTCATAGAGCTTTCCTAACTAATAACAACCAAATTCAATAAAATTCCATATCAAATACACTCAAATTGATCCGGAATTGTTGAAATATTAATATTGAACAAAAACAACAAAAAACCTCAAACAATCAACAGCACTAAGGCTCTGATACCATTTTGTTAATCCATTTGATCGAATTTCAGTACAATTGATATATTCAATCGGTCAATATTAGAAACAATAAAGAACAACAAAGATGAAGATGAATAATAACAACCATAATGTATTCAAATATAATCAATAAGGATCCAATACAATCAAAGGAAACAATGCTCAATATATTTCAGTAAAGTAACAACTTACAATAGTCTCTTGCAACAGAAATATTCGATTAGGGTTTTGCAAGGATGCTCAACAATGAGCAAGATCAAAAGTATATATAGAAGTCATAGTTTCGCCAATAGTTTCACTGTCAGTGAAACTATGCTGCCAAACTATAGTTCCGCCCGATAGACAGGGAACTAAACAGCTGACTATGAGAGAAACACAGTTTCGCTCATAGTTTCAATGGGTAGCAAAACGACACAAAATAAAAAACATTCAAAAGTAAACTAAAATTAAACCTATTACAATGAAATATAAACAAAATCTAAACTAAGGAGACTCCAACCTATACATGATCTTTACAAGTTGACAATGGCATCTTTATAAGTAAGTCAAAGTAGTACAAGACATACTTACAAGATTCAACATGACTTAATGTAATGTGGAAAACACATCCATAGCGAGAAACCACTCCTTTGGACTTGATCTTGAAGGGGAGTGTGTAGATGAACACCTTTACAGGGTTATGATTGGATCTTTTATGTACCTCACAGCTAGCAGGCCTAAAGCCATATTTTCTACATGCATTTGAGTAAGATATCAAGGCAACCCATGATGTCACACCTAGTTGCTGTCAAGAGGATTCTTAGATATCTCAAAGGTGCTTTTAAACTAGGCCTTTGTTATCCAAAGAATTCTGACTTTAATATGTATGCCGATACATATAATGACTATGGTGATTGCAACATGCCTACAAAGTCTACAACTTGGGGATGTGAATTCGTTGTTGTAAGGATAGTCTCTTGGCAATACAAGAAACAATCATGTGTGTCTGCATCAACTATTGAAGATGAATCCATGACTACTGCTAGCCGTTATGCTCAAGTGCTTTGGATTCAGAATTAGATGTTGGACTATGAATTCAACTTCAAGGAGACACCAATCCACAAAGACAACAATATTGCTATCTCTATTACCAAGAGTCGTATGTAACACCCAAGGACAAGACACATCAACATAAGGTATCATCTAATTAGAGATAATTTGGAAAAAGGATTGATAAAACTAGTAAAAGTTAACACAAATGAATAATATGCTGATCCATTCACAAAGGCTTTTGATGAACAAAGATTTAATATCTTGTATCAGCTATTGGGATGACTAACTTTAACTAGATTATCATAAAAACTTAATTCAAGACTATTTCTAAACATGTGTGTCCTAAAGTGTCACCTACATAAGCTTAGTTTACTTTGAAAGACATCTTTTCAAATGATATTGCTTAGAATTCTGGAAAATTTTAAACCTAGTTTCTTTCAAAAGACGTTAATATTGTCTTTGGAAGAATATTATATCTTCAAATCAGATAACTACTTATAAGAAATTTACCTAGGAAGAAATATTGATATATCTTCTGAAGCAAAAATATGCTTCTAAGTACCTATATGTATTTGAAAGATATTTTTTTCAGAAAGCAATCAAATACTATAAGATTTATTCTCTTAAGAATAAACTTCAAAGTTTTACATCTTTTCTAAAACCAAATATGTTTCGGTAGAGAAAATACTCTAAGTATTTTTCGTCAGAAGCAAATTTCCATAACGCTAAGGAAAATTATCCGAAGTTAAAATTGGCTTCAGAAGTTTTTACAAAACTTTCAAAGACAAAATACTTTAGGAAGATTTTCGAGTTCCAAGAAAACTACCTTTTTGGGAACCTTTTTCAGAGGTGGGACCAATATTCGATTTTTCAATTTTATCCTTTTGCATTAACTTCGTCTCAAATCCATTTCATATATATACATTTATGGTTCCCTCTCTTTCAATATCTTCTTCATATGCAAATACTCTAACCTAAATTCACCCACAAACCGACCTTGTTCTTATTTTTCTTCACAACAAAGCTATCTCAAATGCCAACCCTGTCCATAGAAACCAACTGATTTCTCCATGCACATTCACAGGCAACATAATCAAGTTGCTCTATTTAAGTATGAGAAAGATCTAGGTTTCTCAAAGGTTTGCCTTTATTACTCTATCAAACTACTTCACTTCCCTCACCATAGATCCTCTACTCTATGAGGATCAACTATTATAACTCAGGAGGACATGCCAAGAGGTCACCATAGATAGGGAGAAGCCACTGTCTGCCTTAGTACAAGGGAGGAAGATTTTCATCGCTCTAGCCTCCATAAACACTCATCTCCGACCGGATGATGTAGAAGGTCATTTGTCCTCCCAAATCTGCAGTAAACCACTCCTTTAGACGGATGGGCTATGAAGGTGACTTCTCAGTTAGAACCCTCTGGAAAAGGAAGGTCTCATCCCAGTAAAAGTACCTCCAACATGTGGTCATTCACAACTTATTTAACAAGCATGGAGGATGGGACCATATTCCTAAAGACCTTTCTTTTATAGTCTATGGGAAAATTTAGGGGGTCAAGTTCTGGTATTCATATGTATATACTAATTTACTTGTAAACTTGGACTCATTAGAATATTACATGTTCCCTAGATATGTCTAGTACTTTCTCATCTGTGAACTAGGCTCATAGTTGGGGGAATAGGTAATGTTTTAAAGTTAGGACAGATGAAGCCCGAAATCTTTAAGACTATGAGAAAGCCTACTATGGGCTTCTTAGGGATAGAAACAGCCCTTGTCCCAAAAAATTTAGAGCCCATTGCTCAAGGTGACAACATAGCAGCATCGACTATGTTGAACCCCCACCTTTTACTTCACAACAACCCACACAACCATAAATAACTATCACCTACCAAAATAATCCAAACGAACCCCTGCATAAGCTACTCAGCCTGTTCAAGCCCCCATATCACCACCTATGCAAGAGGAAGTGGACATTAGAGCTCTCACTTCCCCTGAGGAGCAAGTCGCTCCCATCTCACCAATAATTAGTGTTGAGGTTTATCATGCTCAACCTGATGAGCTCACAACCCCAATAGCCTTAAGCCTTCACTCAGAGTCTCAAAACTCTAGTGAACAATCATCAAGGGACAATTACCATCCCTAGCCTCTTGATTTAAACCGACCCATTCCGAACCTAGAATTCTCTGATCAAGAGTCTCTTTTCTCAACCCCTGCTCAAGGAGAGATGAGTACTCCTGCCTCTCCTATGTCTAGCACACATAATCCACACATTATTGAGGTGGATCACCCTAAACATGATCAGGAGTTCCATATGTAAGAGGTTCTCACTTCAGTAAGTGATTACATTATTAAGACCTCACTAATGGCAACCCAACCCATTAACACTTCAGCTGAAGCTATCATGGTGTAGGGAAAATCCAGTAGCCAAGAACAAAGCGATGTTGATAAGGAAGAAGATTTAGCTCCTATTTTATCATCCCCCAATGATTTTTCTGATGAATATAAGGGAAACATGAGACCAACGGTGCAAAAACTGACCAAAACATGTACCTATTTGGTCTCCAAGGTTAGTCACTTGGAATCTCAAGTGACTACCTTGCAAAGAAGGATCTATGATCAGTAACTTGAGATTTTTTATCTCAGGGAAAAACTAGCTGGGAGACTTTTAAGGATGACTCAACCATGAACATAGGAACCTATGGATGTCGTAGAGTTAACCCCCAACTCACCTATGCAAGAAGGTGATGCAACTAAAAAGGGGGAGAAAGTTTACGCAATCATAGGACCTAGGATTTTTTCAAAGAGTATGGACATTAAGGATTCGCTACCCTCACTTGCAATTGTCCATACTCAGTAACCTCCTCAAGTTCATACTGATGTGGACTCACTCATATAGAGTCTGTTTGAGGAGGGTATTCAAGAGCTATGCCTACCCCATCTCATCTCTCTAAGAATCCAATTATGGGATAGAGGTATGACACTCATAGAAGAGCTCTGGTAACCTTAAGATCTCTGGGGCAACAAGAAATATTAAACTTCTCCAACCTAAGATTCTATGAGAGCACATATCTGATGGACCTTCCACTTGCCAACCCAAGTCAAAACAGGCAAGCTGCAAGGTTAATAGATAGGATTCAAGAAACGGTGCTAGAAGAGTTCAACCTAAGATCGAGATTATATAGATAGAGACTAGCAAGTAAGACTATTGGTCAACTAGATATTGAGGTGGAACATAAGATTAGCTTCAAAAGGGAAGCCTTGACTAAAGTCCTAGTAGTTGAACCTATGAACCTTGAGACAGGAACCTCTTCAGCACCCATTAACCTCAGTGAAGCACCAAATAGTGAAGGTGCTTCATAGCCTCTCTCTAGCTAGATCTTGACTGCTGAATCAGGCAATGAAGGCCAAAGCTATTTCCACCCTAAGTCACCAAGGCCTATGAGTGTTCAAGTGGGTCCCTAGGCTTCATGGAAGCTACTATCAGGACTGCCCCCAAGCCAAGCACTTAAGATGATGTGTTCAGGGCAGCCAAGATAAACTACTTCGGGACAAGGAACTACAATGTGGATGAACTCATCTCTATTCCCTTTAAGGAATTTAATGAACCAGCAGACATAAAACCGTTAAAAGAGAGGAAGGAGGCAAAGGATGCAGAATTGCTCCTCAAGATAAAAGAAGAAAGAAGGTAGAAAAGGCTATATAAGCATACTAATACCCTTTCCTTAGTTCAAGAAAGCCCTTAGATAAAGGTTGTGGGAACTAAATAACCTTAGGTAGACAAGGAAGTTGATAGACAAAACATGATTAACTACCTTAGTGCCACAGGCCTCTATCAGGCATATGCACTTCTTTCCTTATCATATAAGTATGTTAAATTCGAGTATCTTAACTAGCTAGAGTAAAAAGTTATCTAGGAAAAAGTTGCGTAGAGAAAGATAAGAAACGAAGCTGCAAAGTCAAGAGCCATCATCCAAAAAAGCAAAATGAAACCTACTGATAGGTAGAGCATGATGAACTTCTTGAAGTTGTATGGATTCTCTAGAAGGAGGCTTGGTCCAATGTCTCAATCTACTATAGAATAGCATATTAGTGATCAAGCACACATTAGTGATCAAGCACCAATGTCTCACATTTTCTTTTATGTTAAGTATGGTACACCTGCTGCCAAGGACATAAGAAAGCCAATGAATGTTGGCATATTATTCCATAGGTCATCAGGGTTTCTCCATGGGGCTTAACAATGAGAACTCTATTTTGCACATAGCATGTAGTGTTGTCTGCCTCTACCCAGAAAGTTAAAGGCAACTTTGAATCAACTACATAGTTCTTGCAGCCTCAATAAGTGTTCTATTTCTCATCTTAGCAACACCATTTTGTTGAGGGGTTCTATGAGCACTATATTGTCTTGCAATTCCTTTTGAGTTATAGAATGAGTCAAGAACTTGATTCTTAAACTCAATCCCCTAATCACTTCTAATAATTTTTACCTTGTGATTACTTAGTTTTCTATTTTAAGAATAGAAGATTTTAAAGTTTTAGCAATGTCATCTTTAGTTTTTAAAAATAATATCCATGTAAATCTAGTAAAATCATCAACAATCACAAGGAAATATGATTTCCTTCCAATGCTTATTATACTTGCAGGACCAAATGGATGCATGTCCAATAAGTGTAATGGAGTGGTAATAGAGTTAACTTCTTTGGATTCATAAGATACCTTGTGTTGCTTCCCCTTTAGACAAGAAACACATTTATCTTTAAAGAAAAATTCCTTTTGGGCACATCATGTACCAAGTTATTTTTAACCAATTTATTCATGGTTTTAAAATTAACATGAGACATTGTTTTATGCCAAAGGGTTGACTCATCACCATTTGCTTTGGAAAGAAAGCATGATATTTCACCTAGTGGGGAAGCAATGTTCATATCCACCTTGTACATATCTCCTCTCCTAGGAGATCTAAGAAGTGCCAATTCTTGTGGAATTTTCATCTCTAGTTTGAGATAATGCACTCAGGTTCTATGAAAAGCATTTGGGTTTTAGTCATAAAATTGAGAAACACTTAAAAGATTGTGTTCAAACTATTTGACAAAGTTTACTTTGTCAACTTTTAACTTACCATTGGATACAATACCTCTATTAGAAATGTATCCTCCGGCTTCACCTCCAAACTAAAGAGGACCTCCATCAAAATGCTCAAATTGTTGAAGGAGAGATATGTTCCATGTCATGTGCCTGGAGCATCCACTATCCACAATCCATATATTTCCATTTTTGTCATGTGGATGTCCCCAAGGTGAAATGATTAGTTACAACTGGAATCCCAAGCCTGATTGGTCTTGGGATTTTCTAGTGTAGTTTGAGATAATTAAACAAAAATGTATGCATGGTGGTTTAATTATGGTTTGTGAAGAAGAGGTTTGGGCTGCAACATCTATTCTGATCTTACATTCATTATTTTGGTTGATCAGTGTAGCTAAGCATGTCAAGCTTGAGCAGCATGACTTGCTTCTGAGGCTTCTTTCTTCTCAAAAAAAGTTATCATCCCCTTTTCTTCTAATGCAGTATTCTTCTCAGAAGGTTTCAAAGGATGTGTTTTGTTCCTTTGTTTGTTCTTTGGCTTTTCTTTTGAAAATATTTGCCTTTCAGAAGAATGAGTTTTTTCCAAAAGCAACTTAGCTTTGGAACCAAGTTGTGCTTTCCTTAACACATGTACCATATGGTATGGTCCAAATATGAAACCATCTTTCATTCTTTCTTTCCTAACATTATTTGTATAATGTGTGTTTGCAGGATTGTATTAACAATCTTTGGCCATGTGGTAGTGTAGTCCATATATTATACACTCAATGTTATTCATGTAGGGTGTGAGGGTTGTTGTTTCTTGCACTTCTTTTCTTCTTCAATATCCATCCCATTTAATGATTGATCCTTTAGCTAGATATGAGTGTTGGTATTACACTTCTTTCCTAGATAAGTTTTTCTTACAACTTTGAATCTAGCTGAGATGAATACACCCTTTTGCTTTGGGTCTATTTTCAACTTTGACTCAACCACCTTCTTGGAAGATTGCTATGTTGATTTTATTCTTTGTTTGTTAAGGGCTTATCATCAGAGGTGTGGATACGGTTTTCTACCTTACCCTTCTCTGTGTTGGGCATCATTGTTGCATCATTCTTCTGCTCATTGGGTAGTGGGTCAGTAGTTGGAACCTCTTACTCATCAGTACCATATCTAGGATGTCTAACATACACATAAGAGTATGGTGGAGCAATTTCATTAGTTCCCAACCTACTTTTGTTTTGATAACACACCTTTGTGTGGGAGGATAATGCAATGATGGTGTTAAAGTAATGTTGTTCAATAGCATAATTCTTTGCTTTAGCCTCAACTATTACTCGTTAGGCATGAACCTCAATCAACTTGAAGTTTATGTCTTTTAGTTGAGTCCTATAGTTTGAATGTTCATGTTTTAAAAAGAATACAATTTTCTCTACTCTTCAATTTTGATTTTATACTCATATTTTGCTATATTAAAATCATATTATAATATGTTTAAGGACTCAATCAGATTTAATTTCCATGTTGTAGTCCTGATACAATTTATCCTTAGCAATACAGGCTGGAGTACATGGATATTTGTATACCTTACTGTCTTCAGTTCCAGCCATGAAAGCTTGAGCAGGAGTGACATCTTGCACTATGAAGCTCCAATCATCTTCTTAAGCAAAAGTTGTAGTTTGTTGTTTAGTTGGTTTGGCTATAGCTTTTTGGGTACCTGGATGTTGAGAAGCTTGAGATACTCCATGATTAGATTTATAAGCCTTGCATTCCCTTTTAAAGTGACTAAGTTGATCGCAGCTATAACACTTGGCCTTTGATTTGTCAAACACAAATTTGTTGTTGGTTAGGTTTTGAGGGAATTACCTTCCAGCTCTCTTGAAGAATTTCTTTGCTCTATTGGTTGGAAGAGTCATCTATTGGACAATGTCTATATACTCCACATCACTTAGGCTAAAACACTCGAGATTATCAAAACAAAATAAAAAATCTCCAGAGTGCTCATTTCCTGAAACAAAAACACATCTATCCTAGAAAGGACTCTATTGAGCCTGTTGAGACCTACGTCTCTTAGGGAATGTGATGTAGGGCCAGAAGAGAATGATGGATGTTGGAGGTAGTTTAGGTACAATTAAGGTTAGGGAGTTCTTGAACCTTCAGCAGCATGTAGACCATTGTTGATAGAAAGTTTTGAGCTTCTGTTCATCTCATGGCCTTTTTGAGTTCCAGCTGGAGATTCCACCTTTGGCTTGTAAGGACCATGAGTTACTGATCTCCACATCCAGCTGTCTTGATACGTGATAAAGCATTCATTACATTTGCACCATGCTTTAAAATTATCAGCAGTGATAACTGGAGCCATTGTCATGGTTCCTATCTTAGACTCAAAAGATTTATGGTTAAGGGCCATTTGAGTGAAGTGAGTAATTATAATGAAACAAGGGTGATTTGTGCAGGATAGTTTAAGGGTGGTCACTTACAACACAACAACACAATGAGGAGAGTTTGTTAGAACACTTAAGAGATCAAATGGGGAACTATAGACCAGTTATAATGATACTAAGTAACACAAGTAATTAAGAGACAGAACAAGAACAATAACAGAAGTGTTTGGTTTTCAAGAATGTTTTATATTGCTATCTAGTTCCTTACAAGTGTTTACAAAAGCATTAGAAAGATATAATGGACCATAAATACTTTATTCTACATCCTACAACCGGCCATACTTTGCAAGCCTCCAAGATACATGATCTAGACAACAAAATCAATATAATGTCAAAAGGCAGATTGCCTTTTGACTAGTGATTATGACATGCCATAGCTCACATCCTAATATATTACAAAAATGATAGAAGTACATAAAGTAGAAAGAAACAAACTCAAGACCTCATTATATAGTTTACCAAAAGCATAGACTTTTCACCAACTTGTGAATGTTGGTGAGTCAAACAGAATCGCAACAAAATGTTGGTCCAACTTTATGGTAAAAGTACATCAGATAAAGCATGTACTCAATAGTCTTCGGAAAAGATCTATCTTCAAGTTTTGGCTTCTAAAGACTTTGTTTGAAGCTTTGGAAGACTTCATGTTTGTCTTCGGAAGATATTGGTCTTGGCTTTGGAATATTTCACACTTAGAATATTTTTTAATATAGAATGTGAAACTTCCGAAGAATTCTACTTTAGCACTTTATGCGTGCATGTAGGACAAACTGTTTGGATGTTTTGGGTTGCATCAGTCTAATATTAATCCTTACAAAATCTCCCTAGGCTAATGCTTCCAAAACATTTTAAGACTTCATATATTGACAGTCCTCGTCATGATGATAACCATGCCTTTCTTCATGAGATGGTCAGGATCACTCGGATCTAATAATGTCTTCTCATCTCAAAGAGATCATGCGGAGGTAGATTGAACATGTCTTGCCATGTATAGACATCTTCAAAACCTTGATCTCTGATAACATGCCATCTCTTTGGATTAGTAGAGTAGGTCCAAGATAAGATGGGTCTTCCTGATACCAGAGGAGCTACCTGGATTGGAGTTGGTAGAGCTACGTCTTGTTGAACATCCTTAGGATGTTTTGACTCATCCTGAGGTTTGGAGATAGACGCCTCTTTCTTCTTCTTCTTTGACTTTGGTTTAGAAGCCATTCTTTTTTCTCCTCTTTGAATCTTTTAACTGAGAAGACTGGCCTGCAGCACCTTGTTGATGATCATTGTCTTTCTTAGTTGGGTCTTCCTCCCTTATAGGTTCAGATTGAGAAGGGACAAAACCCTACTATGGATCAGAAGATAAAGCTTGCCAAGAGTCAGCAAGAGGTCCAGGATCTGTTGTCTCAAAAGGTTCAACCTTAACCTGCACTTCTTGAGGGACTTGACTTGGTGGGAATTGTAAGTCAATAATTTCTGCTCTTTTGATCTACTGCTTGATCAACCTAATAAGTTCATCCATAGTGGATAGAGACACAGGGCTAAGTCTCCTTCCGGAGAATCCATATAGCTTCAAGAAGCTCATCATCCTCTACCTATCAATAGACTTTTTAATGCTTTTTTGGATGACAGCTCTTGACTTTGCAACTTCTTCCCTCATCTTCCTCTTAGTTGTCTTTCTTTCTTTGACTACTTCAAGTTCAAGTTGCTTAAGATACTCAAACTCAATGTGCTCAATGATAAGGGAAGAAGTGCATCTTCCTGATAGAGGCATCTGGCACTCAAGTAGTTAATCAAGTTGATCCTATTAGTTTCTTTGTCTACCTGAGGTTCTTGTGTAGCCACAGCTTCTTGTACAAGGCTTTCTTAAACTAGGGAAAGATTAGTAACATCTTTGTAGAGCCTTTTCAGCCTTTTTTCCTCCTTAACCTGAAGAGGCAATCTTGCATCCTCTGCCTCCTTGCTTTCTCTTGACATTTCCATATCGCCCTGTTCATTTAATTGCTCTAAGGGAGGGAGATGATATTATCAATATATATAAGTAAGCAATCCTGACTACCCTCAACTCATCATTTTTAGTGTTTGGTTTGGGAGCAGCCCTGCTTGCAGCTTCCATGAAGCCAGCATACCTAGTAGAGGAACTTTCTCCCTTTAGCTTCTGTTTTCCTCTCTCTCTCCTCCTCCTCAATCTACTCAGGGGTAAGAACCCTTTTTCTCTTGTCACCTACAGAACTTGGTGACACAGGATGGAGAGAGCTTTGTCCATCATTGCTTGGTGTAGCATCCAAGCTCTGGGCAGAGAGTGGTTGAGATGCACCTTCACCAGCAGGTGCCTCATCAAGGGAATGAATCTCTGAAGTAGTTGTAGATGTGACAGGACTCTTAGGTTCTATTACTAGGCTTTCATTCAAGGTTTTCCTTGTGAAGCTAATCTTAGTGTCTGCCTCAACATCCAGTTGATCAATAAGATAGCTTGATCGCCATTGTCTTCTTCTGACCCTGAACTGTTTAGTGATTTTGTCTTGAATCCTTTGATCCAACTTTTCAGCTTGTTTGAGTTGGCTTGGGTTAACAAGTGGCATGCTGACAAGGTCAAGACCTTCGTAGAAGTTCAATTTCTGAAAGTTGAAGATTCTTGCTGCCTTTGAACTCGTTGAAGAATGAGGGCTCTTCTATCAGCATCGTATCTCCACCCAATAATGTAATTTGAAGTTCCTTGAGATGGAGATGATATAGCCCTTGGAATTCCTTCCTCAAAGAGACTCTAAATGAAACAGTCTATATAGTCCACATCAATGTGAACTTGAGGAAGTTACTGACCATTAACAATTGCAAGTGAGGATGGTGAGTCCTCAAAGTCCATGCTATGTGAAGAACTCCCAGATTCTGTGATTGTAATGACTTTCTCCCCCTTTTTGGTAGCATGGTCCTTTTTCATAGATGATCTAGGAGTTAGATCAATCACATCCACAGGTTCTTGTGGTCCTGGATGAGCTCCTCATAAAGGTCTTGCAGCTAGTTTCCCCTTGAGATAAGATATCTCAAGTTGCTGATCATTGACCCTGTTTTGTAAGGTAGTCACCTGAGATTCCAAGTTTCTAACCTTAGAGAGTAGGTAAGTGCATGTTTTTGATAGTTTTAGCACCCTTAGTCTCATGTTCCCCTCCTCTTCATCAGGAGGCTCAATGGGGGATGAGATAATTGGACCAAAGTCCTTAGTCTCACCACCAACATGATGTTCTTGGCTACTAGTTTTCATTTGCTCACTGACTACTTCAATGGGAAATCAGTGGGCTGAGTTTCCATGGTTAAGGTCTTAAATATGTAATCACTAGCACAAGTGAGAACCTTTTTCATACGGACTTCTTGAGCAGAGTCAAGAAGATCCACCTCATTAGTGTGTAGATGATGTGGGCTAGACAAGGGAGAAGCAGGAACACTCATCTCTCTTGAGTAGGGGAAGTGAAAAGAGACTCATGATACTCACTGAATCCCAAATCCCCATCATCATAGAAGTCAAAGTTGGGGATTGGTTGGTTAAGATCTAAAGGCTGGGGATGGTAACTTTCCCCTAAAGGTTGTTCATTAGAGTGTTGAGACTCACTTGGCTAATGAGCTCATCAAGCTGAGCATGATGAATCTCAGCACTGATTCTTGAAGAGATGGGAGTGGTTTGCTCCTCCGGGGAAGTGGGAGCTCTAGTGTCCACTTCCTCCTGTGTGGGTACTAGGATGGGGGCCTGCACAAACTAAGTAACTTGTGTAGGGGTTCATTTGGATTTTCTTTAGTAGGTGAGGGTGATTTATGGTGGTCTTGGTGGTTGAGAGGTAGAAGGTGTGGGTTCAACACTAGCTTGTGTTGCTAGGTTGTCACCTTGAGCAATGACTCTAACATTTTGGGGACAAGGGTTGTTTCTACCCTAGAGAAGCCAATAGTTGGCTTCTTCAAGATCTAAAGATGTCGGGCTTCATATGTCCCAATTTAAGAACATTATCTGTTTCCCTCAACTATGAGCCCAGTTCACAGTTGAGAATGTGTTGAACATATGTAAGAAACATATAATATTCTAAGGAGTCTAAGTTAGCAAGCAGCTTTGTATAAACAAATTGAGAATACATGAGTTTGACCCCCTAAACCATCCCACGCACTATGAAGGAAAGATCCTCAGGAATCTAGTCCCAACCCCCATGCTTGGTGAACAAGCTGTGGATGACCACATGTAGTAAGTATTTCCACTAGGATGAGACCTTCCCTTTCCTGAAGGTCTTTACAGAGAAATCCCCCTCATATCCCATCTGCTAGAAGGATTGGTCAGCTTCCTTAGGAAAGGACAATTCACCTTCCACATCATCCAGCTGTAAATAGGTGTTGATAGACTGGAGTGATGAAGATTGTCATTCCCTACACTATAGCAGACAGTGCCTTCTCCCCATCTAGGATGACCTCTTGACAGGTCTTCCAAAATCCAAGCAAATGACCCTCATAAAGAACAAGATCGATTGTAAAGGAGGTGGAGTAATTGGACAGAGCCAAGAATTGACAACTTCTGAGAAATGAGGATCCTTCTCAGAGTGCAACAAAGCAACTTGATTGTGTTGCCTGTGTAAGTGCATGGAGAAATCTAGGTCATTTCTACTGTTTAGGTTGGCCATTTCAGAAAGCTTCAAGGTGAAGGAAAAGAAGAACAAAGGCGGTTGTAGAGACGATTTTGGGAATTTCGCTCTGGAGGAAGATGAAGATGATACGAAAAATGGGGGAACCGTTGGGTTTGTATATGAAATGGATTTAAGACAAAGTTAATGAAAGAGGATAAATGTTGAAATCTAGATGTTGGTCCCACCTCTAAAAAAGGTAGTTTTCTTTTTGCTCAAAAATTAGTTTTCTTGGAAGTCGAAAATCTTCCGAAGGTAAATTGTCTTCGGAAGTTTTGATGAAACAGCTTCCGAAGCCAAAATGACTTCGAAGATAGTCTTGAGAATTTTGAAAAGTTTGCTTCGAAAGAGAATTATGACTTGAATGCTTTATTTAGATAAGAATAAAGCTTTTGAGAGTTAATTTGCTTCAAAAAAAATTGTCCTAGAAAACATACAAGTGCTTAAGAAAAGATTAAGCTTCGGTAGATATTTTCAGAAATTTCTTCCGAAGGCAATTTTACTTAGACATTGTTTGTTTTAAAAGCATAAATTTCTCCGAAGATACATTCATATCTTTCGAAGGACTAAAAACAAGATTTTTAAAAATCTAAAGAAAGTCTTCCAAAAATATTTTCATGCAGAGAAAACAGGAGCTTATGAAGGTGATAAATTAGACAACCTAGGACACACAGGTTTTAAGAAGTAATATGAATCAGTTTTAAGAAAAAGCTACTCAAAGTTAATAATCCTAATAGCTTATATAAGATACTTGAATCTCTGTTCATCAAAAGCTTTGGTGAACAGATCAGCATATTGTTCATTTGTGTTAACCTTAACTAGTTTAATTAATCTCTTTTCAAAGTTATCTCTGATCAAATGACCTGATATTGATGTGTTTTATCCTTGAGTCCTACACAGGATTCTCTATGATAGAGTTAGCACTACTATTGTCTATATGAATGGGAGTCTCCTTGAAGTTTAATCCATAGTCAAGCATTTGATTCTGAATCCAAAGCACTTGAGCACAGTATCTTGCAACAGCAATGTATTCAACTTTAGTAGTTGATGTAGAGACACAAGATTATTTCTTGCACTACCATGAGACAACCCATCCACCAAGAAATTGACAACCCCCTGATGTAGACTTTACAGTCATGTTGCAGCTACCATAATCACTATCTGTATAAGCATACAGATTGTTGATCCATATGTACCTAGTTTACGGTCTAAATGTAATATGTCTGTCATGTCCTAAATGTAATGAAATGAATGAGTTGAATGAAACATATTATGTGGTTGTTGATCTTAACATCTAATGTTTCAGTGTATGTTTTAATGTTTATTATTTATTAATTCATATTAAACCAACTATATAGGTGTGTGGTTGTTTGAATAGATTCTAGTCAAGTAATGATTGAGAAACATATTCAAACTTAGTCATATGAAGTCTTCATGCGAATGGACCATGCTAATGGACCATACGCATGAACAATTCATGGTAATGGACCAGTCGCATAACTGAACCAGGAGACTGGATTAGTCGCACGACTGAGACATACACATGACTCAATCGCACGACTGAACCTTCAGTCGTGTGATTGACTCAGTCGCATGCTTTAGTCGCACGACTGAACCATGCTAATGGTCCACTCGTACGATTGACTAACCCTAACCTATAAATACCATTTAATTCGTGGAAAAATGCAACACTTTGAAGAATTCAATTCCTACTCGTATCCTAGCCGTCCTGGACATCCAAGAAAGCCAGTCCAAGTTCATAGATATTTCTTGATCGATTCCTATTCGTTCTTAACGTTTAGTTTAATCTTATATCAATCGGGTTAACGTTCTTACTGATTGGATTGCCAATCAAATAGGATTCCGCATTATTTGAGTTGGTATACACATGAATCAGTTAGTACTCCGTCTAGTACACGATCCCTAACAAGTGGTATCATAGATTTGGCTCTTGATTTACGTGTGATTCAATCGATTTCGATATAAAAAACGTGTTTTTCACGCAAAAACGCAATCTTTTTGTGTCAAATGTTGTTTTGGACGTCTCCAGGTCAAAAAGTTAACGTTTTCCGGCATACGGCAATTAGGGTTAGTGAGAAATTCGTGGTTGACTCAATCAGCTTCAGTCGCATGATTGACTCAATCGCACGACTGAATCCATACTCATCCCTCATACGCATGATTGGACTCAGTCGTTCATCCATTCGTACGACTTAATTGCCCATTCGCATTGTTCATCCGCACCTATCCATTCGCACGATTGATCCATCCGCATTTGCTCATGCGCACGTCTGAGTCAACCGCATTGTTCAATGGCACGAAGTGTTCAATCGTGTTCCTTCAGTCGCACAAGTAAAACAGCTTGTTCTAAAGGTTCAAAGTCGATTATAACGGAGGATCAATATTCAGCGTTCACCGCAGGAAGGAATTCTAGGATTCAAAATTTGTTGCTTCTAGAAAATGAAGTGGGAAATCATAACAAGCCCCTAAGCTCATAACGTTAGATGATTACCCATAATGGAAGCAAAGATTTGAGATTTACATAAATGGAATAGATCCCAATCTGTGGGAGTTGATAGGGACAGGATATAGCATGCCTGTAGGTGCAGATGGAGTCAAACTTACCTTAGGCGGTATGACTGACGGCCAAGAGGTAAAGTACAATGCAGAGAAGAAAGTATATGCATTGCTAAGTCAGTCAATTCCTAAGGACATCTTCCATCAATTTTCTGAGAACAAGCAAGCTAAGAAGCTGTGGGATGCATTGGAAAAGATGTATGAAGGAAATGCATCGTTAGAAGCTCTGAAGGCTAAAGCGTTGAAGGAGTTTGACAACTTTTCATCAATGGGAAAGAAGAGCTTGGACGACGTCATTGATCGGTTCTACAACTTAATAAGTGAGTTGCACACTCATGGGGTCACCACGTCTATGGAAGACAAAGTTTCACACTTTGCAGATGGGTTGCCAGAGAAGTGGGTTTCCTTTGTATCCAACCTCAGACAGAATGATTTGCTGGCAAAGTTAGATATCAACGACATCATTCTGAAGCTGAGAGAGGAAGAGTTGAGGATGAAGTACATGGCCCAAAAATTTTCATATGATCAGAATCCGGCATTGTACAACTCAACTCCACAAGCCAAAACATCCGGAGCACCACTTCAAACGGCCTTTGTGTCGAGTTCAGCTGGTCCATCTCAAGCTACCACTTCAGGATCTGACACGTCAGGGTCCTCTTCTACCCGATACATAGCACCTAAAGCTAGTGCTACAAAACTGAAGACTGAAAATCTCGAGAATGTTACAGTGGAGGTAGCAAAGGAGCACATGGATCTCTTAGCAGCGGTCATTCACTCCTATGACGGACTAGTTGTTGGGAAGATTGGGAACTGCCATCTGGCAGATGAGGACTACGAGCAGGTAGACGAGACAGAGCTGGAGAGAATGGACATCATGTGGGCCTTAGCAAGTGCTGTTCGGAGAGCTAAGAAGTCTGTCAAGAAGACCAGATAGAATTTGATTGCTACTAAGGACAAAACTTTTGGTTTTTACAAGACCAAAGTTACCTGCTTCAACTATGGCGAAAAGGGGCACTTCAAATGTGAGTGTGTGAAGCCCAAGAAGACATGAAATAGAAATCCATTTTCATCCTACATTCACAAGATAAACCCACAAGCAGTCCTACTTCTTCAAGCAAGGATCCTAAAGCCTTGACTACTCACGATGACGAAGGACAATATTGGAGCTTTCAGTTTGTGTCTCCGAGAGAATCCAACATTGCTAGTATTGAGGATCTAGATGACGACTCAGCAGTGGAACTCATGATGTCAAATGTTGAAGAAACTGTAACTGTAGTTTATCACATGCCTAAAGAAGGGACTAGTTCAACAAGTCCAGAATCACCAGAACTAGAAAAATCAGACACTGCTTTGATGGCTGATTCAACCACACCCTCTCAGGTAAGTTCCACTACTCAACTTTTTAATAATCATGCTTGTTCTGATTGTAATAAATTTAGGGAAGGCATTTATTTGAAATTCTCTAGGTTCTTAACCATAATGATAACTTAGTAAAGGACTTGCAACTGTACACAGAAGCAAATAGAGTGTTAAAACAAAATGAGCACAACTATAAAGAAAAGATAGAACTCTTGAATAAACAACTTAGGGAAACTAAAGTTGTAGGCTTTAACCAAGATAATGACATTAAGTTCTATCTAAACTCACTAGAAGACACTAAGAAAGAAAAAGCAGTTTTGGAAGTAGAAGTAAATTCATTAAAGCAAAAACTGCATAGTTGGACAAGTTCTTCTCATATTGCCCAACACTTAGTGAGAGAATGCAATAGTGGGGAGGGTTTGGGATATAAAGTGGTACTACCACCTCATGAGACCTTGATGAATTCCAAAAGCAAACCAATAAATAATAACCCAATCAAGGATCATGTGGTGTCCACTCCTCTTGTAAGTGATCCAGATTCCACATGTAAACCAAATGAATCCGACACTAAACAAAAGGATGCCACTTCAAAATCAAAAGGTAAAATGCCTTGTGTTAATCTAGATGAACAATTTGAAAAGGTTAAAATAAAGTCTGGTTCAACCAAGTCTATTTCTGAACCCAGAAATACCAAACAAATTAACCAATCACGTGCTTCATGTCTAAGTCCAAATAAACAAAAGGGAAATGATGTTAACAATGTTCAAGCAATTAATTTTGTTAAACAAGATAAAACATCTAAACAAGAAGTGTCAAAACCAAAGAGAATAAAGTCACACGTGTGTCACACACTTCTCCATAGAAACAGTTAAATCGTCAAGTTGAAAGCAGATCATGCTACAACTGTGGAAAGTATGGTCATATTGCATCTTACTATCCTTATTATCAGACACAAAGAAAAAGGTTGAACTTTATGACACTAAAGCAAGCTCTTCCAAAAGAAGCTCCATGACTCCACCAAAAATGGTTAGTGAACTAAAGTTCAACCCATTAGCCAGTCGTCTGTTTACCACAAACATGCCTTACACAAAGCTGGCTTATGGAAAGAAAAGTCTATGTCTGGAAATGAGAACAAGAAGACAAATGATCTTCCCTCACCCTCAAATGGACAATGGGTGAAATTTATGATGTTTGATGCCTCTGGGTCACCCAAGCCAGTTAAGGCTTGGGTCCCTAACCTTAACTATGTTTTCAACTAACTGTGCATGGTGTTCTCTATAGTGCTAAAACAAAGACCTAGATTGTAGATAGCGGAGCATCAAGGCACATGACTGGAAACCGGGCTCTCCTATCAAACTTAAACAAATCAAAGGAGGACATGTTTCTTTTGATGGAAACAAAGGAGGGTACATCATAGCTAAAGGGGAAGTGGGGAATCAGAAAGTGAAGTTTGACAAGGTAAACTATGGTCAACAACTTCAAAATACTTTGCTTTCTGTTTCCCAAATATGTGACAAGGGATTTAAGGTAGTTTTTGACAATAAGAAGTGCTATGTCCTGAAAAAGGACTATGTGATTCCGGATGACCAAGTCTTAATGTCAGCCTCAAGATATAATGACCTTTACGTCTTGGATCTAACAAAGGCCTCCATAACGGATCACCAAGTTCAATGCTTCTTGTGAAAAGCTACTGAGAAGGATTCTATCTCCTGGCATAGGAGAATGAGGCACATAAACCCAAGGAAGATGAACTACTTGATCCGGAATGACCTAGTCTGAGGAGTCAATGTCAAGAACTTCCAACTCTTGGATTTTTTTGTCGCCTGCAAGAAAGGAAAACAAACAAGAAGTCTCATAAGGCAAAGAAAGTTAATTCTATAGAAATGTCTCTTGAGCTTCTTCACATAGATCTGTTTGGTCCAGTCAGTACAAGAAGCATCGTAGGCGAATTGTATTGCTATGTAGTTACAAATGACTACTCAAGATTCTCTTGGGTGATGTTTTCGAAATCAAAATCAAAAACATATGAGTCATTCAAAGAATTGCTAACTACACTGGAGTCTCTCTACAAGCTAAAGGTAAGACAAGTACACTGAGACAACAGAACTAAGTTCAAGAACCAATGGATGGAGGCTTTCTGCAAAGAAAAGGGAATTGTGTACCAGTTCACTTCCGCCTACACTCCTCAGATGAATGAAGTTACTGAGAGAAAGAATCGCAGTTTAATAGAGACAGCACGGACAATGCTAGCAGACTTGAAACTGCCTATCCAATTTTGGAATGAGGCAGTTGCCAATGTGTGTTACACGTTAAATCGAGTTCTGGTGGTAAAACGTAATGGCAAGACATGTTACGAGTTACTTCAACGACGTGAACCAAATTTGGAGTACCTTGAACCGTTTGGAGCACCATGTACGTTGCTAAAGAAAACTCAGGAAGGAAAGTTTAGCGAGAAGGCTGAAGAGGGCTTTTTTCTAGGATACAACATACTGAATAAGAGAGTTTACCATAAATCAACGGGTCAAGTAGAGGTGTGGTGTCACGTTGATGTTCAGAGATACACCACACCTCCTGCTGGAAAAGGACCCGCATTCTTTTTTGACTATGATGGATTCTTCAAGTTCTTCAACATCCCTCTCTCCACTTCTGACTATGAGTTAGCAGCCAAAATGATGTATGATGTCTTAAACACACCATCACAGGACTCTACATCATCTGGGTCACAAGGTGAATCACCTAACCATTCAGGGCGAGCACTCGAGGTAACTGACTCTTCCTCTGATGATGAAGCCATGGAGGATGATCAGGACACTCAGGAGCAACAGATTCCTACTACTACAAGTCCACAAGCATCTAACGTTGATGCCTCTGAGTCTTCTGAACCTCACACTCCGACTGCCTCAGATATAGAACCAAACGTTCACAATCTTGATTCTGAGGTAGTTGTTCCCCCACTCCTGAATCACGTCTAAATGTCTATCATCCCCTGGACAATGTTATTGGGGATGTCAAATCATGAGTTCAGACAAGAAATCAGCTATATTCGGTTGATTATGCATCGGTAATGGAAAAGGGGTATCTTCACGATGATGCTTATCGTGGTTTGTGTCTCAGTTTGAGCCAAAATACATTAGTGAAGCCCTAAATGATGAGGCATGGGTGAATGCCATGCAAGAAGTACTTCTTCAGTTCAAGAAGTTAGGTGTATGGACACTAGTAGATAGACTTAAAGGTGCTATGGTCATTGGCACAAAACGGGTCTTGTAATGTAAGAAAGATGACCAAAGTGTATCATCAGGAACAAGGCTCGACTTGTAGTTCAAGGATTTCGGCAAGTCAAGGGAATTGATTCCAATGAAGTATTTGCAACTGTGGCGAGAATGTGATAGGATCAGCGATCACACGTTTGATGTATTAGGATACAAAGTAGCGGAATACAAACTAGAATTAGACAAATTGTAGCAAGCAATCGATACTTGTAAGCATTAAGATCGCATACGGTTATAGGGAGAGAATATATATTTCTGATTTCAAGGAATGTTTATAGATGTAGAATATTTCTAATCAAATCAATCGTTCATTCCATTCATTCCACCATGGTTACAATAAGTTGTCACTCCTTATATAGAGTGCAACAATCACTGCTGTTATCACGGAAAGTGACAACTGGCAGATCTAATACAAAAATAACTAATTCTTAACAAACTACTGAAATGTTCACAACTACTGAGAACATATCAGCATGTTAAGTACAAAATATAAAACTACTGAAACTACAACGACTGAAGAACAAGCTCTTCAGTCGTTTTACAAAACTACTGAAACATAAAAATATAAAACTACTGATATCACAACTACTGAAGAAGTACTCTTCAGCAGTTGTGACAAACTACTGAGGCTTCAGTACTTGATCTTCAGACTTTGACCTTCAGGTGTTTCATCAGCTGATGACTTCAGTAGATATCATCAGCTGATGTCTTCAGTCTTTGTCTTCAGACCTTGTACATCAGTTGTTGATCTTCAGCACTTGTAAACTCTTCAGCTGTTGTACTTCAGTACTTTGGTCTTTCAGCTTCAGCACTTGTGTTCTTCAGCTGTTGTACTTCAGCCCTTTGGTTCTTCAGCTGTTGAGGTCTTCAGCACTTGATCTTCAGCTATTGAAGTCTTCAGCACTTGTCAAACTACTGATGAGGCTTTCAGCAGTTGTTGTGATACCATGTGGGACTTAGAGGTTTTCTGATCTTGGCTCATTGGTTCTTTTGGTCCAACAAACTCCCCCTGAACCAATGCAGCCAAAACCTCTAACTTATTTATTCTCCCACTTATTGATGGCAAAATGTTGGTCTTTTTCCTTCTTGATCTCAGAGAAGATGACCCATGTAAGCTCCGGCCGGAAGAACCTCAAATATTTGTTTGGCAGAGTATGAATGGGAACTCTGTTTTGGGGAACAGGACACAGAGTTGTTATCCCATTCATGAGATTCACTTCCCCATAATGAGTCTGTACGACTCTCTGTGTAGGCCTCAAGGAAGGTGATTTGTTCCTTCATGGTTAGCTCTTCAGCACCTCCTTCAAACAATGATTCCGGCCCATAATACTCAGACAGGTATTTGGCCTGTTTCCATTCTTTAGCTCCACAGTTGTTATTATTCTGTAAGCAAACTCATCCGGGTGATTACCCTCTAGGAACAACTGGAGCTCATTTTTCCTGACTTCCTCAAGCCTCTTGTAAACTAACCCCTTTTTCACTATTTTGTTTTCCAGCATCTTCTGAGGGGTTAGATTAGCTTTGTAGTCCTTCTTGAAGTCTTCTAGGATTCCCAGGGTGAAACTACAAAGACCAGAGAGATCACTTCATCTACGATCTTTTTCACCTGGCCAATGTATCTCGAGGTATATTGTTCTTATGAATTCTGTGAGAGACCCTGGGATCAGGCCAAATCCTCACTCTTTCCTTTTGATATTGAAAGGTATGCCTGAGAGTGTAAAGTCTGAGGGCTTGCTCCTTCATATTGATGATAGAAGATGTGGCTGCATAAGCTTTGTCAACTCTCTTCAGCAATTCCTCATCATGCTGTTTATGAAGCTCTTCTTCTTCTAGCTTCACTTTAACCATTTGTCTCTGGACTTCAGGAGTAATTGCTGAGGAGTGACTTGTGGCCTTAGGCAACTGAATCACAGCTGAGAGCGGCAGCCTGTCTCATCATCTTCATCTTCTTCTAGCCTCAATATCCTCTCTTCTTCTTCAAGGGTATATCATCGGCTATGGGTTTTGAGGGTAAGGGAGTGGTTTGGTGGGTTGTGTTTTGGGTGGTTTGGTGTGGGAATGTTGACAGGCTGTGCTAGCATCCTTGAGGTGAGTGTGGCTTTTGATTGCTTGGCTAGCTCAGTCCTGCTCCCAGCACCCGCTTCATTCAAAGCTTCAATAACAAGCCCCTTAGTGTATGCTTCAGACGAACAGATCTTGGTGGTGATTGCCAAGATACTGTCCCTGGACCAAGCTTTGATTTCAATCATTGATCTTCCAAGATATTTTGCAATAAATCTTATCATGATTTCAAGCCTTTCTCTTTCTAACACTTCATAACTTGCCCATCTATTCTGGATTTCTTCATCTCTAGTCGTCGAATCTCAGAGTCAAGTTTATTGGTGTCATGGCCTTGCCTAAACAGCTGATCAATGATGTTGTCCATTGATCTGTTGTGTTCGGCATTAGCCTCTTTTATCAGTAGCTCCAAGGCTTTATCTTCAGCAATGTGCTCATCAGCACCTTTCTTTCGCTTGTAGGTGAGCATTGGTTGCTGTTCTTTCTCCTCCTTTTGGGCTTGCTTCGCTTCCTTCTTTTCCTCGGATCTTTTCCTCTTCTTTTCTTTCACTGCAGTACTCTCCCCCTTTTTGGTTGCATTGGAGGAAGGGGTTTGTACCGCAGAAAGAGTCTTTTGGACAGCAGCATCAACCAAGGGCTGTAATGCTGAGGAAAGCCTCTCATAATGGCTTTGATCACTATATCAGTGATTATGGGTGTGATGAGAGGGAGGGAATTTTGGAGTACAGCACCTATTTGCTCAGGAGGGTTCTGTTCCTGAGAAGTAGGGCCTGAAGCAGAGGCAGGTGGTTGATTTTGGAGTGGCTCGGTGTTTGGGAAACCTTCAAGTGAAGGTGCCATCTGTGGGTGGATAGAGGCAGATGGTCTTTCTCCTTGTGAGAGTTGGTCAAGTAGGTTTTGCAGCCTACTGACGTTCTCTTCAAGGATTGTGCTCTGGGCAAGAACATCATAGAAAAAGCCCAGGTCATCATCAGCCGAAGCTGAATCAGTTGACCTCCTGCTTAGAGCAGGATTTACATGCACTGGGTGTAGACCAGTTGGTGCATGTGCCCCTTGTGCTTGGTACTGGGGACTTCCAGCCTCAGGACAATGTCCATCATCAGCTGTTGCCTCTAGGAGGTCTTAGCAATGTTACCAGTCTCACTCTGGTCATGTGCTGAGTCAGAGGAGGTGGCAGCCTCACCAGATATTCTAAGCTCCTTGTCTACACCAGGAGATAGAAGTGGGAAACCCCTGTGCTGTGGGTTCTCAAGTGCACTGTGTTCCTCCCCCTCAATTGTAGAGTATTCCCAGTAGTAAGTGGTTCTGGGGAGGGGGTGAGGAGTGCAATTGAGTCAGCACTTGTGCAACTATTAAAGTTGGGCTGTGAGGGGCGGTTGTTTGGGGTGAGGGGATAGAAGCAGTGTGCACCTGGGGAGGTTGGTGCTCTTCAATGGCAATTTCCTCAACTGAGGAAGATCCAGATAAGTAGGTACCCCTTGTGTGGTTGCTGCAGGCTCCTGTTGAGAGGAAGCCTGAGCGGCTGTGGCTGGAGGAGTCATAGTATCCACTAGGGGTTTGGACTAGTGGATATATCCTGCGTTTGTGTTGCAGGGGCATCCTCAGGGGACTCAATTCCCTGAGTAGCCATTTTGGGTTTCTTTTTGTGGGTTTGGTGGGGACTTTGGATTTGGAGGTGGTGGCTGTGGGTTCCAGCTGCGTGGGTTTGCGCAGCTTGGCAGCCATTTTGAGTGTCCGGTCAGAGTTGTGCCGGGAGTATACTCCGGCACAGCCGTAGCAGGGACTCCCAAGCCAACAAGTCCCTCAGCATTAAGCTGGTCTGTAATAATGGCCATTATGAACCGTGGATATAGTATCCAACGGTTGGCAGTTAGTTTTTGAGCCATATCCTTGAGCTCTAAAAATATTATTTCAGAAAATTTAATGGTTGTTGCTCAAGAATAGAATACATTACCTGCTGCCATTTGGTGGACATTTGATCCCAAGACGACGTCTTAGGGGCCAAACATACATTCACCATGTGAAAGATCAGGCGCTCAGCGTCATTAAAGTGTTTCTTCATGATAGTGGAGGCACTGAGATCGCCTTGATATCCATGTTGAGCAAAGGATAGATCTATGGTGCCCTTCGGATATCCAGCACGAGAAGTAGCATCATTCAGTTGAAGAATTTGGCGGATTATTGCAGGAGTGATGACTACTTCTTTGGTGTTGACGACCGACCGGAGGGATGGTGTGTTGTTCTCCCCAGTGGTACAGTAACGTTCATCCCAAAATTGGTGCAAGGATTCGGCATGTAAAATGGGATTCAGAAGAATTCCGTGTTGTATTGGGACTGAACCATAATCGATAGCAATATCGAACTTAGTCCAAATGGCGCGATTTAGTGAGTAGGCAACGCAGTTGTGTCGTGGTTTAATTTGCATAGACGCCATTGAGAAGAGGGAAGTTTTGGAGAGGAACGTTAGGTTTGAAGAAGATGAAGCAATGAGAGCTAAGGTTAGGGATATATATAGGGTACGGGTAAGGAAACGACTGAAGGATGTGGTGTTAGTCATCAGTAGTTTTAAACGACCGTTGACATGGTATTACCCTTCAGACGTTGAACACAGCTGAAGTCGTGGTGTTAGGCATCAGTATTTAGAAAACTACTGAAGACCGTGGTTTTGACTTCAGATGATTGAAACAACTGAGGACTTGGTGTTTGTCATCAGTAGTTATGAAACTACTGAAGACAGTGGTTTTGTCATCAGCTGTTGTAAACAACAGAAGACTTGGTATTAGTCATCAGTAGTTTAAACTACTGAAGACGTGGTTTTGCTTCGGTTGTTTAGAATGAAACAGCAGTTGACAAACGACTGAAGAGAAAGTTCTCTTCAGCTTTTTCGTCAATTCTTAGCTTTTCAGCTGTTTCAAACTGTCCTCAACACATTCATCAGTCTTTTTGGCTGATTTCAGTTGTTTCATAGACATCAGTACTTATCTGTTTTACTGATTGCAGTAGTTGTAACTGCATCAGTAGTTGTAAATACATCAGTAGTTTAGAACAGATGAAGTACCTCAGTACTTGTGAAACATTTAGCCGTCAGTATTATAAAAACTGCTGAGGGTAAAAGAGCTCATCAGTACTATATGTGACATAGGTACTCATGATCATCAATGAATTACTAAGAAATCAGTAGTTGTCACTTATTCTAGTTGCGCATACCAAGCCTTAACACCAGGTTTTGGAAAGTTGAACTATCCAAAGCTTAGTAAAAATGTCTGCAAGCTCATCAGCACTAGGCACAACTTAGGATCAATCAGACCTTTTTCAAAACAGTCCCTTATAAAATGATGTTGATCTCTATATGTTTTGTCCTAGAGTGCTGGACTGGATTTTTGACAATACAAAGAGCTGAAGCACTATCCATTAACAATGGAGTCTTAGTCTCTGTAATGCCATAATCCAAAAGTTGGTTTTGAAGCCAGAGTACCTGAGATGTACAACTTGCAGCAGCAATGTACTCTGCTTCAGCAGTGGATGTAGCAACTGAGGTCTGTTTCTTGCTCTGCCAAGAATCAAGCAGTTGCCTAGGAATTGACATCCACCAGAAGTTGATTTCTGGTCACTTACACCCTGCATAGTCACTGTCAGAAAGCAACTAATTTACCAGAATGTCCGGTAGAATACCATAAACCTAGATGGAGTGCCTTGCAGATATCTAAAGATCCTCTTGACTGCAATCAGATGAGACTCTTTAGGTGCAGCCTGAAATCTAGCACAAACACATGTAGCAAACATAATATCTGGTCTAGAGCTGTTAAATACATCAAGGACCCAATCATACATCTGTAAAGTGTTTCATCAACCACTTTACCTTTCTGATCTGTGTCCAGTTGTGTGGTGCTGCTCATGGGAGTAGAACAAGACTTACAGTTTTGTAAATCAAACTTTTGCAAAAGATCTTTTGTATATTTGGACTGATGAATAAATTCCATCAGCCTTTTGTTTGATTTGCAACCCCAGAAAGAACTGTAATTCTCCCATGGCACTCATTTCAACTTCTGTGCATCAACTTTGTAAAGGCATCACACAACTTTGGATCAGAGGATGCAAAAATGATATCATCTACATAAATTTGAACAAGTAGATTATGCTGCCCCAGCTTTCTTAATGAATAAGTCTTATCTATGGAGCCTCTAGTGAAATTGTTTTCCAGAAGAAAGTTTGATAATGTCTCATACTAGGCTCTGGGAGCTTGTTTTAACCCATAAAGAGCTTTATCAAGCTTATACACCCAATTAGGATGTTATTGTCCTCAAGCCTGGAGGTTGACATACATAAACCTCTTCTTTAATTTTTCCATACAAAAATGCACTTTTGACATCCATTTGAAAAACTTTAAGGTTTTGATAAGCAGCATAAGCTAAAAACAATCTAATTGCTTCCAGTCTGGCTACATGGGCAAAGGTTTCATCATAATCAATACCTTCTTCTTGTGCAAACCCCTAAACAACCAGTCTGGCCTTGTTCTTAACAATAGCCCATTTTCATCAGTTTTGTTCCTAAACACCCATTTAGTGCCTATTGCACACTTACCTGGAGGTAGAGGACCCAGTTCCCACACTTGTTGTTTCTTGAACTGAAGAAGCTCAAGCTGCATGGCATCAACCCATCCATTGTCCTTTAAAGCAATGTGAAATTCTTTGGCTCTTGCTGACTGATGAAGAGAGCATAGAAGCAGAAATTTGACAATTGACTTCTTGTTGATACTCCAGCAGTGATATCACCAATGATTTGAGACATAGGGTGATTCTTCGATCTTAATAGACAATGAGATGTGCAAGTGTTTGTAGCCGGTTCAACAGCAACAGATGGTGAATGTGACTCATTTCCTTGAACCCATCAGTGGATGGTAATTCAAAGGAGTTGAATTCGAAGAAATCTCATCAGCATTTGTTGTGTGATTGTGCTACTGGAGCTACATGGAACATCAGGTCTAGCTGAGTCAGGCAGCTGATCTCTAAACCTGAAGAGGTGAGTACTGCAATCATCATCATCATCAGCAGTACCACCATGTGTGAACTGTTGACAGGAGCAACAACAGGAGTTTGATAAGGAACATATTGCAGTATGTCCAAATCAAATAACTCCACAGGACTTTGTGGAATCTTTCCTTTGGAGATTCATTAAACTTAACATGTAGAGTTTCTTCAACCATCTTTGTTCTTGCAGTTGAAGACTCTGTATGCCTTGCAAGTAGATGAGGAATAACCAACAAAGTACCCTGCATCCACCTTAGGATCAAATTTATGGAGTTGATCCTTTGTGTTGAGAATAAAAAAGGACACCCAAATGCTTTGAAAAATGAAATCAGAGGAGCCAAATGATGGAGAACTTCATATGGAGTCTTCATCAACCTCTGATTTACTAAAACTCTATTTTGTACATAACAAGCTGTGTTGACAGCTTCAGCCCAAAAGGTCGTGGCAAACCTGAGTCAGCCAGCATGGACCTTGCAGCTTCAATGAGGGTCCTGTTCTTTCTCTCCACTACTCCATTTTGTTCTGGAGTCCTTGGAATGCTGAACTACCTTTTGATTCCCTTTGAAAGATAGAAGTCATCAAGTGTATGATTTCTGAACTCAGTTCCATTATCACTCCTAATACACTTGACTGGAAGGGAATACTGCTTCTCAATGTACAGCACAAAGTGAATAATCTTCTGAGCAGCCTCATCCTTTGAATGTAGAAAGAAAGTCCATACAAATCTGGAGTAATCATCCACAATTACCAGACAGTATTTCTTCTTTGCCATGCTCATTACTCTCACAGGACCAAATAGATCCATATGCAGTAATTGCAAGCAGGCAGTGGACTTGGACACTTCAATAGGAGGAATGAGACTTTGTGCTGTTTTCCTTTTAAACAAGCAGTGCAGGTTTCATCACAGTGGAACTCCTTTATTGGTAAGCCTCTGACTAAACTATTGTGGCTAAGCTGATTCATGTTTTTGAGATTAACATGACCAAGCCTCCTGTGCCACAGTTTAGATTCTTGAGAAGAGGCTTTGGAAAATAGGCAAGGATTGCCTTTGAGATCTATCTTCTTAGAAGATCTAAGGCATACACTCTTCCTGTCCTGTTGGCTTTCAGGAGAGTGTGATCATCCAACACCTTGTCAATCAAGTGCAAAATTTGGATGACAGAATCCTACAGTTTTGACTGGTGAAAAGGGCAACATGGCCTTTATCACACATTTGACTGACACTCAAGAGATTGTACTTGAGATTTTCCACATGATTAACATCATCAAATTTGATTTCTCCATTGGAGACAAAGCCCTTACCGATGATGTAACCCCTAGCATCATTGCCAAAAGAGACAAATCCCTTCTTTCTTGAGAGTAGTCATGAAGAAGAGAGTTGTTCCCAGTCATGTGCATAGATCCCCCCACTGTCTACATACCAGATGCTACTTTGGCATGTTGAAGAACCCTGCAATAATAAACAATCAGTTAGTTTTAGAGACCCAAACCTTTTTGGTTTTGGGCCTGGTCTCATCAGTAGATGGTAAACTAACAGGTTTATTTGAAACAACAGCCTGAGAGGAAGAAGATGGTGTAAAAGAGGAGTCCTTGGCTTGGACCTCCTTTTCTGTGGTTTCAACATAGGAGAATCTAGTTGGTTAACTCTACCCAACAGATGTTGTACCATCATCACCAGTTGTGTCTGATTTTGTGATAAAGCTTTCAGCTCATCAGACACATTGCTAGTGGAGTTTGATAAGTTCCTATGTTGCACCTTCTTCTTCTGAGCACCCTCAGCTGTCACCTGTTTAACCCCTTCCTTTTTGGATTTCTTTAAGGACTTAAGGGTTACAGGATTTGATGTTGCTGATACAAATGTGGTCTCAAACTCAGTTTTCATTTTTACCATTTTCTCATTAATTTCTTCTTTTTGGCTTTGGAAGCATGGTTTTCTTTCTTGACTGCCTCTTTGTGTCTTCAACCTCTTTCTACTGTCAGTTTTCTTCTCTTCAATACTGACAGCAGTTGAAGTTTGAACTTCAGGTGTTAGATCCTGCTCTCTAGTCCTTTCAGGACCTTCAGAATTAACTCCTGAGTTGATCAACTCATTAATCATGTGAATGTCAGCATTTGAACCATCAACATCAGCTGATAAGTTCAAAGAGGGCTTAATGCTGACTGCTACTTCTGATTGTGCTGTATGAGAAGGTAGATCACATGATGTGATGGATTGGTTATCACTCTCACCATCAGATTCTACCTCTGCTCTTGGGGTAAAATCTGTAGGTGGAGCAGTGTGATTGTAACCAATTCCAAACTTCACATTTGAAGCAAATTGCTTACTAAGAAGCATTTCAAAACCTTTGCATGATGTACCCATCTATCACACTCGACCTGGGTAACTGCAAGGGTTTCTTTGAGATCTTTGTACTTCTCTAGAAGTACTTCTTCTCTAGCCTTATCATCAATTATTTGGCAATTCAGTTTATAAATCTCATCATTTTATCTTTGAGCACAAACTCAAACTCAGCTTTGTTTTTGGAAATTATTTGTTCTAGCTCAATGTTCTTATTAATTAGAGCTACATTTGCTTCTCTAATGGAAGCAACTGCTGCTATGCATGGTTCAGAACATAATTTGGCTTTTACCTCAGAGGATACCTGTGATACCTGTGGTGTAGAGGCATTAGAAAATGAAGTATCAGCAGACTCCAAAGCCATAAGAGCTAGATTCCCAAAAGGACTGTCACCACCATGTTGACCAGCACCTGAGAACAGTTGGTCATGACCAGACAAGTCATCTGGTAAACTGCTCCAGTCAACAACTCCTGGGGTGAAGAAGCTGTGTTGTTGAGGTGAGCTTGTTGATGAGATTGGGAAGGCTGAGGTTCTGGTAGTGCATGAGGTTGTGGTGTCATAGGAACTTGAACTTGATTTGACTGTGGCATGTAATAACAAGGGTACGGATATGGCATTTGACCCTGAGGAACAAAATATGCTGGAGATTGTTGTTGAGGATGATGACTAGAGGTGACAGGATGTTGCCCTCTGTGTTGTTGACTATTGCCAGGAAAAGTCACAAAGGGTGCAGTGAGTTAGATCCAGTTGATCTACACTCTCTTGCAAAGTGTCCAAGCCTTTGGCATTTGTGACACCTCAACTTGCTCTTGTCAAAACCAACTTTGGTTTTGCCAGAGAGTCCTGTGAATTTTTTCCAGTTCTTTTATAGAACTTCTGAGATCTGATATTTATCAAGGCCATTTGGCTCAAAATACCATCTCTTCTAAGTCATCATCAGCAATCCCCTTGAGATCATCCATAATGAAACATAGATTGTCATTATTACACCCAGTAAATTGACCATCAATACTCACAAATGCAGAATCAGAAGTGCTTGAAGAGAAATTAATATGCTCATCATACTGGCATTCAGATGAAGCATATTCTGACTCATGACCCACCAAGGCAGTGTTGCCTTGTACAAAGTCTTCAGTGAGCTTTCCAGATGAAGACAGCTTTCTCTTCTATTCTATCTCTCTCTTAAAAGTGAGTAGTTTCCCATGGAGTTGGGTGAGAGATAGTTTGTCCAAACTTGCACTGGAGCGTAGGACAATAGTATATGTGTCCCATCTCTCAGGCAGTGATCTGAGAAATCTGTTATTCATCTGAATATTGGTGTATTCAAGTTTGACCATTTTTAGTTCAGAGATCAAACAACAGAACCGCTCATATTGTTGAGTCAGTGTCTCACCCTTTCTATGAGAGAATGTCTCATATGTGGGCAAGAATTTCCCTATTATTTTCCAAGACCTCATTTGTTCCTCCAAATTGTTCTTTCAAGGCAATCCAGAGGTCATGGGCAGTTTCATGATGCATTAGCCCAGAATAGATTTCATTTGGCAGTGCCATGGCCAGAATTCCATGGGCTTTTGCATCAATTTCAAGCAACTTCTTATCCTCATCTGAGTATTGCTCCCTCCTCTTCGGAACCATTTGATTGGTTTCGGGTTATTCACCATAGGCTTTTGTGGACCATGTACCACTGATGTCCAACACCCTGCGCTGTTAACAGACAGGTGATGGGCATACGTCTTTGCCATATGTTATACTCATTCCTAACCAGCATAGGTGGCTTGGTTGAGGAACCAGTATTGTGAGGATCATTGGAGGAGTAGTCATTTTCAGTCAAAAACAATTTAGTTCAAGCTTTTAAAAGTTTTAGACAGACCACAACAAACTCAATGAGAACCAAGAAAAGATCTCAGGATGAATGAGCAGAAATACAGAAAATTCAATCTCTATAACCGTTTCTTGCAAAAACAAAAGCTAATTCAATCAAACTTAGATCTTGATAGCAGTTTCAATGATCAACTATTAGATCGATCAATGATTAACCGGCTCGGATACCATTTGACAGGATCAGCGATCACACGTTTGATGTATTAGGATACTAAGTAGCGGAATACAAACTAGAATTAGACAAATTGTAGCAAGCAATCGATACTTGTAAGCATTAAGATCGCATACGGTTATAGGGAAGAATATATATTTCTGATTTCAAGGAATGTTTATAGATGTAGAATATTTCTAATCAAACAATCGTTCATTCCATTCATTCCACCATGGTTACAATAAGTTGTCACTCCTTATATAGAGTGCAACAATCACTGCTGTTATCACGGAAAGTGACAACTGGCAGATCTAATACAAAATAACTAATTCTTAACAAACTACTGAAATGTTCACAACTACTGAGAACATATCAGCATGTTAAGTACAAAATATAAAACTACTGAAACTACAACGACTGAAGAACAAGCTCTTCAGTCGTTTTACAAAACTACTGAAACATAAAAATATAAAATACTGATATCACAACTACTGAAGAAGTACTCTTCAGCAGTTGTGACAAACTACTGAGGCTTCAGTACTTGATCTTCAGACTTTGACCTTCAGGTGTTTCATCAGCTGATGACTTCAGTAGATATCATCAGCTGATGTCTTCAGTCTTTGTCTTCAGACCTTGTACATCAGTTGTTGATCTTCAGCACTTGTAAACTCTTCAGCTGTTGTACTTCAGTACTTTGGTCTTTCAGCTTCAGCACTTGTGTTCTTCAGCTGTGTACTTCAGCACTTTGGTTCTTCAGCTGTTGAGGTCTTCAGCACTTGATCTTCAGCTGTTGAAGTCTTCAGCACTTGTCAAACTACTGATGAGGCTTTCAGCAGTTGTTGTGATACCATGTGGGACTTAGAGGTTTTCTGATCTTGGCTCATTGGTTCTTTTGGTCCAACAGAATGGAAGCCATCCGTATCTTCCTAGCCTTGCCTCTACATGAAAATAAATTCTATCAACTGAATGTAAAGAGTGCATTTCTTCATGCTGAAATCCGGAAAACAATGTATGTCAGTCACCAGGGATTTGAGGATCCATATCATCGGATAAAGTACAAACCTGGATAAGGCTCTCTATGGCTTCACCAAGCCCCGAGAGCATGGTATGAAAAACTCTCAATCACCTTGTGAAACATGGATTTCACAGAGTGTAATTGACTTTACACTATTCATCAAGAAAAGGATGGTGATCTGCCGCTTGTTTAGATTTATGTTGATGACATAATCTTCGGTTCTAAGAACGAAGACTTATGTGAAGAATTTGAAGCAGTAATGAAGGCAGAATTTGAAATGAGTGCCATGGGAGAGATGAACTTCTTTTTGGGTTACAGGTGGATCAAACACCAAAGGGGATATTTCAAAATCAGACTAAGTATGTAGGAGATATTCTCAGTCGGTTTGACATGGAGAATGCTTCCGCAGCTGGGACTCCACTTGCTACAAACCATGATGTAGCACCCGATGAGAATGGTGATCTGGTTGATGCCACCATGTACCGAGGAATGATTGGATCCCTCATGTACCTCACTGCCTCAAAACCTAATATCATGTATGCAACATGTCTTTGTTCAAGATATCAGGCGAAACCAAAAGTTAACCACTTATAGGGGTCAAAAGGATATTTCGTTATCTGAAGGGTACACCAACACTAGGGCTGTGGTATCCTCATGACGATGACTTCGAGCTTACCGCGTACAGTGACTTGGATTATGGCGGCTGCAAGATGAACTAGAAATCCACCTCAGCAGGTTGTTAATTCTTTGGGAGACGATTAGTCACGTGGCAGTGTAGAAGCAGACATCAGTTGCGCTGTCAACTTATGAATTGAATATGTTGCTGTGCAAGCTGCTGTTCTCAAATCATTTGGATTCAACAGCATATGCGGGACTACGGTTTGAAATTTTCTAACACCCCTATATTTGTTGATAATTCTACTACAATAGTTGTTACTAAAAATCCTGTCCAACATCCTAACACCAAACACATCGGATTAAATATCACTTTATACGTGATTGTTTGAAAGAATCTAATCGATGATGTTAAAATAAATACGGATTTCCAACGCGCTGATCTCTACACAAAAGCTTTTGATAAACCATGTTTTCTATATATGTTAGAGGTCAACGGCGTTAAAAAGAAAAGTGATGTAATTCCAGAAGATGAACATGTTTAGTCCGATGCGTCAAGTCCAATTTTCTTTTATTTTATTTTAGTTTATTTTATTCAATTAATTCTGGTTTTCTTTTATTTTCTCGCCTATGAAAATCCTAAAAACCCAAATCGTTTACGGTTTTAGAATTTTAGGGGGAGAATAGGTTAGTAGTTTTATATAAAAAACGAGGAAGGAGGACAGCCAAGCTGATAGAAATGAGATCGGATCTGTGAAACTGATTCAACGACTATGGAAAATGATAGTACATAGGAATAGAGAATTTGGGCTTTAAAAGATTTAAATTGAATTAGATGTGAAATTCAAAGTATAAGTTTGAGAAGTCTAAGCAAAAATAAAAGGAAAAATGATACTAAAACTAGCTGCTACTAAGGTAACACGAAGAAAGTAGACCTAGAGGTTGCTAGACCATTAGATGATGTGTCGGTAGATTTACCACAATAGATAAGTAGACCTCTTTGGTGATCTCAAGATCAAACTAAGTTGTTTAACAAGCTATGTGTTATCATCTTATCCCTGGTTAACACAATCAACAGAGTTCCAATAAGGGGTGACGAGAAAAATAAACGCCACAAATGTGTGCGGATGACCAAAATATGAGCAAAGCATATGATGAAAAATGCAAAATGCAATCAAAATAATAACCTATGTTGTTGGGCGATGTGATCAAAAAGAATAAAATTGCTCAAACAAGAAGATAGGTTATGTGCCTCTCTGCTTTACGGTGGCACTGAACTGAGGATAAGCATAACCTATATATTCTAGAATTCATTGTTGTTTGTCGCCTCTCTGTTGTGCGGGGCACTGGCCTGAGGCTTGGCTTCTCTTTGATAGCTCTAAGAATAGTTTCTTCTTGTCTAAATACCCGTAGACCGCTCAAAAATCTCCTGAGGAATGTTGATTACCATATAAGCGTGGGATCCAAAATGCTTGTTGAAATAATTAAACCTTAAACTAGCACCAATATGTGTCAAAAGTTTGTGTATAGATTTTTAAGTGGACAAGTATACTGACAATCATCGTGGCGGCAATTCTTGAAAGTCCAAATCAATGTGTGTGTCTTATAGTACTAGTATGATTTCCTTAATTTGCTACTAACTCTCAACGAAAGCAAGAATCTAGCATCAAATGATTTTGGTAACACGTCCTAAATGAGTTGCTTGCCTGTATGATTCCATAATGAATTGTTCCACTTATGGTCAAAATAACTTGAAGCTACCTATTCAAGAAATAAATCTGTTAGATTTCTATCTTAGGATTTCCACCTCACACAAAATCACAAAACATCTTTAGTTTTGTCTTTAATGTTAGCTTTTTTCTTTTGTTTTAACATTTATTCAATTTAGCGTTATATGTCGGACTATGTCATGGAATTCAATCGGGGATTTAATTACTTAAATGGGTCACGTCTGAGGTGACCAAACATGTTTTCAAATGTTAAATAGGTCACGTCTAAGGTGACAAAATGTGTTTTGTTTAAAAGGATCACGACTGAAGTGATCAAGAGTTCTAAGTTAAAATGATCATGTCTGAGATGATCAAATGCTTAAAAGGTTTAATGAAAAGTTAAAAAGGTTAAGTGTCAAATGGTCACAATGTCAAAATCATGAGTATGATCCATTCACACTACTGGACCATGAGTATGGACCAATCGTACGATTAGACCATACTTATGCACTATACAACTAAATGGAGCATGAGTATGAACCATTCACACGAGTGGCTTACAAGATTGAGCCATTCGCCTGAACGGAGTTGTCCGAATGAGTCAGTCACCCGACTAAAACCCAGTCGGCCGACTGAATGTGATCGACTGAACCAATCGCACGACTGAGATCCATCGCCCGAATGAAAAGAGCGAATGGATCTAGTCGCCCGATTGAAACAAGATTCAGTATAAATAGGGCTATAGTCGATCGCATATACTCATCACCCCTTATTCTCCCTAAAATCGCCTAGATGTCGTTACTCTACCAAATTTTTCTCAAACCATGCTTGACTTCAAATTTCTGTTTTCTGACGATTGCTGGTGTTTGTAAAGGTACAATGCGGTATAATCTACCCAAATAGCAGTCGATTTGTGCCCTAAATTACTGAATTCGGCCCTAACAAAGAACCGAGACTTAGTTGGATTAATAAACTAATAAAACTAAGTAAAATGTTGAAATCAAGGTTATTTGGTGCTAAGTACGGTTATTGCGAGTCTAATAGGCCAAACCACAATGTCTAATATTAAAAACTATTCATAATTTAAATTCCAATCGAAGAGACAGTCTGTCATGCGACTGGACACCCGGATGAACTATAATCGCACGACTAAGCTGGGCGAATGACTCAATCGACCGAATGAGCAAGGCGTATGAGCTCAGTCGGCTGACTGAACCAGTTGCAGGCTCAGCCACCCGATTGAACACAGTCGCATGATAAGTCACCTGACTGTATTCAGTCGCATGTTAGGTCAAACGACTGAACCCAGTCGTTTGGTTCAATCACACAATTGAACCAGACTGACCTCAAACAGCTTAGAGTGAATTACTTTATGTTATGTGCTGATCTAATGTGTATACTTCTTGTGTTACAGATTCATGGTAGATCATTGGATCATAAACACCAAGCACAATATTTGTGCACATTTGAACGCCACCACTCGGAACGCTGCTGAGTTTGCTAGCATCATTGCTTTTCTAAAGAGATCACGGATACACCGAGCCATATCTACACCATGCACTCCCTACAGGTCTATACAGCAGGCCTTCTGGGAGGGTGCATTAGTTGACCGATCTAGTAAGCCCTAATGCATCAAGAGTACCATCTTTGGGCAAGACATAGGGATGACAGCTGTAGATCTTAGACGCATACTGGACCAGGGTGATGATGCTGCTCACCCAACCAGGCTACACCCTTTGACTGTGAGGGGATGTTTCCTCAGGATGAAGTACTCTGGGGATATCAATGCAGGTGTGCTAAACAAAAGCAACATGTGTCCCCGGCTCAAGTACTTGGCACATGTCATACTAGAGTGCATAGCTTCGAGAAGGGGTGGATTTGATGACTTATCAACCCAATCCAGAATGCCTACGTGGCACTGGTACTGAATCACCCCTTCAGCTTCTCCAACATGATATTCTCATACCTGATCGAGAATCTTGAGGCAAAAGGCAAAGAGGGATTTTGCATGTACCCGAGGTTTCTTTAGATGATTATCGACGAAAAGCTGCCCTCTCTGCCTCAGGAGAGCCATGATGCGGTATCACTTGAGGTGATGGATGACACTACATTGGGCCGCATGAAGGTGTACAGCGGGAAGCAGGTTAAGCCCCATATGAAGAGACTGTTCGGGCACCTGGCCCAGGAGGAGTACGTGGCGCCGGCAAGGCGTAAGCGGCACCACGAGGAGAGTGATTCAGATGTTGAACAAATTGCTTTTCCTTCTGATGACTCCGATGACGATGATAGTAGTGCTGGTGAAGACTCTGGCCTCGCTGCTTCCAGAGCCACCACTGCACATGTTACACCTCCACCACTCATGGAGATGCCACCACCGCCAGTTTCCATCAGGATTTTTGCCCTCCTGATGAGGAGGAGGAGAGTGATAAAGAGCCACTGACAAGGATAGTAGGCAGCAAGGTGTTGCCACCGAGAGAGGTATAAGGGCGTTGGTGGACGCCAAGGGGTCCCGGGATGCTGCTGCTGCTGATTCAGATCCCTCAAATACCCCAGACCGCCCTGCAGCCAAGGGGGAGCCATAGTGTCTAAAGGCACGAGGAAGAAGAGAATGGCTCACCCCCTATGGCAAGAAGGGGAAGAGACTAAAATTCACATTGACCTCTTCCACAGCCACTGCCACTACCTTAGCCACTACTTCCACCACCAGCACCACCACTGACACAATTCCACCTGCCACCACTACTACCACCTCACACCCCACCACTACCACAGCCACTCCACCACTTACCCACATCATATCCACCACCACTACAGCTTACCCATCACCACCCACACATATACCACCTCCCATAATCACCACTGCCACCACCACCACCTCTAGCCACTAGGCAGGACCATCATATCACCCATCTTTTCCCTCAGCATCATCTCTACCTCCCAATGGTGTAGAAGAACAGCTTTCAGCACTAAATCATATGGTGCTGAAGTTGTTGGCGCCGATGACGAGAAGACTGCTCAGCTCCGACAGTTAGTGGAGCTTACTACTGCACAATCACAGCAGATCTCTCAGCAGGCACAGTAGATTGAGGAGCAGGCTCAACATATGGCTGCTCAAAGTCAAGAGATTGCCCAACTCAAGGAGCAGAACATGCTATCTACTAAGAAGATCGAGGAGTTAAAGGATGCCAAAAGGACCATCATGCTCAAACTTAAGGGCACAAAGGATGAGCCTCTGAAGATCCGAGAGGGCGATGGCGATGATGGTGATGATAGTGATGATGATGATGATGATGATAATGGTGATGATGAAGGTGATGATAAATAGGATGATATAGAGGGAGGTGATGATCAGGATGGAGGAGACGATGAAGGAGAAGAAGATCCATCTGCTTCGGGTGCCCAAGAAGCTAGTGAGAGGAACATCAGTCTCGACAGCAGAGGAACATATGATTCAGGACAAAAGTAATGCATAGATTTTTGTGTAATTTAAATCATGTGTAATTGAATATTGTATTAAACTTATGTGTGTGAATGTTTATGTATATATTTAATGTTTACTGTCTTGATTATTTACTGATGCATGATGTGTTAAATGTTTTAAATCAAGCAGATCCACATTATCAGCGAGATGACTATGATGTTGCTCCCCTTCAGCAGATCAATCTCAAATGACAATGATACTTGATCTACAAAGGATTGTCAGGAGGTTAGTAAGCTACACTCCCGAAGAAGGAGAATTATTCACAACCTCACTTATGAGCAACTCGGAGAAATGTTCCGGCTAAGCCCAAATGAATTGGTTAAGGATGCCCCTACCATCGATATTGCTAGTGATGACGAGCTCAACGATGTTGATGAGATAGAGATTGAAGACATCACAACACAACACTATCCAGAATATACTGATCGAGAAGGAAATATGGTTCTTGATTTTGGAGATACACTCGACAGTGATATGCATGTTAAATGGATACGATGGAGAGGGAAACCGAGAAATCAGAAAGTCAAGCCCAAGCCTCTGACACCGATGTTGAGAACAAAAAGGCTGAATAGGCGGCTTGTTTTGCAAAGATATGTGCCCAACGCACAGCGCCAAAGCCGAGTGCCTACGCCAAGCTCTACAAAGTCAAGAAGCATTTTAAGGTGTCTTGCAAGATTATAACATGGGCTTGCTTTGAGGATCTAAATGTGTACGCAGTGAAGAGGGAGAAGGGAATCGAGTACTTTAGATTTCCACATGATCTGAAGACTCTCCCTGCTTTTAGTTGGAACGCCTGAACCTTTTGTATGTTGACCCCAGGAAGATGTTAGGCTGGTTTGAAGCTGCGTTGAAGAGAGAATACCACACACGATGGGTTAATTTCAAGCCTCAACAACCTACGAGGTACATTCGAGGTCGAAGGTGGACCCAAGGACTGGGAAACCTAAAGTGGTGCTAAAGTGGAGTCCACCACGTACTATGTCAAAGATCCCCATGAGGGAAATGCCACAGGACTTCACTCCCCACTTCAAGTGGTGGTATTATGACTAGCGTACAGGAGAAGCAGTCATAGTATTACAGAAAGAGAGCCAAATGGAGACCATCCAAGTATTTGACCCAATGTGGCTAACCAACCTGTTAGCTAGTGATGTTTATACTTTATATAGGTGGCCATAATTCTATGATCCGCAGGATATTATCCAGGCCCTCTAGTTTCAGAACGTGATAAGACTTTGCTTTGTATTCGAGATACATGTTGGAGTCACAGTCGAGGACAAGCATAAGAAGTTTGACGAGCTAATGAAGGATGCCATACAATGATAGAAACTAGGTCTAAGGGGGAGTTTGTTGATCCATATGTACCTAGTTTACGGTCTAAATGTAATATGTCTGTCATGTCGTAAATGTAATGAAACAAACGAGTTGAATGAAGCATATTATGTGGTTGTTGATCTTAATGTCTAATGTTTCAGTTTATGTATTAATTTTTATTATTTATTAGTGCATATTAAACCAACTATATAGGTTTGTGGTTGTTTGAATAGATCCTAGTCAACTAATGATTGAGAAACATATTCAAACTTAGTCGTATGAAGTCTTCATGCGAATGGACCATGCTAATGGACCATACGCATGAACACTTCATGCTAATGGACCAGTCGCATGACTGAACCAGGAGACTGGATCAGTCGAACGACTGAACCTTCAGTTGTGTGATTGACTCAGTCGCATGCTTTAGTTGCACGACTGATCCATGCTAATGGTCCATTCATACGATTGACTAACCCTAACCTATAAATGCCATTAAATTCATGGAAAAATGCAACACTTTGAAGAATTCGACTCCTACTCGTACCCTAGCCGTCCAGAACATCCAAGGAAGCCAGTCCAGTTCATAGATCGTTCTTGATCCATTCCTATTCGTTCTTAACGTTTAGTTTAATGTTATATCGATCGGGTTAATGTTCTCACTGATTGGATCGCCCATCAAATAGGATTCCGCACTATTGAGTTGGTATACACGTGAATTAGTTAGTACTCCGTCTAGTACACGGTCCCTAACAAGTGGTTTTGTTGAGACTTGATCCAATGAGTGGTACATCATCGATGTTGTGTTCAATGGAATGGTTGTTAGCATCAAGAAGTTCTTGATCACTTTCACCACCACCATGATCTTCTGCATTTGAAGCTTGTTTATTGGTTGTTGAGCCTCTGAGCTAGAATTTGAAGGCATCTTAGATGTATCAGTTGAATTAGTCATTCTTGTGCTAATAGAAACTACATGTGTAGGATTGTTACAACTGGAGCTGAAGTTGTATAGCTTGAAGGTCTTCTCAGCTAAAATCATGGATCAAAATCACCTTTTGGTAAAATTTCTATAGAACCTGAAACATTCTCAAAAGATTTGTTAAAACAGTTGGTAACTAAATCAAGATCAAACAGCCAATTAGGACCAAAACCAGCTATACTAGGTGTGTGTTCATTGAAAGTCATATTGGTTGACTCCTCAACAATTCTGATTCTGAGATTGTATACTCTATAAGCTTTAGCTTGGGAAGAGTATCCAATAAAATGTCCATCATTTGATTTCCCAGTAAACTTAACAATTTGATCTTTGGTATTAAACATGGTGCAAGGACATCCAAATGACCTGAGAAAACCAATTAAAGGTTTCCTCTTGTGCCAAAGTTAATAAGGATTCTTACCATGTGTCTTAAACACTAAAACTCTATTCTGAATATACCAAGTAGTGTTGACTGCATCTGCCCAGAAGGTGATGGGCAGTTTAGATTCAGACAACATAGTTCTTGCAGCTTCAATAAGTGTCATGTTACTCCTCTCAACAACACCATTTTGCTTAGGAGTCCTAGGAGCATTGTATTTTCTTGTAATACCCTTTCCATCACAAAATGTATCAAGGATTTGGTTCTAGAATTCAGTTCCTTGATCACATCTTATGGTTTTGACCTTGTGATCACATTGGTTCTCAATCTATAAGATGAAATTCTTCAGAATCTCAGGAGTCTCATCATTAGTTCTAAGGAAGAATACCCAAGTGAATCATGTAAAGTCATCTGTGATCACTAAACAGTAAGAGTTCCTTCCTAGACTCATTACCCTGGTGTGCCCAAAGAGATCCATATGTAATAAGTGTAGGGGAGTAGTGATGGAGTTTCTTTCCTTTGGATTGTGACATACCTTGTGTTGCTTCTCTTTCAAGCATGCAACACAATGATCATGACTTGTAAACTCTTTCTTTGGCATTCTAGTTACCAAATCATTCTTAGTAAGTTTATTCATGTTCTTCAAGTTTACATGTCACATTCTTTTATGATAAAGGAAAGACTCATCACTATTTGCTTTAAATAGAAAGCATGAAACTTATCTTGAGGGAGATATTTCTTGCAAATCCATCTTGTATATGTTCCCATTCTTGGGGGCTCTAAGCAAGATATGCTCATGAGGAATGACCACCTCAAGCTTGAGAACAATGCACTCATGCTTAGTAAAGAGCATGTTATGACTCTGATCACAAAATTGAGATACACTCAGAAAATTGTATCTAAGCTCCTTAACCAATTTTACCTTCTCAACACTGAGCTTACCATTTGTGACCTTGCCCCTTCTAGAAATCTATCTATGTTCATCTCCTCCAAAAGCAACTGGCCCTCCATCAATTCTTTCAAAGTTTTGGAGTAGTGACCTATTTCCTGTCATGTGCCTGGAACAGCCGCTATCAATGATCTAGACATTCTTGTTTGTCTTGAGCTCTTCCTACCCAAAACAAATTATTAGTTACATTTGGAAACCCAAGCCTTATTGGTCTTGGGCTTATCAAAAGAAGTTGAAGGTAATGAAACAGTAATAGATCCTATACTTATGATTTGAGGATTTTTTTGTTGTTGATGGAGAACTTTCAGTCATTTGGTCTTTCTTGTCCTCCACACCACCTTTGGAAGTTTTGACATGACCTTCAACACTTCAGAAGTTTTGATGAATTCGGAAGTTTTGATGATTGGACCTTCGGAAGATCTTACTAGCATTGCAGCAGGCTTTAGTGCTTCGGAAGTACTCCCTTCTTCCGGAAGATCTTAGCAAGATGAGAAGTACTTCCACATATGACACAGTTCATTCTCTTCTTCTTAAGAGCCTTCTTCTGAGAACAAGGCTGACTTTGATCATTTTCCCTCTCCGCCTTCATCTTTGCACATGCTGAGATAGTTCTTTTAGGGTGAGAACTACACTTGGACTTGGATGGTTCAGGCCGTGTAGCAGTGATACATAGCTGATCAACCTTCTTCTTGATGTTGGGATGATTTGAACATGAACCAGAATTCTTGTTACTAGAATTCAAGTTGATGTCTTTAGTCTTAACCACTTCAAACCCTATAGGGATAAAGATTTGTTTCTGCTTGGAGTCGAAAGTGGCCTTGATCTCTTGAGCCTTCTTTACTTTTCTCTTGATCTTTTTGATCAAGTTCTTTCTCATTGACTTGGTCATCACAGTCTTCTTACTCTCCTCCAGAAGGATAGAGACCCTTCCTATAATCATCTTCTTCATTCTTCTCAAAGGCATTCTCCACTATCACTTCTTCATCCTCTTTAGTCAAGTGGTCTATGAGTGGAAGCTCATTGTTGGACCAAAAGAACCAATGAGCCTGATCAGAGAAACCTCTAAGTCCCACAAGACATCACAACAGCTGAAGAAGACCTGATCAGCTGTTCTACAAAGTCTGAAGAATACAACTGCTGAAGTACGTCTGAAGTACTGAAGACAAAGACTGAGACAACAGCTGAAGATCTAAAGTCTGAAGACTTCAACAAGTACTGAAGACAAAGACTGAAGATCAACAGCTGAAAGACAAAGTCTGATGTTCAAGTACTGAAGACATCAGCTGATGTTAACAGCTGATGACAACAGCTGAAGAGGGCTTCTTCAGTTGTTGTGATGGTTTTTCTCTTCAGTAGTTTTCTTTTCCTTTCAGTAGTTTGTTTATTTTTCTTTTCAGTACTTGTAAACAACTGAAGAGGTTGTTCTTCAGTTGTTGTAGTTTCAGTAGTTTTATGTTTTTCAGTAGTTGTAAATGAGAGTTTAACACTTAGGAACATTTGTAAGAAGATGTCAGTTGTTGACATCTTCAGTAGTTGTTAAACATCAGTAGTTATAAAACGGTTACATGTCACTTTCAGGTGACATCAGTCTACGTCATTCTTTCCTTTATAAGGAAAGATGACTCACATGTAATCGTGCCTTTGAGGCCGACAATCTTAATGCAATATTCCTTTTGTCGGATATTTCTCTCTCTATAACAAAATTCTTTTATCGTTTTATATCAATTGTTCTTGTTTGAATTTGTCTAATTCTGAGCTATTCCGCTGCTATATCTGTTCAATCGATTAAACCAAGGGCTGAGATCCTAACAAATGGTATCAGAGCAGGTAATCATTGATCGATCTAACAATTGATCATTGAAACTGTTCAATCGCTCTAAGTTTAATCGAATTAGCAAAATTCGCAAGGATCTGTTATAGAGATTGAGAGTGTATCGCTTCTGGCCGTTTTATTTGAGGTTCTGTGTGGTTTTGAGCTAAATTTATTGTGATTTTACTTGAATCTGTCTGATTTTCCACAATGACTACTTCTTCTAATGATCCTTTCAATACTGGATCCTCTACCAAGCCTCCGATCTTGGTGAGGAATGAGTATAACATTTGGCAGAGAAGATTGCTCCATCACCTGTCTGTCAATAGCTCAGGTTGTTGGACATCTGTGGTACATGGACCACATAAGCCAATGGTGAATGATCCGGAAACAAACCAGTTGGTTCCAAAGAAGAAGGAGCAATACTCCGATGAGGACAAGAAGTTGTTTGAAATCGATGCAAAAGCCCATGGAATTTTGGCTATGGCTATTCCTAATGAGATTTACTCTGGGCTTCTGCATTGTGAGTCTGCTCATGACCTCTGGAATGCCATCAAAGAACAATTTGGTGGTACTGATGAGGTTTTAGCAAACAACAGGGAAATCCTCGCCCAACAATATGAGACTTTCTCTCATAGAAAGGGTGAGACTCTGACTCAACAATTTGAGCGGTTTTCATGTTTAATCTCTGAATTGAAAATGGTTAAACATGAATATACCAGGAGTCAGATGAACCATAGATTTTTAAGATCACTGCCTGAGAGATGGAACACATATACCATTGTTCTACGCTCAAATGCTGATGTTGATCGCCTATCTCTCACCCAACTTCATGGGAAACTGCTTACATTCGAGAGAGAGATAGAGCAGAAAAGGAAATTGGTTTCATCTGGCAAGCTCACTGAGGATTTTGTCCAAGGGAACACTGCCCTGATTGGACATCAAGAGCCAGAATATGCGTCATCTGAAAGCCAGTATGATGAGCATATTGATTTCTCTACAAACACTTCTGAGCCTGCCTTTGTGAGTGTTGATAGTTATTCTGCTGGTAGTAATAGTGACAATCTATGTTTCATCATGGATGATCTCAAGGGGATTGCTGATGATGACTTAGAAGAGATGGATATTTTGAGCCAAATGGCCTTGATAAATATCAGATCTCAGAAGTTCTACAAAAGAACTGGAAGGAAATTCCCAGGACTCTCTGGCAAAACCAAAGTTGGTTTTGACAAGAGTAAGTTGAAGTGCCATAAATGCCACAGGCTTGGGCACTTTGCAAGAGAATGTAGATCATCTGGATCTAACTCTCCTGCACCCTTTGTGACTTTCCCTGGCAATAGTCAACAAAACAGAGGGCAACAACCTGTCAATTCTGGTTATCATCATCAACCACAATCTCCTGCATATTTTGTTCCACAGGGCCAATGCCATATCCATACCCCTGCTATTACATGCCACAACCAGGCCAGGTTCAAGCACCCACTGCTCAGCAACCACATGCACTCCCTGAGCCTCAACCATCCCAATCTCATCAACCTAATCAACTTCAACAACACAGCTTCTTCACACCAGGAGTTGTTGACTGGAGCAGTTTACCAGATGATGTGTCTGGTAATGAACAACTGTTCTCAGGTGCTGGTCAACATGGTGGTGAGCATCCTTTTGGAAATCTAGCTCTCATGGCTTTGGAATCCTCTGATGGATCATCCTCAAATACCTCTTCAACACAGGTATCACAGGTATCCTCTGAGGCTAAGGCCAAATTATGTTCTGAAACTTGCATAGCAGCATTTGCCTCTATTAGAGAAGCAAATGTGGCTTTAATCAATAAAAATGTAGAGCTAGAACAAACAATTTCCAAAAATAAAGCTGAGTTTGAGTCTGTGCTAAAAGAGAAAACTGATGAGATTTACAAATTAAAATGCCAAATTTCTGATGATAAGGCTAGGGAGGATGTACTCTTAGAGAAGTACAAAGACCTCAAAGATACTCTTGCTGTCACCCAGGTAGAGTGTGATCGATGGGTACAATCTTGCAAGGGCTTTGAAATGCTTCTTAGTAAGCAAACAGCTTCCAATGTGAAGTTTGGAATTGGTTATAATCACACTGCTCCTCCTACAGTTTTTGCTTCAAGAGCAGGAGCGGATTCTGATGGAGAAAGTAATGACCAATCCACCTCATCATGTGATTCACTACTTGATAAAGCACCATCAGTAGTTGAAGTCAGTAGTAATCCCTCTGTGAACCTAACAGCTGATATTGATGGTTCAACTGCTGACACTCACATGATCAATGAGTTGATCAACCCAAGTGTTATCCCTAGAAGTACTGAGGGTACTGGAGAGCAGGGGATAACATCTGGAGTTCAAATCCTAATGACTGACAGCACTGAAGAGAAGAAAACTGTCAGTAGGAAGGATTTGAAGCCTACTAAGGAAGTTGACAAGAAGGCAAAAAGTGCTTCTAAACTGCTGAAGAGCAAGTCTTCAGTAGTTTCATCTTCTTTAGTTGATGATCAACAGAAGATGAAGAAGAAACCATGTGAAATATGTGGTCTATTCAATCATCTCACAGATGATTGTTGGTACAAAAAGGGATCCAAACTCAAACAAAAAGAGAAAATTAAAGAAAATTGGCTAAAATGAAAACTGAGTTTGAGTCCAAGTTTGTACCAGCAGCATCAAATCCTGTTACTCCTATGACCAAAAAGAAATCTAAAAAGGAAGGAGTGCAACAGGCAATAGCTGAGGTTGCTCAAAAGAAGATGGTGCAACACAAGAACTCATCATCAAACACCAATACCAATGTGTCTGAAGAGCTGAAAGCTCTCTCCCAGAATCAGACACAGCTGGTAATGATGGTTCAACATCTGTTGGGAAGAGTTAACCAACTTGATGGCCCTGTGTTGAAACCCCAGAAAAGGAGATCCAAGCCGAAGGATTCCTCTTCTACACCATCTCCTTCACCTCAAGCTATTGTGTCCAATAAACCTGTTAGTTTACCATCTGTTGATGAGACCAGGCCCAAAACCAAAAAGGTTTGGGTCTCCAAAACTAACTGATTGTTTATTTATGCAGGTTTCTTCAACATGCCAAAGTAGCATCTGGTATGTAGACAGTGGGGGATCTATGCATATGACTGGGAACAACTCACTTCTTAATGACTACTCTCCAGGAAGGAAGGGATTTGTTTCCTTTGGCAATGATGCAAGAGGTTACATCATCGGGAAGGGCTTTGTTTCCAATGGGGAAATAAAGTTTGATGATGTCAACCATGTGGAAAATCTCAAGTATAATCTTTTGAGTGTCAGTCAATTGTGTGACAAAGGCCATGTTGCCCTTTTCACAAGCCAGAACTGCAGGATTCTGTCATCCAAAGTTCTGAGTTTGATTGACAAGGTATTGGATGCTCACACTCTCCTGAAGGCCAACAGGACAGGAAGAGTGTATGCCTTAGATCTTTCCAAGAAAATTGATCTCAAAGGCCATCCTTGCCTATTTTCCAAGGCCTCTCCTCAAGAATCTAATCTATGGCATAGAAGGCTGGGACATGTTAATTTCAAGAACATGAATCAGCTGATACACCATAGTTTAGTAAGGGGAATGCCTATGAAGGAGTTCAAGTGTGAAAACAACTGCACTGCTTGTTTGAAAGGAAAACAGCACAAGGTTTCATTTCCACCTATTGAAGAACCAAAGTCCACTGCCTGCTTACAACTTCTTCACATGGATCTCTTTGGTCCTGTGAGAGTGATGAGCATGGCACAGAAAAAATACTGTCTGGTAATTGTGGATGATTACTCCAGATTTGTATGGACTTTCTTTCTACATTCAAAGGATGAAGCTGCACAGAAGATCATAAACTTTGTGTTGTATGCTGAGAAGCAGTATTCCCTCTCAGTCAAGTGTATTAGAAGTGATAATGGAACAGAATTCAGGAACAATACACTTGATGATTCTACCTTTCCAAGGGAATAAAGAGACAGTTTAGTATTCCAAGAACTCCTGAACAGAATGGAGTTGTGGAGAGAAAGAACAGGACCCTCATTGAAGCTGCAAGGTCTATGTTGGCTGATTCTGGACTGCCATTGACCTTTTGGGCTGAAGCTGTCAACACAGCATGCTATGTGCAGAATAGAGTGCTAATAAATCAGAGGTTGATGAAGACTCCATATGAAGTTCTACATCATTTGGCCCCTCTCATTTCATTTTTAGAGCATTTGGGTGTCCCTGTTTCATTCTCAACACAAAGGATCAGCTCCAGAAATTTGATCCTAAGGTGGATGCAGGGTACTTTGTTGGTTATTCATCAACTTGCAAGGCATACAGAGTCTTCAACTGCAGAACAAAGATGGTTGAAGAGACTTTACATGTCAAGTTCAATGAATCTCCAAAGGACAAGATTCCACAAAGCCCTGTGGAGCTCTTTGATTTGGACATACTGCAATATGTTCCTTATCAATCTCCTGCTGTTGCTCCTGTCAACAGTTCACCACCTGGTGTTACTACTGAAGATGATGATGATAGTAGTAATCACCTCTTCAGGTTTAGTGATCAACTGCCTGAGTCCTCTAAACCTGATGCTCCTGTAGCTCCAGCCGCACCATCCACAACAAATGCTGATGAGATTTCTGCATCCTCAACTTCATTTGAGTTGCCACCATCTTCATGGTTTCAAGAATCTGCATCAACATCTGCTGCTGCTGAAGACCCTACAAATACTTGCACAGATTTGATTGTTTACCAAGAGCTGAAAAATCACCCAATATCTCAAATCCTTGGTGATATCAATGCTGGTGTCTCAACCAGAAGCCAGTTGTCCAATTTCTGCTTCTATGCTCTCTTCATCAGTCAGCTAGAGCCGAAGAACTATCATGTTGCTTTGAGGGACAATGGATGGGTTGAAGCCATGCAGCTTGAGCTTCTTCAGTTCAAGAAACAGCAAGTGTGGGAGCTTGTTCCTCTACCCCCAGGTAAGTGTGCAATAGGCACTAAATGGGTGTTTAGGAATAAAACTGATGAAAATGGGCTAATTGTTAAGAACAAGGCCAGACTGGTTGTGCAGGGGTTTGCACAAGAAGAAGGTATTGATTATGATGAAACCTTTGCCCCTGTAGCCAGACTGGAGGCAATTAGATTGTTTTTAGCCTATGCTGCACTCCACAATCTTAAAGTTTTCCAAATGGATGTCAAAAGTGCTTTTCTATATGGTACAATAAAAGAAGAAGTTTATGTGTGTCAACCACCAGGCTTTGAGGATAATAAGCACCCAGAATGGGTATATAAGCTTGATAAAGCTCTTTATGGGTTGAAACAAGCACCTAGAGCTTGGTATGAGACCTTATCAAACTTTCTTCTACAGAATAATTTCACTAGAGGCTCCATAGATAAAACTTTATTTATTAAGAAGGTGGATCAGCATAAGCTACTTGTTCAAATTTATGTTGATGATATATATTTGCATCCTCTGATCCCCAATTGTGTGAGGATTTCCAAACCTTAATGCAACAGAAGTTTGAAATGAGTGCAATGGGAGAATTACAGTTCTTTCTAGGTTTGCAAATCAAACAAAAAGCTGATGGAATTTTCATTCATCAGTCTAAATACACAAAAGATCTTTTGAATAAGTTTGATTTACAAAACTGTAAATCTTGTTCTACTCCCATGTGCAACACCACACAATTGGATGTTGATCAGAAAGGTAAAGGTGTTGATGAAACCCTTTACAGATGTATGATTGGTTCCTTGATGTATTTAACAGCTTCTAGACCAGATATTATGTTTGCTACATGTGTTTGTGCTAGATTTCAGGCTGCACCTAAGGAGTCTCATCTGATTGCAGTCAAGAGGATCTTTAGATATCTGCAAGGCACACAATCTCTAGGCTTATGGTATTCCACTGGACATTCTTGCAAATTAGTTGCTTTCTCTGATAGTGACTATGCAGGATGTAAGTTGACCAGGAAATCAACTTCTGGTGGATGCCAATTCCTAGGCAACTGTTTGATTTCTTGGCAGAGTAAGAAACAAACATCTGTTGCTACATCCACTGCTGAAGCCGAGTACATTGCTGCTGCAAGTTGTACATCCCAAATACTCTGGCTTCAGAATCAACTTTTGGATTATGGCATTACAGAGACTAAGACTCCATTATTAATGGATAGTGCTTCAGCTCTTTGCATTGTCAAAAATCCTGTCCAGCACTCTAGGACCAAACATATAGAAATTAGACATCATTTTATAAGAGATTGTTTTGAAAAGGGTCTAATTAATCCTATGTTTGTGCCTAGTGCTGATGAGCTTGCAGACATTTTTACTAAGCCTTTGGATAGTTCAACTTTCCAGAACCTGGTGTTGAGGCTTGGTATGCTGCAGCTAGAATAAGTGACAACTACTGATGATCTCAGTAATTACTGATGATCATTGGTAACCATGTCACATATAAGTACTGATGAGTTATTTTACCCTCAGTAGTTTTTATAACTACTGAAGGCTAAATGCTTTAAGTACTGGACTATCTGTTCTACACTACTGATGTAGTTACAACTACTGAACATCAGTAGAAACAGATAAGTACTGATGTCCTATGAAACAACTGAAAACAGCTAAAAGCTGATGAGTAAGTGTTGAGGACAGTATGAAACAGCTGAAAGGCTATGAATTGACGACAACTACTGATGAGTACTCTCTCTTCAGTAGTTCACAAACTGCTGTTTCTTTATAAACAACTGAAGCAATACCATGTCTTCAGTAGTTTCACAACTACTGATGACTAACACCAAGTCTTCAGTTGTTTACAACAACTGATGGCAAAACCACGGTCTTCAGTAGTTTCACAACTACTGATGACTAATACCAAGTCCTCAGTTGTTTCAACATCTGAAGTCCAACTTGTCTTCAGTAGTTTTTAAAACTACTGATGCCTAAATCAGAGACTTCAGTTGTTTCAACGTCTGATAGTAAACACCATGTCTTCAGTTGTTTTATAACTGCTGACCACACCAATACCATCAGTCGTTTCAAACGTCTGAAAGTTAATACCACGTCATCAGTGGCTTCAAATACTGATGACTAACACCAAAACCTTCAGTCGTTTCATAACCCGTACCCTATATATACCTGATCCCTCTTTCAGAGTTTTCATTCTTTCACGACCTAACTTTTCAAAAGCTCTGAAAACCTTTCACCTTCATTAATGGCGACCATGCAACTCAAACCTCGACACAACTGTGTCGCGTACCTTACAAAATCGCCCTTCTGGACCAAATTTGAAAATGCTATAGATCTTATGGTCCAATCCCCACTAAAAACGGCTTTCCTTTAAATCCAATCATTTATGCCGATTCGCTACGTCAGTTCTGGATGAATGCGACCGTTAATGGAGAATCTATCCTTTCATCTATCAACTCGCATAAGGTGGTCATCTCTACTGCTACCATCCGCCAAATATTACTGTTAGATGATGCTGCCTACCCTGTTGGATATCCTAAGCGCCAACTTGATCTTTTTTGGACAACATGGATATCAGGGTGATCTTAGTGCTTCAACAATCCTGAAGAAACATTTTCCAGATGCTGAACGATTATTATTTCATATGGTAAATGTTTGCCTGGCTCCGAAGACTTCCTCTTGGGATCAACTGTCTTCCAGATGGCAACAGGTATTGTTCTCTATCCTTGAACAAGAACCACTAAACTTTTCTGAAATAATTTTTCTTGAACTCAAGGATATGGCCACAAAACCACTTTCTAACCGTTGGATACTATATCCTCGGTTTATAATGGCCATAATAGAGAATCAGCTTTCTGCTGAGGGACTAGTTGGTCTGGGAGTCCCTGCTTTGGCTGTATTGCCGGAGGTATACTCCCGACACAACACTGACCAAACTCTCAAACAGGCTGCCAAGCTGCGCAAACCCACGCAGCTGGAACCCACAGCCTCCACCTCCAAATCCAAAGTCCCCTCCAAACCCACAAAGAAGAAGCCTAAGAAAGCTACTCAGGGAATTGAGTCCCCTGTGGATGCTCCTGCTGCACCAACGCAGGTTATCTCTGCTGGAAATAACCCCCCAGTAGAGACTGTGACTCCACCAACTGAAGCCGCTCAGGTTTCCTCTCAAAAGGAACCTGAAGCAACCACTCAAAGGGAAGCCACAATGCTGGGATCCTCCTCACTTGAGGGGATTACCATTGAAGAGCACCACCTGTCCGGGTGCACACTGCTTCCCACCCTCTCCTGATGCAACCGCCCCTCAAAGCCCTACTATCATTGTTGCAAAAGTGCTGACGCAGTTGCATTCCTCACCCCCCACCCAGACACCAATTACTACTGGGATAACCTCAACACCTGAGGGGGAGGATCACAATGCTTCTGTCAACCCACAGCACAGGGGTTATCATGTTCCATCTTCTAGTGTAGATAAGGAGGTGCGAACTTCTGGTGAGGCTGCCACTGCTCCTGACTCAGCAAATGACCAGGATGCAGTTGGTAACATCTCTAAGTCCTCACCAGTGGCAACAGCTGATGAAGGACATAGTCCTGAGGCTGGAAGTCCCCAGAACCGAGAACAAGGGGCACATGCTACATTGATCTACACTCAAGGCATGTTCATTCTGACTTTGTCAGGAGGTCAGGTGATTCAGTCACAACTGATGATGACCTGAGCTTCTTCTATGATGTAGTTGCTCAAAACACCATTCTAGAGGATGAGGTTAGCAGACTCAAAGAGCTGCTGGCCAAGATGTCTCAGGATGCAAGTCCATCTGCCACCACAATACACCCACAGATGGCACCTTCTTCTGAAGGTCCCCTACACACTGAGCCAGTATATACTTCCAAGCCACCAGCCTCTGCTTTCGGCACTGATTCTCAGGAACAGAACCACCCTGATCAATCAGTTGCTACCCTTCAAAATTCCCTACCTCTCATCACTCCCATGATCACAGATATAGTGATCAAAGCCATTGATGAGAGGCTTCCTACAATAATACAACCCTTGGTGGAGGAGTTGGTGACTAAATCTCTTTCTACTGCTCAAACCCTTGCATCCAATGCAACCAAAAAGGGGGAGAGTCAGTTAGTTAAAGGAAAAAGGAAGAGGATAGATGGGGAGAAGGCGAAAGAATCTGAGGTTGTAAATGAGAAGGAGAAGGAGAATGTGAAGGGAGCTGAAGTGAATGAAAGTCAAAAAGACTTTCATGTCACATATCAAAAGAGAAAAGGAGAGTCTGAGAAGGAGAAGGAGCTGAAGGATATGGTGAAAGAAGCTGACGCCAACCATAACCGTTCAATGGACAAAATCATTGAGCAGTTGTATAGGCAGGGTTTTGACATCAAACAACTAGACTCCGAGATCAGAAGGATGGAAACAGAGGAGATCAATTCCAGATGGGCTAGCTATGATGCCTTAGAAAGAGAAAGGCTGGAGATAATGATCAGATTTATAGCTAAATACTTGGGAAGATCTCTAATGGAAATAAGGGCCTGGACCAGGGACAACATCTTGGCAATAACCACCAAGATTTGTTCGTCTGAAGAATACTCCAAAGGTCTAGTGATTGAGGTATTGAATGAAGCTGGGGTGGGAATCGAAAAGAACTGACAAAATTTACCAAAGCCTCCCTTACAGCCAAAATGCTAAAACAGTCTGAAAAGCCTCAATCCTCAAAATCACTATCTCCACAACCCACTAAAACAACTCCTTTACCCTCTAAACCAACCATCCAACCCACAAAACCAAATCTTTACCTCAAAAACCCATTGCCAGTGATGTACCTAGCCAAAAGAAAAGAAAGGTACTGAGGCCTGATGAAGATGAAGAGGAGGATGAAGACAGACTGCCACTCTCTGCAGTCATTACTTTGCCTAAGGCTAAACCAATGTCCATCACTCCTGCTTCTCAAATGCATGATGTAATGATAAAGATTGAAGAGGAACAGATGCAAAAACATGATGAGGAAATGCTGAAAAGCATTGACAAAGCATATGCTACATCCTCTTCAATGATCAGCATGAAGAAAGAAGTATTAAGATTGTACACCCTTGCTAATACCTTTCAATACCAAAGGGAAAGAGTAAGGATATGGCCTGATCCTAGGGTGGCACACCGGATTGTCAAGAAAGAAATTCCTTCAAGATACAAGGGCCAAGTGAAGAGAGTTGTCGACGAAGACATCACTGTGGTGCTTGTAGTGTCCCCTTGGGAAATTGTTGAAGAGTTCAAGAAAGCCTATGAAGCCAAACAACCACCTCAAAAGATGTTAGAGAACAAAATTATAAAGAAGGGATTGGTTTACAAACGACTTGAAAACTTCAAACAAGAAGAGCTCAACCTGCTCTTAGAAGGAACTCATCCAGATGAGTTTGCTTATAGACAAATAACCACGGTTGAGCTCAAGAATGGAAAACAGGCCAAGTACATATCTGAAGTGTATGGCCGAGAAGGATTATTTGATGGTGTGCCCGAGGTGCTGACAATGGATGAGCAAATCATGTTTTTAAGGGCTTACACCAGGGAATCATATAGGCTGATACACGGGAAGTAGATCTCATGGTTGGGGCAACAGCTCGGTGTCCAAGTCCCCAATACAGAGCTCCCAACCATATCATGCCAAACAGATCATCAGAGACTTCTTCCCAGGCCGGTGCTGAAAAAGGGTCACTTCTCATCTGATCAAGAGGATTAAGAGACCAATCTATCTGCCAAAATAAGTGGGACTCGTAAATAACTTAGAGGTTTTGGCTGCATTGGTTCAGGGGGAGTTTGTTGGACCAAAAGAACCAATGAGCCTGATCAGAGAAACCTCTAAGTCCCACAAGACATCACAACAGCTGAAGAAGACCTGATCAGCTGTTCTACAAAGTCTGAAGAATACAACTGCTGAAGTACGTCTGAAGTACTGAAGACAAAGACTGAGACAACAGCTGAAGATCTAAAGTCTGAAGACTTCAACAAGTACTGAAGACAAAGACTGAAGATCAACAGCTGAAAGACAAAGTCTGATGATTCAAGTACTGAAGACATCAGCTGATGTTAACAGCTGATGACAACAGCTGAAGAGGGCTTCTTCAGTTGTTGTGATGGTTTTTCTTCTTCAGTAGTTTCTTTTCCTTTCAGTAGTTTGTTTATTTTTCTTTTCAGTACTTGTAACAACTGAAGAGTTGTTCTTCAGTTGTTGTAGTTTCAGTAGTTTTATGTTTTTCAGTAGTTGTAAATGAGATGTTTAACACTTAGGAACATTTGTAAGAAGATGTCAGTTGTTGACATCTTCAGTAGTTGTTAAACATCAGTAGTTATAAAACGGTTACATGTCACTTTCAGGTGACATCAGTCTACGTCATTCTTTCCTTTATAAGGAAAGATGACTCACATGTAATCGTGCCTTTGAGGCCGACAATCTAATGCAATATTCCTTTTGTCGGATATTTCTCTCTCTATAACAAAATTCTTTTATCGTTTTATATCAATGTTCTTGTTTGATTTGTCTATTCTGAGCTATTCCGCTGCTATATCTGTTCAATCGATTAAACCAAGGGCTGAGATCCTAACACTCATCTTTCACAATTCCACATTTAGGAGAATCTTACAGACACGATTGTGTATGGAGGAGCTATCTCACTAGATCCTGTCCTGATTATTCTGTAACAAACATTAAATGCAAGGATGAGGATATAATGTTCTGAAGGTCTATTGTTCAAGAACACAATTTTCTGCCGGCTTGGCGGGTCACAAGCTCAGCCTGAACATTCAGGAAACTTGGTTATAAGATATGTGATCTCAGTCCTATAATTTGTGTGCTCATGTTTTTAAAGCGAAAGGTTTTCTCTAAGTCTCTATCTTAACTTATAGTAATTTTCAGCCCTTTTTAAAATGAAATTTTACAAGATTAGTACTCAAGATCAAATCTCATCTCTAAGTGTAGGGCCTGTGTCTATTAACTTAGCAATAAATTCAGGGTAAGGAGATGTTTCATACCTTGCTTCATCATTGTCAGCCATCAATGCTTGGTTTGGAGATACATCTTCACAAAAGCTCTAATCAAAGCCTCTTTCTTCAACAGCAATACAGCTTGCTACTTTGGCTTTCTCATTCTGAGGGGCTTTATCAGTATAGTTTGGTCTGGATTATGCTTGGCCACCATTTTTCTGGTGCCTTGCACTCCCTAGAAAAGTGTTGTCTAGTTACAATTGTAACACTTGAATTTGCTTTTATCCAGTCAAAACTTTCCACTGGCTGTATTGCTAGAAAACTTCCTTCTTGTCCTCTTGTAGAACTTCTTGGCTTTATGAGTGGGAAGAGCCATCTGCTGGATTATTTCCATGTACTCCAGATCATCTGGATGGATACAGTCGAGGTCTTCAAGGGTGAATAGAAAGTTGCTGAACTTTCATCAAAAGACACAAAGGCTTTTGAAGAACTTCACATAATCTTCCGATGTAGATCCTAAAACGAGGAATCCACATTCGTCTGAATCGAGTTTTAACACCAAATGTGTTTCACCTAATTCTGTAACAATACCTCTCATCCTTTAGAGTTAAGATGATCATTCTTCAATGCTTCATCTTGAAATTATTTGACTTGCTTTTCACATCAGAGGTCATAACTAACTAATAAGCCTTCACCCGAATCGGCTCGGGTCTCTCTTTTGGCTAAGGCCATCCGCCACCACGTTGGTATTGCCCAGATGGTAATGGATCTCGCAATCATAATCTTTTATGAGCTCCAACCATCTCCTCTTCCTCATGTTCAAATCTTTCTGCTTGAAGAAGTACTTCAAGCTCTTGTGGTCAGTGACTATGGTGCACTTCGTCCCGTATAAGTAGTGCCTCCAAATCTTTAACGCGAAGACCACAACTGCTAGCTCCAAATCATGAGTAGGATAATTAACATCATGACCTTTCAACTGTCGGGATGCATACGTTATAACTTTTCCTCGCTGCATCAAGACACATCCCAACCCCTAGTAGGAAGCATCAGAATAAACCGCCAAATCTTCGCTTCCATCAGGTAACGACAAGACAGGAGCTTGAGTCAGCCTCGCCTTTAACTCCTCAAACGCCTTCTCTTGAGCTTGACCCATACAAACTTTACATCCTTACGGGTTAACTTGGTCAATGGAGAAGATATCTTAGAGAAGTCTTGAATGAATCTTCTGTAATAGTCCGCCAAACCCAAAAGAAACTAAGAATCTCAGATGGCGTCTTTGGAGACTTCCATTGCATCACCACCTCCACCTTTCTGGGTCCACCATAATCCCCTCAAGATTCACTACGTGACCCAAAAATTGAACCTTGTGCAACCAGAACACGCACTTGGAGAGTTAGCATGCAACTTCTCCCTTCTCAACCTCTCCAAAACCTCCCGAATGTTACCGGCATGCTCCTCCTCACTCTTCGAATAAATCAAGATATCATCGATAAACACAATCACTGATTTATCCAACATCGGCTGACACACTCGATTCACCAAGTCCATAAAAGCAGCTGGTGCGTTGGTCAAACCAAAAGACATAACGAGAAACTAGTAATGTCCATAACGCGTGCGAAAAGCTATTTTAGGAATATCCTTCTCCTTCACCTTCAGCTGATGGTAGCCAGATTGAAGATCTATCCTCGAGAACCAACTGCCACTTTGGAGTTGATCAAACAGATCATCAATCCTCGGTAAGGGGTACTGGTTCTTCACTATCAACTTATTCAAATCGTGGTAGTCTATACACATCTTCATACTGTCGTCCTTCTTCTTCACAAACAGGACTGGAGCACCCCAAGGAGAGATACTCGATCTATTGAACCCCTTATCAAGCAGCTCTTGCAATTGCTCCATAAAATCCTTCATCTCGGTCGGAGCCAACTGATACGGTGCTTTAGGAACAGGTTGGGCACCCGTTATCAAGTCAATCTAAAACTCAATCTCGCAGTCAGGTGGCACCCCTGGTAAATCTTCGGGAAACATATCTGAAAGTCACACACAACCGGCCATCAGACAGTTGTGGTGTTGGCGTATCCACATCCTTCACGTAGCCCAAGTAGGCACTACATCCACGCCTTATCCACTTTCCCGCCACCACCATCGAAATCACTTTCGGAATTGTCGTGACTCGATCACCATAAATCGACACCAAGCTCGCGTCAGGTGCTGTCAGTTGAATCATCTTCTTGCGACACACAATGTTTGCCTCACAATCTGCCAAGCCATCAATTCCAAGGACTACATCGAAACCGCCTAAGGTCATCACAAATGGTCTAAGAGGAAACTTATGACCTTCTAATTCAATTTCATAAATTCTATCATCTCAGAAATCCTAGTAGACTTATCTATGGCAGTTTCTACATCAAAGGGCTCATCAATACTTCTACTCTTAATGGGAAACTTAGCACAAAAGGTAGCAGAAATGAAACTCCTACTAGCACGGAATCAAATAACACAGATGCAAGAGTTTGCTTTACTAGAAACGTACCTAACACCACATCAGGGTCCGTCCTAGCCTCCTCCCAAGTCATCGTGAAAGCTCGGACGCTTGCTTTCTGCCCTTCAGTTCCGGTCTTCTTCCCTGCCCCGAAACTCTCTGCCCTCGGCTTCTTGCAATCCCTGCTCAGATGGCCATTTTCCCCATAGTTATAACACCTTATAACCCCACAATCTCTAGCCATATGACCAGGCTTCCCATACTTAAAGCAGTGTTTGATCCCTATTTGCATTCTCCTAAATGCTCCTTCCCGCATTACACATCTCTTCGACCCTACATTAGATGTGACCACACGCCGGTCACCCACTTTCGCCACCTTATTGTTTGGAGTGGCCCCACCACGTCCAAACTGTTTCCCATTCCAGTTTCGGTCACCACCACCCTTCTTATTCCCCTCAACCACCACCACCTCTCGCTCGTCATACAGTCTTCCCGCTAGGTCAACCGCCGACCTAAACGTGCTTGGCCGGGCGGCGATCATGTGCCTGCGAATGTCCACCGACAAGCCTGGATAAACCTTTTAATCTTTTGTGACAGCGGCGTCACTTGATCTGGCACCGGTCGTGCCATCTCGTTGAATTTGGTGGTGTATTGCTAATGTGTCATGGTTCCCACCTCTAGCTGCAGGAACTCTCTTTCGACCTTGTCCATCTCTTAGTGAGGACAAAACTCCTCAATCACCAACTTCTTCAACTCTGCCCAGCTCATCCTCTCGATAGCCCTGCTACCCTCAGCTTGGACAATATTGTCCAACCAACATAAGGCCAAGTCCACAAACAGTGGGCAACAAGATAGCAAAATATGGTATTCTATTGTCAATGGCCCGTATAAACCTAAGGTGGCAGCACCTGGAGGAAACGGTTCTATGATAGAGAAGGTTGTTGAAGACTACTCTAATGAGGACCAGAAGAAGATGGACGTTGACAGGAATGCAATGACTATTCTTATGACTGTAATACCCAACTCCCTCATGGTGAGGTTTGAGCATTGCAAATCAGCTAAAGAACTATTTCATGCACTTTCTCAAATGTACTCTAGCTCAAATGACTCCAAGAAGGACTCACTGAAGTAGCAGTTTGAGAACTTCACCTATATTGCTGGAGAGACTCTCAGTCAGCAATATTTCAGGTACATGGATCTCATTTCCTCCCTTCAGTCTGTGTAGATAACTCCTGAACTTAGAGACCTCACAAGAAAGTTCATGAGTGCTCTTCCTAATGAGTGGACGTTCTGTTGTGTCTCTATCAAGAGAACATAAAATTTGAACACCCTCACCATGACTAAACTTTATAGAATCCTTGATGGATACCGTTTAGAGATGGAGAGCAAGAAAGGCCATCAGACAAGCAGACCCCTGAGTCTTCCTGGTAGCAATGCCTTCATGTTGCTGAAGGCGCAGGATCCACACAACCTTAACAGTACCTCACTTACAATCAGCAGCCATCCTGCTCATCTGGACCATACATCACATTTCCTAAGACTCCAAGGTCTCAACAGACTCAGCATAGTTCCTTTCAGGACAACTGTGCCTTTGTCTTAAGGAGTGAACATTCTAGTGATTTTCAATACTATTTTGATGATCTAGAGTGCTTCAGTCTAGATGATGTAGAGTATGTGGACATTTTCAAACAAATGGCTCTTTTAACCTATAGAGCAAAGAAGTTCTTTAAAAGAACTGGAAGGCAATTTCCCCAGAACCCAACAACAACAAATTTGGGTTTGACAAAACCAAGGCCAAATGTTACAACTATAACCAGCTTGGTCATTTTTCAAGGGAATGCAAGGCTCCCAAATCAAATCCGGGAACCCCACAGGCCTTGATGGGGTGCAGATAGTATATATATTTTGATAAATATTTTACGCACAGATTTAGTTTTAAATGGTTATTACAAGTACTAAATCACACACACAAAAGGCAAGTGTACCTGTTGTGTGGTAATATAGTATTGGTAAGAACCGAGTATCAATCTGTGGACATACCTAGCCTACTCAACAAACTTCACATTTGACAATCAGATTTGGTTTTTGTTAAAGAAAATGATAAATTGCATTGGGATGATTTTTTAGGGTTTAAAAACAATGATAAAAATAAAGTAAACTAAGATTTGAAGCATTTGGATTTAAAACCAGGGAATAAAAGTTATCATCCTAATTAGACTCCACTTATGTAATCGTGATGAATTGGTGGTGTGATATAAAGATATGGATTAATGTAATTATGTTAATATTTATAAAAACGAGTTGGCGTGATTTCTCATCTATCCTACTGTCGTAGTGACTAGGATCATGTCAGGTTGAGTTTTACTACTTAGATCAAAGCCCTAGTAATGTAGGTAAATCTTTTATGACCTATTTGACATATGATTTCTGAAAACATAACTTAATGTGAAAAGAGAGTTGATCAAGTTCCTTCCTAACATACCATTAATTTTAGAAAACCATAACAATTACTAAAGATTTCTCAAACTAATAAAAGGGAACCCGAAAATGATCAGAAAGTTAAGGTGATATGATTTCTAATAACCATTTCTAGTTCATTAGCCATGGATTTATTATGAAGAACGGTTTCACGAATGAAAGTTAATCATACGGTTTTAAACCTTGTATGACAATCACAATCACAAACCATAAATTTATAACTTCCCATTCAAATGTTGATGCTACCCATCAATAGTTTTCCCAAGACCACCATAACATTAACATAATATTTATCACACCATTAGTTCATCACAAATTTCATAAGTTTCATCCGATTAGGATGATAGAAAGAGTTTAGCTCATAATGATCTTGAACATAACAGCATATAACAAAGAAGATATATATGTAATCATCGGTGAAATGGAACATTCAAACCGATAATCCACAATGGATGACGTTTAGATGATCCCGAGCTTCTTCCAAGTGTTGTATGCACCTCCCGAGCCTCCAAATGACCTTGAAGTCTTGATTCCCGAGAATGTTCTACAGAGTAACTCTCCCACCAAAGCTTACCAAAATTGGTGAACTTAGGCTTCTATTTATAGGCTTTCTGAAGTGTTTAAGCATGGCCTCGTGCCTAAAAGGCACGGCCCCGTGCTAGTACAATGCTTACGAAAGTTGGTCGGCTCGTACATGCAGGATGTGTCGGGCACGGCCCCGTGTTGGAGGTGGGGCATGGCCCCATGCCTTATGGGGCACGGCCCCATGTCTACTTTTAGGGAAGAGTACTTATTGTCCTGTCAGAAGTCCAAACACGGGGGTGTGTTTCTAGCAAAGCATGGGGGCATGCTTAAAGAGGCACGGCCCCATGCTTGGACTCCAAAGCTCAGATTACTTCAATTACTTGCTAAATATGCTTCTTTTGTCTGTCTTGCCCTTTTAAACACCTGAAAACATAATTTAACATTTTTAAGTATATTTTCATCATTTTAAGGAAGGTATTAAGGAATAATATATGTGCTTTTGATAGGATTTTTATGTACAATTTAGAGCACATCAGGCCTCCAAACATCACTCTACATCAAAGCCCACTAGAAAGTCGACTGAGATAGATGCAATGGCTCAAGAAGTTAACCGGAGCTTTATGGCGCAGGATGTGACTCCTGCTCAAGCACTCACGGCAGGAATATACAATAAAAAGGTATACGAGTATCTTTGTACTCCTGCATGTGTTGCTAAGGTGAAACTATAATATGGAAATTAAATTGATATTGAGTCTTTAAATGTTTTGAAATCTGATTTTAAAAGGGATAAAACTAACTACCAAAGAAAAAGTAAAGAGTTAGAGAAAATTGTTTCCCTATTAAAACATGAACACACAAATTACAAAACTCAAATAAAGGATTTAATATCCAAATTGTCTGAGGCTCAAGCCCAGCTTGTAACTACTGAGGCTTAAGCTAAGAAGTATGCTATTTCTGAGCAGAACTTCAAAGCTATTATTTCATCATCCTCCCACTCCAGAATTCGTTATCAAAACAAAGGAGGGTTAGGAACAAATGATATTGCTCCACCACATTCTTATGAGTGCATAAGACAACCTAGATGTGGTACTGAAGAGCAAGATGTCCTATCTGCTGACTCATCTTCACATAAGTTGAAGAATGATGCAATAATAGAGGCCACCACAGGGAAGGAACAGGTAAATCAACCCACCTCTCCCACTGAATATCAAATCCTGACCACCAAAGCCAGAAGAATGAGAGCTAAAGCTGCAAGAACTATCAAGAAAGTGGTCGAGTCCAAGCTGATGATTGATCCAAAACAAAAGGGTGTATTCATCTTAGCTGGATTCCAAGTGGTAGGTAACTCTAACCCAGGAAAGGAGTGTAGTACCAACACTCCTATCCTACCAAAGGATCAGAAGTTGAAGGGAAAGGTTGTTGATAAAGAGAAAAAGAACAAGAAACAACAATCCTCAAGCTCCCAAAAGACTAACATTGCATGCATAATGTGTGGTCTGCACAACCACATGGCTAAATATTGTTACTACAATCATGCTAGCACACATTATGCAAATAATGTTAGTGAGAGGTCTTCCACTAAAGGAGTTCAAATGTGATGACAACTACTCTGCTTGTTTAAAAGGAAAGCAACACAAAGTATCGTTACTTCCAATAGAAGAACCAAAGTCCACTGCCTGCTTGCAATTACTGCATATGGATCTTTTTGGTCCAGTAAGAGTGATGAGCATGGCAAAGAAAAAATATTGTCCGGTAATTGTGGATGATTATTCCAGATTTGTATCGACCTTCTTCTTACATTCAAAAGATGAGGCTGGTCAAATCATCATCTACTTTGTGTTGCATGTGGAAAAGTAGTACTCCCTTTCTGTCAAGTGTGTGAGGAGTGATAATGGCATAGAATTTAGAAACCACACACTTGATGAATTCTATTTCTCTAAGGGAATCAAGAGGCAGTATAGCATTCCAAGAACTCCTGAACAAAATAGAGTGGTGGAGAGAAAGAACAGGACCCTTATTGAAGCCGCAAGGTCAATGTTGGCTGATTCTGGTTTGCCACTAACCTTTTAGGCTGAAGCTGTCAACACAACTTGCTATGTGCAAAATAGAGTGTTAGTAAATCAGAGGTTGATGAAGACTCCTTATGAAGTGTTACATCATTTGGCTCCTCTGATTTCCTTCTTTAGAGCATTGGGTGTCCTTGTTATATTCTTAACACAAAGGATCCACTTCAGAAGTTTGAATCAAAGGTGGATGCAGGGTACTTTGTTGGGTATTCATCTACTTGCAAGGCATACAGAGTTTTTAATTACAGAACAAAGATAATTGAAAAAACCTTGCATGTAAAGTTTAATGAATCTCCAAAGGACAAAATTTCACAAAACCCTGTGGAGCTATTTGATTTGGACATACTGCAATATGTTCCTTATCAACCTCCAGCTGATGCAGATTCTGTGAATCTATCATCTCCTGCAACTAGTCATTCATCTGGTGATACAAATGCAAGGTTTAGTGATCACCTGCCTGAGTCTACTAACCTTGATGTTCCTGTAGCTTCAGCAGTTCCATCCACAACAAATGCTGATGAGATCTCTGATTCCTCAACTTCATTTGAATTTCCATCTCATTCTAGGTTTCAAGAGTCTGGATCATCTTCTGTTGCTTCTGAATCACCTACAAACACTTGCATAGATCCTATTGAGTATCAAGAACTGAAGAATCACCCCATGTCTCAGATCATTGGTGACATCAATGCTGGTGTTTCAACTAGAAGTCAATTGTCCAATTTCTGCTTTAATGCTCTCTTCATCAGTCAGCAAGAGCCAAAGAACTATCATATAGCATTAAGAGACAATGGATGGGTTGAAGCCATGCAACTTGAGCTTCTTTAGTTTCAAAAGCAGCAAGTGTGGGAACTAGTTCCTCTACCCCAAGGTAAGTGTGCAATAGGCACTAAATGGTTGTTTAGGAATAAAACTGATGAAAAAGATCAAATTGTCAAGAACAAGACAAGACTGGTTGTACATGAATTCTCACAAGAAGAAGGTATTGATTATGATGAAACCTTTGCCCCTGTAGCCAGACTGGAGGAAATAAGATTGTTCTTAGCTTATGCTGCTTTCCATAATCTTAAAGTTTTTCAAATGGATGTCAAAAGTGCATTCTTATATGGTAAAATAAAAGAAGAAGTTTATGTGTGTCAACCACCAGGTTTTGAAGATCATAAACATCCAGATTGGGTGTATAAGCTTGATAAGGCTCTTTATGGGTTAAAACAAGCTCCCAGAGCCTGGTATGAAACACTGTCTAAGTTTCTTCTTCAAAATAATTTCACTAGAGGCTCCATAGATAAAACTTTGTTCATTAAGAAAGTAGGCATGCATAAGCTCCTTGTTCAAATTTATGTAGATGATATTATTTTTGCATCCTCTGATCCACAGTTGTGTGATGCCTTTACTAAGTTGATGCAACAAAAGTTTGAAATGAGTGCCATAGGAGAATTACAGTTCTTTCTGGGTTTGAAAATCAAACAAATGGCTGATGGAACTTTCATTCATCAGTCAAAATATACAAAGGATTTGTTGACAAAGTTTGATCTACAAAACTATAAGCCATGTTCTACTCCCATGTGCAGCACCACACAACTGGATGTTGATCAAAATGGTAAAGCAGTTGATGAAACTCTTTACAGGTGTATGATTGGTTCCTTGATGTACCTTACAGCTTTTAGACCAGACATTATGTTTGCAACTTGTGTCTGTGCTAGATTTCAGGCTGCACCTAAAGTATCCCATATGATTGCAGTCAAAAGGATCTTTAGATATTTGCAAGGAACTCAATCTCTAGGACTTTGGTATTCCACTGGGTACTCTTGCAAATTAGTTGCTTTCTCTGATAGTGACTATGCAGGGTGTAAATTAACCAAAAATTCAACTTCTGGTGGATGCCAATTCCTAGGCAATTGTTTAGTTTCTTAGCAGAGTAAGAAACAAACTTTAGTTGCCACATCCACTGCTGAAGCAGAGTACATTGCTGCTGCAAGTTGTACATCTCAGGTACTCTGGCTTCAGAATCAATTACTGGATTATGACATTACAGAGACTAAGACTCCTTTACTGATGGATAGTGCTTCAGCTCTTTGTATTGTTAAGAATCCTGTCCAGCATTCTAGGACCAAACATATTGAGATCAGACATCATTTTATCAGGGATTGTTATGAAAAAGGTCTCATTGATCCAAAGTTTGTTCCTAGTGCTGATGAGCTTGCAGATATATTTACTAAGCCTTTGGACAGTGCAACTTTCCAAAATCTTGTGCTAAGGCTTGGTATGCTGCAGCTTGAATGATTTGACAACTACTGATGATCTCAGTTCACAAGTACTGATGAGCATTAGTATACAGCTGTCAAAAATAAGTATTGATAAGTTGCTTTATTTTCAGCAGTTTTCATATGGTAATGATGCTAAGGGTTACATCATCGGCAAATTCTTTGTTTCAAATGGTGAAGTAAGGTTTGATGATGTTAACCATGTGGAGAATCTCAAGTACAATTTGTTGAGTGTCAGTCAAATGTGTGATAAAGGGCATGTTGCACTTTTCACCAGGCAGAACTGTCAAATTCTGTCTTTCAATGTTTTGAGAATGATTGACAAGATATTGGATGAACATACTCTCCTGAAGGCCAACAGGATTGGAAGAGTATATGCCTTAGACTTATCAAAGAAAATTGATCTAAAAGGCCATCCATGAGTAGGCTTGGTCATGTGAATCTTAGAAACATGAACCAGCTGATCCTTCATGGTCTAGTGAGAGGTCTGCCATTAATGGAGTTCAAATGTGATGACAACTGCTCTGCTTGTTAAAAGGAAAGCAACATAAAGTATCATTCCCTCCAATAGAAGAACCAAAGTCCACTGCCTGCTTGCAATTACTGCATATGGATCTTTTTGGTCCAGTAAGAGTGATGAGCATGGCAAGGAAAAATATTGTCTGGTAATTGTGGATGATTATTCCAGATTTGTATGGACCTTCTTCTTACATTCAAAAGATGAGGCTGGTCAAATTATCATCTACTTTGTGTTGCATGTGAAAAAGCAGTATTCTCTTTCTGTCAAGTGTGTGAGGAGTGATAATGGCACAGAATTTAGAAATCACACACTTGATGAATTCTATTTCTCTAAGGGAATCAAGAGGCAGTTTAGCATTCCAAGAACTCCTGAACAAAATGGAGTGGTGGAGAGAAGGAACAGGACCCTTATTGAAGCCGCAAGGTCAATGTTGGCTGATTCTGGTTTGCCACTAACCTTTTGGGCTGAAGCTGTTAACACAGCTTGCTATGTGCAAAATAGAGTATTGGTAAATCAAAAGTTGATGAAGACTCCTTATGAAGTGTTACATCATTTGGCTCCTCAGATTTCCTTCTTTATAGCATTGGGTGTCCTTGTTATATTCTCAACACAAAGGATCCACTTCAGAAGTTTGAATCAAAGGTGGATGCAGGGTACTTTGTTAGGTATTCATCTACTTGCAAGGCATATAGAGTTTTTAATTGCATAACAAAAATTGTAGAAGAAACCTTGCATGTAAAGTTTAATGAATCTCCAAAGGAGAAAATCCCACAAAACCCTGTGGAGTTATTTGATCTGGACATACTACAATATGTTCCTTATCAGTCTCCAACTGTTGCAGGTTTTGTGCATCCATCATCTCCTGCCACGTGTTATCCATCTGTTGGTATAAATCTAAGTTTTAGTGATCAACTGCCTGAGTCTACTAAACTTGATGTTCCTGTAGCTTCAGCAGTTCCATCCACAACAAATGCTGATGAGATCTCTGAATCCTCTACTTCATTTGAATTGTCATCTTCTTCTAGGTTTCAAGAGTCTGGATCACCATCTGTTGCTGCTGAATCACCTACAAACACTTGCATAGATCTTATTGTGTATCAAGAATTGAAGAATCACCCCATGTCTCAGATCATTGGTGACATCAATGTTGGTGTTTCAACTAGAAGTCAATTGTCCAACTTTTGCTTCTATGCTCTCTTCGTCAGTCAACAAGAGCCAAAGAACTATCATATCGCATTAAGATACTATGGATGGGTTGAAGCTATGAAACTTGAGCTTCTTCAGTTTCAAAAGCAACAAGTGTGGGAACTGGTTCCTCTACCCCAAGGTAAGTGTGCAACAGGCACTAAATGGGTATTTAGGAATAAAACTGATGAAAAAGGCCAAATTGTCAAAAACAAGGCCAGACTGGTTGTACAGGGGTTTTCACAAGAAGAAGGTATTGATTATGATGAAACATTTGCTCCTGTAGCCAGACTGGAAGCAATCAGATTGTTTTTAGCTTATGCTGCTTTTCATAATCTCAAAGTTTTTCAAATGGATGTCAAAAGTGCATTCTTATATGGCAAAATAAAAGAAGAAGTTTATGTGTGCCAACCACCAGGTTTTGGAGATCATAAACATCCAGATTTGGTGTATAAGCTTGATAAGGCTCTTTATGGGCTAATACAAGCACCCAGAGCCTGGTATGAAACACTGTCTAACTTTCTTCTTCAAAATAATTTCACTAGAGGCTCCATAGATAAAACCTTGTTCATTAAGAAAGTAGGCATGCATAAGCTCCTTGTTTAAATTTATGTTGATGATATTATTTTGGCATCCTCTGATCCACAGTTGTGTGATGCCTTACTAAGTTGATGCAACAAATGAGTGCCATGGGAGAATTATAGTTCTTTCTGGGGTTGCAAATCAAACAAAAGGCCGATGGAACTTTCATTCATCAGTCAAAATATACAAAGGATTTATTGAAAAAGTTTGATTTACAAAACTGTAAGCCCTGTTCTACTCCCATGTGCAGCACCACACAACTGGATGTTGATCAGAAAGGTAAAGCAGTTGATGAAACTCTTTACAGATGTATGATTGGTTCCTTGATGTACCTTACAGCTTCTAGACCAGACATTATGTTTCCAACTTGTGTTTGTGCTAGATTTCAGGCTGCACCTAAAGTATCCCATATGATTGCAGTCAAAAGGATCTTTAGATATTTGCAAGGAACTCAATCTCTAGGACTTTGGTATTCCACTGGGCACTCTTGCAAATTAGTTGCTTTCTCTAGTAGTGACTATGCAGGGTGTAAATTAACAAGAAAATCAACCTCTGGTGGATGCCAATTTCTAGGCAACTGTTTAGTTTCTTGGTAGAGTAAGAAACAAACCTCTGTTGCTACATCCACTGCTGAAGCAGAGTACATTGTTGATGCAAGTTGTACATCTCAGGTACTCTGGGTTCAGAATCAATTACCGGATTATGACATTACAGAGACTAAGACTCCTTTACTGATGGACAGTGCTTATGCTACTTTTCATAATCTTCCACATGATCAATGTTTGCCTTGCCCCCAAAACCTCTTCATGGGATCAAATGTCATCCAGGTGGCAGCAAGTATTGTATTCTATTCTTGAACGCCAAAGCTTAAATTTTTCTGAAATTATATTTTTAGAATTAAAAGATCTGGCAATGAAACCGGTAGCTAACATATGGCTATTATATCCAAGGTTTCTTATGGCCATAATCATGAATCAGTTACAATCTGATGGCCCTATTGGCCTTGGAGTCCCTGCTGTGGTAGTTTTGCCAAAGGTATACTCCAGGCACAACTCTGACCCACACCTCAAAGAGGCTGCCAAACTGCTAAAACCCAAGTAGAAGGTACCCACAGCCTCATCCTCCAGATCCAAAATCCCCTCCAAACTTCATTCCAAACAAACCAAAAATGCTACTCAGGGAGTTGAGTCCCCTGATGATGCCCCTACAACACAAAGGCATGATGAAACTATGGGTAGTAATCCCCCTGTAGTTTCCAGGACTCTACCAGCTGAAACCGCTCAGGTATCCTCTCAACAGGATCCTAATGCAACCAAAAATAGGGAAACCACATTACTGGAATCTCTCTCACTTGAGAGGATTGCCATTGAAGTGCACCATTCACCCTAGGTGCAATCCTCTTCATACCTATCTCCCACTAAAGCCACCCCTACAAGCCCAACTGTGGTTATTACACAAGTGCTGACTCAACTACATTCCTCTACCCCTCCCCAGAAACCTATTACCACTAGGAAAACCTTAACAGTTGAGGGAGAGGAGTATAATGTGGCTAATAACCCACAACACAGGGATTACAGATTTCAATCTCCCTGTGTAGAGGAGGAGATTAGAACATCTGGTGAGACAGCCTCTTCTCTTGGTTCAGCACATGATCAGGATGAAGATGGTATCATTTCTAAGTCCTCACCAGAGGCAACTGCCAATGAAGGACATCATCCTGAGGCAGGAAGTCCCCAGTTCCAAGAAATAGGGGCACATGTGAATACTGATCTACACTCAGCACATGTTCATCCTGATTTCATCAGAAGGTCAGCTGATTCAGCACAGACTGATGATGACCTGGACTTTTTCTTTGATGTTCTAGCCCACAATACTATTCTTGAGACTGAGGTATGCAAACTACAAGAACTGCTTGCCAAAATGTCACAAGAATCAAGTCCATCTGCCCACATTCACCCACAGATGGCAGTTTCTCCTGAAACTATTCCAAACACTGAGCCACTCTCAACAAATTTGCCACCAGCCTCTGCTTCAGGTACCATTTCTCAAGGACAGATTCCCTCTGAGCTAATGGTTGCTGCCTTTTAAACATCCTTACCTCTCATCACTTCCATAATCACAAACACTGAGAGGCTTTCCTCAAATCTTCAATCCTTAGTTGATGTTGCTGTTTCTAAGAAACTTTATGACATTCACACCCCTGAACCCAATGCAACCAAAAAGGGGGAGTCTAAGTCAGTGAAAGTAGACAAAAGAAAGAGAGCTGAAGAGGAAGCAGAAAAAGAGAAGAAAGAAAAGGAAATGATCACCTACAAGAGGAAGAAAAGCTTTGAAATGACTGAAGGTGAGAAAAAGTTAGAAGAATTGATCAAAGAAGTTAATGAGCAACATAGCAGATCTATGGATAAGATTACTGATCAAATCTTCAGACAAGGATTTGACACTCCCAAACTTGACTCTGAAATCAGAAGGTTAGAGATTCAAGAGATTGAACAAAGATGGGCAAGTTGGAGTGAGAAAGAAAGGAAAGGCTAGAAACTATGGGAAGATTTATATCAAAACATCTGGGAAGGTCAATCATTATAGTAAAATCATGGTCCAGAGATAGTATTTTGGAGATAACCACCATAATTTGTTCTTCTGAAGTATTTAACAAAGGATTGATTATAGAAGCTCTTGATGAAGCTAGTGTTGGGAAAAGGACTGATATGGCAAAATTATCCAAAGCTTCACTCACATCCAAGATGCTAGAGCAGCTTGCACAATCACCCAAACCAAAACAACCACCCTCACAACCCTCAAAACCAACTCCTTTACCCAAGAAACCTACTCAAACCAGTACCAATGATGCACCCAAGAGGAAGAGAAGGGTGTTGAGGATAGAAGAAGATGATGATGACGATGATGAGGATGATAGTCTGCCAATCTTTGTTTTTTCTTAAAATAAAGATGCCTGAGCCCAGGAGTCAACCAACAACAATCACACCTGGCATCCAAAGGCAAATGGTAAAAGTCAAACTTGAAGAAGAAGAACAACACAAACAACATGATGAGCAACTATTAAGGATGGTTGATAAAGAGTTTCCTAAGTCTTCATCCATACAAGCTATGAAGAAACATGCTCAGATTCACATTTCAATATCAGAAAGAGAGAGTGAGAATTTGGCCAGAAAATTTGAAGATTTCTGACCTGATCCAGAAAATGTTTCTGCCAATAAGTGGGACTTCAATAATCTTAAAGGTTTTGGCTGCATTGATTCAGGGGGAGTTTGTTGGACCAAAAGAACCAATGAGTCAGATCAGAAAAACCTTTAAGTCCCACAAAAATCAAAACAACTGAAGTGGTCTACAACAGCTGACGACAAAGTCTGAAGACAACTGCTGAAGACAAAGTCTGAAGACAACAGCTGAAGACAAAGTCTGAAGACAAAGTCTGAAGACAACTGCTGAAGACAAAGTCTGAAGACAAAATCTGAAGACAACTATTGAAGACAAGTCTGAAGACCAAATTCTCAGAAGTTGTCACAACAACTGAAGTAGTTCTCTTCAGTAGTTGTGATGGTTTACTTTTCAGTAGTTTGTAACCAGTAGTTTTATATTATGTAAAATATCTGAAGTTCTTACACTTCACATGTTATGACTTCAGTAGTTGTAATGATAGCTTGTACTTAGCTTTTTGTGAAGGTGTCCTCAGTTGTGGACATCTTCAGTAGTTTAGTTTACATTTAGTTGTTTGTATAAATCAGTTAGTTGTCACTATCAAGTGACGTTGACCTAATTTCCTTGAATTGAAGCATGTGCGTGAATGAAAATATTCTCTTTGCATAAAACTTTCTCTCTCTATAACCGTCACTGTTTGATTGAATATTCATATTATTCTTGCTTAAATTTCGTCTAATTCTTGTGCCATTCCGCTGCAAATCTTAATCTAATTGATCAAACTAGATCCCCATCCTTTCATCAGTGAAATCAAGGCTGACATTTGTTTGGGCAAAAGGAAAGAGATATATAGAAGGGTACAGGGGATGATCTTCAAGCCAACCACTCAACCCAGCCTAAGCCAATCCCCTCACCATTCACCATTAAAACTGAACCCTATACACCTGAACCTACACCACCATCCATATCCACTTCCTCACCTCAACCACCCAAACTACCCATCCTTCAACCCAAAACACTTTCCATAACCACTACACCACAACCTGCTTAACAACCTTCCAAACCATCCCCTTAGCCTTCTAAACATCTCTCCCTAGAGGAATTCAAGACAATCAAGGCAAAGCTCTCAAACTGCACAACCCTGAGTGACATCTCTTGTGAAGAAGACTCTGTCAAACTGACTTATGTTGATGGATCTTCATGTTCCTTCTCAAGAGATTAGTTTCTTGATTTGCCCAGAGGAACACTAGACATGCTTCCAAACTTCTTGGTCTTAACTCTGACTCCTTCAACGATGAAGAGAAGAAACTGAGATAAAAGCTGGTGACTTTGCCGGACATAAAGAAAGGAGACAAGATCCCTAGTCAACCTCTTGTTACCAGGAAGAAAATCATCCAGTGGAGGTTCAATGAAGCCTCTCACAACTTTGTTATGGAGAGAGAGAATGGAGAAAGCAACAAGCTGAATGCTTCCTCTTTGCTACACTCTAGCAGATTTGACATTGCTAAGTTAGCAGAGAAACCATTCTCCAATCCCTCCAACTCTAAAACTGTTGCTCACATCAGAAGTCATCTTAGCAGCCTTTATCTTGCTGAGCTTAGCACAAAGGCAAGGATTGAAGAAGAGTTGAAACTGAGAAAGAAGGAAGACAAGGAAAGGTCAACCACCAAAAGCACTACTTTTCTACAGATGGTGGAAGGCCATGAATTGGGACCTATAGTTAGATGGGAGTATGACTATAGCTCTCATCAACTAAGTCTTTTCATAGGGACACAACAAAGGGTACATATCATTCAGGGTGACAGACTGGAGCTCCTGTCAACTAACGATTTGTACAAGCTTCTCAGCACCACTTTTGGGAAGAACAAAGAACCAGATAAATATCTGCTTTCCTTGGTGCTGAAAGCTTTGAGAAGTAGAAAAAAATGAGATTTTGGTAGCATCAGCCTAGGGGAGTTTGTTGGATCAAGAAGAAGGCTGGTGCAACCAAAACTAAATCACTTAGAAAAATTTTGGTGCTACTTACAAAGGCTTCCAAAGCCAAGTGTGGAACTTCCGAATGAGGTAAAGTTCTTCTGAAGACAACGTAAAAGATCAACTTCCGAAGACAAACTCTACTTCCGAAGTCAAAGTACTCTCTTCCGAAGATCAAGTCTAAGAAGAAAATATCAGAAGACAACTTCCGAAGTCTGAAGAAAAGAAGAAGTCCTCAAGCCTCGGAAGAAGTAGCCTTTTCCGAAGTATAAGTGGCTTCAGAAGTACTTGTTCTTCCGAAGCCATTAACCTTCAGAAGACACTGCTATGAACTAGTGGACATAAGTATGGTTTCTGACACTCCGTTGTAGACCTCTGATACTGCATGGCATTTTCCCAAAAGGCCATGTAGTTGACCATACTTTATTTCACTGTTCACCTCTTTATGTTAGTACAAGTTACCAACTTTAATTGGTGACAAAAGGTAAGTCAGGGACATTTTCGGACTACCATATCTTAGATAAGACATTATCTAAGATACCTTAAACTATAGCTTTGTAGTATTTGCTTTAGTTAGAGGATTTCAGTTGGTATCAAAGTATATCTGGTTGTAGGTAGTATTATATATAGTTTATCATTGTAACTCATAAACAATGCTTGTAAGATTCTTGTAATACTTTGAGTTGAAAAGCAATATATGCAAGTACCTTGAATTTTTATTCGTGTTCTTTGTTACTTATTATATTACTATCAACTCTTAGAATAGACTTTGCTTCATCTAATTTAAGTGTAACTTACGTGAGTTTGAGAGAAAAACCAAGTGTTAAGTGACAAAATCGATCTTGCACTTTCTTTTCAATAGCAACAGTAGCTTGTTGTTTTGGTTGGCTTGGCTTTTCAGATCTAAAAGTTACATCAATGTAGGTTGTTTTGGATTGTTCTTAGCTACCATTCATCTTTGATGCCTTGCATTCCCTAGCAAAGTGTCCCATTTGGTTACAATTGTAATACTTCACTTTGTTTTTATTGAGACCAAACTTTCAACCAATTACTTGCTAGAAAACTTTCTTTCAATTCTCTTGTAGAACTTGGCTCTAAGAGTGGGAAGAGTCATTTGCTAGACTATCTTCATATACTCTAGGTCATCTGGATGGATATAATCTAAGTCTTCAAGATTGAAAAAAAAGTTGCCATAACTTTCACCAGAAGACACAAAGGCTTAAGATGACCTTATATATTGGAATGGGCTTCCCTAGATGTACCTCTCCCTTGGTGTCTTCAGGAAGGTAATGAAAGGCTTGCCATAACTTTTATGTGTTATCAGGGTGCAGATGAGATGATGTTATGGTTCTTTACTATATCTTTCAAGCACATGAGGGCTAAACTCTATTGATTACTAAAAGATGGATGGATTTTGCATGTTCATCTCCATCTAATAACCGCTCAGGATATCATACAACTCTGTGAGTGTAAGGAAGAGGTTTTCAGTTCTCTCAACGGCCATAGAGTAGTGTGTTCATTTCTAGGAAGAGGAAATATGAACTTACTCATAATGTCCTAATTCTCAAGTTTAACTCCCACATCCATCAAAGTAACTATGATCTTAATATACCTAAAATATTGCTGAGTCATAGTTTCGACTATTTTGCAGGTGAAATTCTCAAATTGCCGCTTCATGAGATTCTTCTTGTTTTCTTTTGGCGTTCTCATACCTTTCATACATAAGCTTTCATGCATCACAGAGCTACTTTGTAGTTTTGCACCTTTTAAAACATGTACAAATAGAGTTAGGAAGAGTCGTTTGTAGAGCGGTCATGACCATCTGATTTTTATCAACCACCTTCTGATATTCCTTAGAATAGTTAGCCACTTACCTTGGAATCATTCCACCACCAGCAGTAGTTGAAGTGGTTCTTAGAGTGTGAGGTCTCAAGACAACAAATCTCCATATCTTGATGTCTTGAGACTTGATGAAGCCTTCCATTTTTGGCACTAAGTATTAAAGTCATCAGGAGTGATCAGTGGAGATATGGTCATAATGTTGGTTTCCATATCAGCTTTAGTGAGAGCTGCCATTTGAGTAGTTAAGTGTTTGTAAAATTAAAGAGATTAAAAATGGTGTGATCTTACAATCAAAAGCCTAAAAAGCTCTGATGCCAATTGAAAGAAGGGTAAAGGCTAATGCAATAGTTTCACAAGGTTGGAGAACTTAACACTTAACATATCAAATAGGGAACCATCAAATGAAACTAAGAACAAAGGTAAGAACACAAGTATTTGGTTTTCAAGAATAATGTATATACATGGCTTAGTCCTAAGGACTAGTACCTGAGATACCTTATACAACATCCTACACCTGACCATACTTTGCAGGCTAGCTGGAAAACTAATCTAGACAACAAGATTAATGTAAAGTTAAAAGGTAGATTGCCTTTTGATTAGTGACTATAAGATGACATAACTTGCATCCTTATCTATTACAAAAAAGATAAAAGTATAAAAGTAAAAAGTTACAGACTCTAAGGCCTTAATCTATAGTTGACAAAAGTAGCAAAAATTAGTGTAGATATTGTTAAAAGCATGTAAAGAAAGCATGCCTTCCCTGTCTTCGGAAGAAATCAGCCGCTTGGCTTCAGAAGACTTTGTCTTATAGCTTCGGAAGACTTTGTCTATGCCTTCGAAAGAAATAGTCTTTGGCTTCGGAATATTTGACACTTGAGAATTTCTTAATGCTTTTGTTAAATCTTTCGAATTAACTTTCTTTGTACTTTGGAATGCTTGCTGAGAGCTCTCTAGTTTATATTAGCTAAAGTAAATAACTATTTCAGTCCCTAGGGTTCGATAAAAATCATGTGTTCAATCCAAAATGTTTATTATTACAATGACAGTCAAATAGTTTTAAGGTTTGCTTCAATTTAATCCACACAAGTAATTCCATTAAAATTTTCTATTAAGTTAATTTAAAATGAAAAGTTTACCCCTATGATTGAATATTCAAAATAATTTATCGATGAACAAATAAAAATTCCCACCCAGCCTCCCCACTCGAATATACTCTCTCTCTCTCTCTCTCTTTTTGCAAAATACACAATCTACCGCCACTTCCACCGCCTCTCACGTTGCCCCTCCACCGCCCACTCTTGCCTCCACCATTAAGGTACAGTCTCCCACCCCCCTACATAAGCTAAACCACTATTTCCAGTCACTAGGTAGAACCTAACCACCGTCCACGACCTCCAGTAGCCAAAAGCCCATCATCGCATGTTACCTCCGGTGGCAAGAACCCTGTTGCCATACCCCCACTCCATCATACCCCAATGTGCTTTCTCTTTTTCTCATAGTTCCCCCCTTTCTCTCCCTCTCTTTCACTCTTTCTCTCTAAGGATAACTACTAGATCTAAGCTAGTTGAAGGTTTAAGCAAATCAACAAACTTTAGATTCAAACATGACCAACATCGTAAAATGAATTGACCTTATGATGGAAAAACGATAGCTTTTGGATTCACTGACTCAAATCAAGTTAGGGTTGCGATGGTGGTGGTGGGATACAGTAGCACAAAGAGAGAGAGAGGTGTTAAGGGTATGGGGTTTGAACCATGATCGTAGTGGTCTTGTTGGGAGTTATAATGATAGTGATGGAGGTGGAGGTGGCTGGTATGAAGAAGTTAATTGATGGAATGACAATGGTGGTGTTGGTGCTAAACGACATATGGTTTAATATATGAAGATGATGGCAAGATGATGATGACTAGATGATTAAGAATTTATATTAATTTAGTTTTAATCATAAGGGTAATATTGTCAATTCATACTAACTTAACAAAAAGTTTTTAATGCCTTGGATAGAACAGAAATAAAGTATAAAATTATTAAACTATCAATGTAATAAATAAAATTTGGAATGAAACCGTAAGATTCATCAAAGCTCAGGGACTAAAATACTAATGTAATCTGAACTTAAACTTAGAGACTTAAACTAAGGAAAAATGATTTTATATGTAAGTTCTAAAGATTTTTCATAGAAATTTATAAGAAAAATAAAAAGTTTTCATGAAGCACGTACTGAAAAACGATCCCTATTGAAAAACGGTGTCTAGATATCCTTTTCTTTAGTTTTGTGTTTGTTGCTATAATTTTTTTAATGGTATGTTATTGATACACCCAATTTATTTTAGACAAAATTACATAAAACGTCATTTAGGTTTATATAAAACTACAGGTATCATCCTTTATCTTTAAAACATACTCTAATCATCCTTTATGTATATCTTTTATAATAGATTTCGTCCTTTAGACTAAGTGCTGTTAAGTTATTTTTTTAAGTCAATGGTAATTTAGTCTTTTTCCCTCTAAAGGACTATTTTTGTAATTAAACATAAAGGGCGTTTTCTCCAACTATTTTCTCTTTTGATTAATTGATGCATTTTTAAAATTATACATATACGTATGATTTTTATATATAATATAACGTATATTATTTAATTATTTTCATCAACATTTTAAATAAAATTATATATTATGTATATAGTATTATTATTTTTAATGCTCACGCCTTAGCTATATACTTTACCTTATATATTTTTTACAAGATATTTTTATATAATTTTAGATTATTACCTTAAATTGGTTTTTTTAATCTAAGATATAATAGTGGTTTTTTTATTACCTTAAATTGGTCACATATGGTTAGTTTTTTAATTATGTTTTAGTTGAATTACATGAACCATTCCTTTTGTGTTTTTTAATTAAAAATAGGAATTTTTTTTAAAATAGGGTTAAAAGAGAGAGAGACATGACAACGGGGAAATTTCTCGGGGAAAGGAGACATAAGAGGTTCCCACCCCTGGCAGGGGTGGGTTCTTCTTCCCACTTTGACCCTGGTGATGGTGACATGACAAGGTGATGGTGATGGTTCAGAGAGATGCCAGAGACCACGCCCTTCACATGGGCGGGTTCTCCAAATTATCACAACCATTTGATCCACCAACTTAGATGAGATCTACGGCCCATATTACCAAACCAACTTAGATGAGATCTACGGGTTCTTTATCAAACCTATTTATTTCTACATCAACCGAAAATTTACCACCACATTTCCTTCAAATTATTTCTCTAAAACTTCTTAAATCTAATCTTTTTAGAGTTTTATAGTTCATTTTAGAAATCAAAATGAACTGGAGAATTACACCGGGTCCACTAAATAACAATTTGTTATTTTTAAGTGGTCAACATAGAGCTAATTATTATTTTCGAGATCCAGAAAGCGATGAAGGAATTTTACGTGCTAGACAGGGTGATAAAGCTTTTTGGGATTACATTGATGAAGTGCCTATCCCTGAAATGTTATAAGATATATAAGGTTGGCTGGTTTTACGGGTGTGATCGAGTGTGGTTATGGAAAACTTGATCATGCTCTTATCTCAGCTTTAGTGGAGAGATGGAGGCTAGAGACACACACATTTCATTTACCGGTTGGAGAGACCACAATAACCCTTCAAGATGTTCAAGTTTTATGGGGTTTGTCGGTTGAAGGTAATATTGTTTCTGGCATTGATTATGCTATGAGTGCATCCGAAATTATAATAAGGTTGAGTATTTAACTGGTTGTACACTCGCTACAAGGACTGTAAGTGGTTATAAGTTAAACCTAAGGTTTATTTTAAATGAAATAATAAAACCATTTTCTGATAATGCCACTGATTTTCAGTGTATTCAACGAGCTAGATTAATTTTATTTTTTATGATTGGTGCTACTTTATTTCCTAATACTTCTAGCAACTAGGTGCACATAAATTATTTAAGTCATATTGAAAACTTAAATAATTATGGTAGACTTAGTTGGAGAAGTGCAGTTTTAGCATTTTTGTATAGACAGTTATGTAAGGCAACGAGTGTCACAAATCGAGAAATTGGTGGACCTTTGTTCTTGTTGCAATTATGGGCATGGGAAAGATTACCTTCTATGTGTCCCAAAAATACGAGATCTATTGATTTCAGGTTACCATATGGTGCACGGTATGTTAAAAAAACTTATGTATTAACTATTTATCTGTAATCTTATATTTTTTAGTTAACCTGGTATATTTAAAAACTTGATTACAGATGGAATGGTAAACTTAGTTATGTAAACAACACTCCGCACTGTTTGAGTGCGTATCGATCTCAGCTGCATTCATTAAGCGAGGCCACGGTATTAATATTAATCTGATATTATTTTGTATATATTAACATTTTGTAAACATATTAATTCATATTTTTATATCAGTTTAATTGGAGGCCTTATAATAATCTTATCCACCTTCTACCTGATATCTGCACAAGTGGACATCAAAGCTGGAGAAGAGACAGATACCTTATATGTTGGGAAGTTGTTGAGCCTCACATTCCAAGTAGGGTTTTAAGACAATTTGGAATGTTTCAACCAATCCCGACAAATGTGTTACTAACCCGGGAGCAACATACAAATCTACATTCGATTGCTCGTAAAGGTGGTAGAAATAAAAACGGGTTACAACATCATAATATCTGTGTTCAAGCATGGGCGTCTCGGCTTAATTCAGTTGCTAATGAAGCATATACTAATTCGCCAATTGCTTCTGAAGCATACATGAGGTGGTATCTAGAGCGTACTGTTGTGTATACAACAAACCCGGCTCATCAAGACACGAACCCTCATGGCTTCCAAAACGATGGACAAAGATTGAGAATGATGGTATTATTATTAATAATTTAAATATTATTATTGTTGCTATTATTATTTTTTTAAATTAATCTTTCATAATTTTATTTATAGATGGATGGGATGAGTTAGTTTTATCAAAGACCAGGGGATGAAACGGGGAGGAATATGACGAGCCGTTATATGGATTTGGCACATGCAAACCATATAAGTTATATACCAACGCATGTGACACAGAATGTTGATGATACTCAACTTCCTCTTGTCCCACAACGTTTACCCAAAAGGGGTAGAGGACGAGGGCGGGTTGGTAGACAAGTTAGTGATGATAATGTTGTTGTGCAACAGAATATGACAGGACAAAGGGATTTCATGGAACAACAGCTTGACTCCCCCTTTTTTAGCCAAATGGGCAACCAAGATTTTTTTATGGTGGTACCTCAAGTACTTAGTTTCCATATTTTAGTCAAATGGGGACCCAGAATTTCGAAGAAGGGGGCCGTCAAATCCTTATCAAGGCCTTGATAATAGTTATCAACAATCATTTCACCATTCTTTCCCGTTACCTTATTACCCTCAATTTCAAGATACGACTCAATCAGTTGACCGGTTTTTTAATACATCTCCTTGCCTGTTCAACTTAAATGATGAAGCAACAGACGATAATGATGACACTCGTTAGATATTATTTCTTTTATATTTTAGTGATGTAATTTACCTTTTTAATTATGTAATTTTGTATACTTTTATCTATTAATTATATAATGCAATTTTATTATAGAATACGAACTTAAGCTACAATATTATAGAATAAGTATCCAAAAACGAACAAGTGGTACAATAAAAGTAACAAGTAAAGCGGTAATACAACAAAAAATGTCACTTGCGGGTCTTGCGTTTGACTGTCTTTTCTGTGAACCATTCAAGGTGACTATATGTATAATGATACTAATAAAACTCTTTTGCTATATAGCGCCGATATCTTGCACAAGTGTCTTTAAAATCTCCCTCCATAGTTAAAGTTTTTCCTTGAACTAGCTTTTGTATTAACATATAAATAAAAACCCCTGAATCACCACCAAGGTCACCCCCACCTTTAGGCAAGTATTTCTTAGTAGTTGTGAAAGACATCTGATCCCTTTTATCAAGATGAATAAACGGTCTAATATAATTTTTTTTCTAGTAACCAATCTGTTCCATCAGACAGTAAAAACTACATGGAATAAAATCTAAAATAGGAAGAACTAACTCATGATATAGTTCACGATATAAGTTATTTGACCAATACTGAAGGATCTCCATTGTATGCAAGTTGATTCGGATAAGTAACCAATCTTCTATTGCTTTTATAAGAATTGGAATATAAACATATTGCACCTCCCAAAATGGAGGGTACAACTCATCAGTTCCGTTGGCATATTTGACAGGCTTGACATCTTCCCACACACATAATTCATCCCGAAACTAAGGTGGTAAAATTGTCCAATTCAACCCTGATGGTCCAAATTTCGCAAGCTTTTCACGGCATCATTCGTTTTATCCAACCTTCTGTATGCTGTGATATAAAATATTATCATCTAATAAATATTATATAAAACTAATTTATTTAACTGAAAATTATATAATATTTTTGCCAATGGAGAAAGACGACCGTCGTGTTCGTACCCTAGTAAAGCACCCCAAAAATCCTTCCCAAGCCAATTACCATCAAATAGAATTAAAACACAATATGGCGCATCCCCAATGTTATAGAAGTCAATAGCATCTTTTGACCAGTTTTTAGATTCTTCTTCATCTGCAACTAAAATAGTATATGCATCGGGTTGTTTTCTGACGAAGACGATTCATGCTGCTTCTTAGGCCGCCTCAATCTTTGTAGAATTGAACTCGTCGATCGGAGTTCATGAACTGGTTCTTTACCGGGGCGGTGTGCCATTTTTATGGTTTATGTAGTGATTTTTTGGAAGTGTGGTGGTGTTTGAAATATGATGATTTATGATGATAAGGTTGGTGGTATTTATAGGAGTTTTTTTGGAATAAAATTAATATTTATATTTTATAATATAAAACTAATATTATAATATTAAACAATAATAAATAGTACATATCAAATAAAATTATGATACAACAATCTCCTCATGAATATGAGTTTGGACAAGTGTTCATGTTATGACCTGTTTGTCCACATATTGAACATCTACGTATGACAGGTGCATCTGGATGATGAACATCCATCTCGTTGTGTATCCTTCTCGTGCGTCTCCTACCTCATGACGTGGTGATTTTTGAGGGATCACCTCTTATCTTCCAACCCGGGTTCTTCTAATAATCAATGTGACTTAGCGGGTGAAAATGTTCATTATACTGTTCTTGATAAACAACAGTACTATAGACCTGATAAACAATGTTATGAGGTGATTCACCTCTATGGCGGCAAACTGCAATTGCATGTGAGCATGGAAATCTTTGCATTTGCCATTTACCACACGTGCAAGTTCTGTTTTTGTATTCCATGGTATAATCATTTCCACCAGCTTTATTTGTTTGTATCTTTGACAGAACTCTATACCTCGCTTCTCTGTAATCAAACTCTCTTATAATATGATCTTGCGAGTTAATATCACGTGTGTTAAATAAACGCCATATGCGAGGGGGTAACGCGGTGTTACAGTTGGTTGCGATGTCAGTGTGCTTTCTGAACTGTTTGACTGTTTTCTCGAACGTACAATTAATAATAGCTTTTATTGGCATAAGCCTGGCACCTCGCAACGTATTGTTGAAGCTTTCTGAAATGTTTGTCGTCAGGTTACCCCATCGACGATGATTTTTATCATGTAGAAGCGTCCATTTACTCTCTTTAATAGTTTTTAAATATTCCCACGCTTCTAGATTGATGCTTGTCATTTGACTTACATAGTAGTTATACTTCCTTTGTTGGGTGGTGCTTCCGATAGACCAACATAGCCTTTTTAAGCTAGAAACCTTGAACTTTTGCATGAGGTTACTTCGAACATGTCGGAGACAAAATCGATGCACAGCATTATGTTTCCACTCTTCAAGAGTATTCATTGCACGAATAATTCCTTTGTGCCTATCAGAAATAACACATAACTTTTTTTCCGAACCAATATAATTAACATAACTTTTTTCCCGAACCAATATAATTATGGTGAACTACAATGTGTGACCAGAATTGGTGGAAAAACCAACTCCAATTGTTGTAATTAGGGCTGGTGCTGTAGCACTTTGCTCTCCATCTTGTACGTTTACTTTCAACTACAACAGCCTCTCTGTTACGTGCAAGATTCCATAACCGCATTGCATGCATCACTTCATCTTTCAATTTAAAATACATTCCAACACGAATTTCTTTTGACTCTTTATTCCATATATCCATATGGTCTTCATCGTCAAAATCAGCAGCTTCATAATCTCTTAACTCCTGAGGATCTTCAGAATAGTTCACCTCCCCGTAAGATCCTGGATTAACACGAGAATCATAATTGTTTGAAACCCCATAAGTGTTGTTGTCATCATAATTGGATTCTTCTTGTGATGAAATGAGTTCAGTATCTTCACTGTTGTCTGAACGACCATCATCTGACTTATCAAAACCTCCATTATCATCATCGACTTGATGATGAGAATTGGTTGACGGACCGGCTTGATAATCATGCGATCTTACATTGCCTTGATGATAAGAATTGCTTGATGGATCGGGTGCTTGAGATACAGAGAAACCGCGTACGAGATCCATATAATTTGATTGTTGTACAGACAATTTTGGCTCAATGATAGCATAAACATTTACTCGAAAATTTTCAACATTTTCTCCCAAATAATACAAAACATCTAGACTTGAGTCATTGAAAATTTCTGAACTTTGAGAGAAACCAGCATATGAGTAATATAATTTTAATTTTCAAATTATAATACTCTTTTTGAACGTGAAGATGATTATAAATCAAATCTATAAACTCTTCGTATGAAACTCTATAACGAAGAATAATAGTTGAACTTCTAGTAGAAACATCACATATGATATTTTCATTTTCGAATGAAATACACCACCCCAATATATTTGTAGAAAATAAGGCCGAGACATTATAATTATTAGTTTTTTTTGAAAGTGTAAATTGATTTGAGTGAATTCGTTTGAGTATAAATATATGAAAGTAGGTTAAATGTATGGATGGTAGTGTTTATTTGAGAACCCGTCTTTGTCAAGAACGAGTTCTCAAAAAATTGCCATGTCCATCACGATGTCAGGTAAATGTGTGGAGGGGATTTATGCGTTTGAGAACCCGCTCTTGTCAAGGGCGAGTTCTTAGAAACCAAGACTAGTCAAATCGATCACAAGGTCACACAATCACATGGCGTGGTCAAACCCGTAATGTCAAACATAAATAATATTTTCCCTTTTTGTCAAATTTCTCTTCAAAAAAGTTCTATTTTTTTAAAAAATCTAAAAATAGTTGAAAATGCTCGCACATTACAACAGTACGGTTGTTGCATGATCGCTACGAACGATCACACCAGTGCGAAGGTTGGATATCATGCTAGTTATATAAAAAACAAAAACAAAAAGTCTGCTTTGAAACTTAAATTTTCATGACGTCAACGTAGTTTACAAATAGCATTCAACTAACTCTACGAATTCGCCAGCACATACCGGCTCCAAAAAGAAAAGTAATAAACAAACCATAAGAATTAAGATAGATCATTAACGATCATAAACAAAATAACAAGCCTCCAAAAATTCTTAAATACTACTCTCTCTCATATTCGATAAATCTTCCTCTTAAACTTTAAAAATCCTTTGGTAGCTGCCTCTGACGCACAAACACACATTCTCTTGTTTTCGGTGATGCTTGCGTTGTGAGACTCTACAACCTCTGTTCTATCTTCAATTTTCACAACAATGGCGATCGATAACGAACATCCTCCAAACCCTAATCAAAAAGGAAAGAAGACGTTCATCTGTTTCGTTTGGAACTGTGCTACTGATATCAAGTTATTACTATACGCCCTCTTGTTTCTCTCCTCTCTCGTCGCTGTTTTCCAACTATCCCCTTCCTCCGTTCGAGATTTCCGACCATGCGCCACCCTCCCGCCACCGTCCTCCGCCGTCCACCGTCAGACAACCACTGCCAAATCGGAACAAGCGGTGGTTGACGGTGGTTTGGTTAAAAGAAGCTTCAACGGCTACGGCAGCGCCGCCTACAGCTTCGTCCTCATGTCGGCCTACAGAGGCGGTGGAGACACCTTCGCCGTCCTCGGACTGTCGTCGAAACCCTTGCACCTGTTCTCGAAACCCAAGTACCTCTGCCAGTGGATCCCACACAACGCCACGGAGAATCACCACAACATCACCGTCTCCGGCCACAAAATCCTCCCCGATTGGGGCTTCGGCCGCGTCTACACCGTCCTCGTCGTCAACTGCACCTTCCCCTTCGCCGTCGGCCACGACGGCGCCGGTGGCCGCTTACTCCTTCACTCCTCCACCTCCGCCGGCGGCGACACCATCGAAGCGTTGACAGAACCTCCTGGAAGCTCAAACGCCACCCGATTCAACGAGCCACCGGAATACGAGTATTTATACTGCGGATCGCCGTTGTTCGGCAACCTGAGCCCTCAAAGGGTGCGTGAGTGGATAGCTTATCATTCAAAGTTGTTCGGTGACAAGTCTCATTTCGTGTTATACGACGCCGGTGGTGTTCATCGGGATGTTATGAGCGTTCTACGGCCGTGGGTCGAAAAGGGTTATGTAACGTTGCACGATGTGAAGGAGGAGGGGAGATTTGATGGGTATTATCATAATCAGTTTCTGATGCTGAATGATTGCTTGCATCGGTACAAATTCATGGCCAAATGGATGTTCTTCTTCGACGTCGATGAGTTCATCTATGTTGCGAACAATGCCACCATCAAATCGGTTACCGATTCGTTAGCAGAGTTTACGCAGTTCACCATTCAACAAAGAACAATGTCTAGCAAGCTCTGCTATATGGATGATGATGATGATGCTGCTGGCATAATTTACAGGTGCGTAACATACGATTTTAGTATAAATTTTGTTTGATTGATCGCTGATGGCAACATGGGTTTATGCTTGAATGTTTGAATAACTTGGATTTAAGCCCATGTTTCATGTGGTGTTCGTTAAAGGTTGTTCATTTTTGGGACCGAAGGTGACCTTGTTAGGTGGTAATCTGTTTCGTAGCTAAAATAACAAAATATCATATGACGTTTGTGTGATATGATAGGATGGTAACGCATTGGTTATGGGATAGGTTTTATTAATTCTGGTCTCGTATACCATTATAATTATAATAGTATATGTTATGTCATGTCTAATAGATGGAGTTATGATCGTCATGGTATGGTGTTCGTTGTATTAAAAATCAGATTATTCGTATATGGAAATTTAAACAGATTCAAGTTCGATTCCAATTTGAAAAGTTTGCACCGACAGATTTGAATAACCTTATTCGTTGAATTTGTATTTATTTGAATAAACCGAGTTGGAAAGAGTTTGATTAAGAAGTATTCAAATTTAAAAAATACAAAATTAGCCCATAGTTTTAAAGCCACACAAGTTTGAACATTAAAAAGTTTGAAAAGTAGATGTCTCCTATTATATAGAAAATTAAAAACTTTTAATATATATAATGCTTATTTGGCTAATTTGAACCGAATTAATTTGACATAACTAAATCTGAATTGCTATTTTAATCCGGTTACATTCCAATTCTGGGTTATTCATTCTTGGTGGTAATGGTGTTAATGTTGATAATCAGTCATTCATCACCTAACACCATACTCATACACACTTATTATTGGATGACCCATATAACATTCGGTGTCTAATTTCAATTACATATTGAAACACTATTATATATTGGGGCCAAACCGGTTTTGACCGAGTTTGACCAAACCGGTTTCGGTTTGGAACCCGAACCGGTTTGGGCCCCCAAACCGGTTTGTACACCTCTACTATTAGACACCCTTTTCGGATGTTTCTGGTTTCAACTTTTGGTAAGGTTTGGGCTTTCTTGTCATTCGTATTTACATGCTAGTTTTATATACAGGAAATGGGGGATCGAGAAGTTGGTATACAGGGATACAAAGAGAGGAATCAGGAGGGACCGAAAATACGCTATTCAACCACGGAATGTATTCGCGACAGGGGTACATGTGTCGCAAAATCTGATGGGGAAAACGTCACACAAAACTGGGGGAAAGATAATGTACTACCATTATCACGGGACGATATCTGAGAGACGAGAGGCGTGTAGGCAGCTCGTGAATACAAGCGAAGTGAATGTTGAGGGAAGACCGTATGTTGTCGACACCACCATGAGAGAGGCTGCCGGAGCCGCCAAGAGATTTGAGCTCCGAATGATTGGTCCGGTGTTGCACAACACTCGTCAATGAAGGCATCCCATTCATTCCTTTGTTTTGTAGATATATAATAAGATTATTAATGTATTAGCGAAATATACCACAATTTTATGTTTATTCTTTTAGTAAATTTGTAATATATATTTATTCAATTGATTAACTTGAGTACGGATTTTTTTGGGAGGTTAATTTCACTAGTTTTGGAAACAAACCTGAATTAAATATAAATATTCAAAATGGTGTATGGTTTTATATTAGACTGGTTATGTTCTCTAGTCTTTTTTAGAAGGAAAAAAAAGATGGAAAGTGAAATAAATTTATGTATTTGAGTTCTTTTATGACGAAAATGAAATAAAACTAAAAGATTTGTGTTTTTGAGTTTTTTAAATTATGAAATTGAAAACAAAAAGAAGAAATTATTTTAATAGTCTCCCTTCTAACTTTTTAGAATAAAAGGAAATGAAAAACAAGAAACTTGTAAAATCTTCACTTTTTCTGTATATTCTTTTCTTTGAAATCTAGAACGGAAAGTTATAATGTGGTTACATTTCTCTTCTCAACTCTCTTTCTCTTTAATTTTTTTTCTTCCAGTTTCTTTCACTTCTCTACTTTTCGTTTGTTTCATTTATTAAACTCGAGTACATTACTTATTTCTAACCGGTTTGTGAAGAGGATGCAATATTTACCAAGATATCCTTCTGGGAACGAAACAATGTATCGTTGATATATAACGTGGGGATCTAACTGACACGATCCCGTAAGCTACAATGATTATGGTTTCTTATTATTTATATTTTGTCTGATTCGTCAAGTATCATTTTTATTTGATAGTTTGCTCTATTCACTTGCTATTTTTTAAATGTGAAAAACATTAGATATTGCTGGTATCATAGGATTAGATAAACTTTCAAATAGAGATAACTTAACTATAATATAAGCATGAAAAAATTAAGCATTTGTTATCATAATCTTTATCCATAACTAAAGTATTCACTCATTATAGTAACGTTTTATTCTCGTTACTATCAAGTGATAGAGGTTTAACAAAAAATCTCTCAAGCCTTACTGTTGTTTTAAGAATATATCAAAACGAAATTTACACTCTGCAAAATATCCCTCTATAGAAGCGCCAACACTTTTAAAATATAGTAAAGGTTGAGATACAGAACTTTTAGCTCAGTCGTAAATAAAATCTTGAATTTATTCTTTTTTCAATTAAAAAATTTCTCAGTCAGGTCATATTTCCATTTGATAGTAGTTATATCATCACCTTCTGAATTTTCCTTTTCCTTAGATTCTAGGAGTTCTTATTCTCACATAGGATTGTTCAATTCTTGTAGTATTCTTTTGGCAGCAGTGATGATGATCACTCTGTCGAAACATTAGATTATCTTTGTGTTGAAGATTTAGTTGTTTCAGGATCTTGTTGGACTATTGGAGAAACCTGCATAGTGATTTGAGCAGTTTGAATGGTGGAAGAATATAATTATTATTTTTGAGTGGTGGGTGTACCATTGTAAGGATGACTTTAGCAGCTTCAGACAACTTCTCTACTTCCTTTACCTTAGAATTATTGCTTGTGTTTTTTAGCCTCAGTCTCGTTAGATCAGCTATCTTAAATCTGTTGAATCAAACTAGCTTAATCTTTTACTATGCTATCCTTCCAATTGTTGATATGGTAATAAAGTATGTGTCTTTCTTCTAATCATATTCACTCTACTATTGTATCATAGGTTGATATTAGGGATTTTCTCACGAGATGTAGGTTTGACTAAGGAAAATATCTTTTGAAATAGCATCTTAGACTTGTTATTTCTATATCCAAAGATGCTAAGATACTTAACAATTTGCTATAAGATGTTAAGGACCAGGTCAAGTAGTTCATTCTCGTGGTCATATTATATGATTTCACCATTTACCCTATTGACAATAAATTTTGTCATCTGAGATATATACCCTAAACTTTAAACTTTAATTACTCTGAGTATCTTCTCTTTCATATTTGGGTCAATCACCCTTGCCTTAACCACTTTTTTTACATAATCTTCCTTTTGGCATAGGTTGATGAGATTGGCCGATTGTCATCAGAGGTATTGGAGTTAGAATAGGGAAAGGCTTAAGACTTAGTTGGACTATGGGAAGATCTTTGGATAGTTTTCTTGGTCCTTGGTTGTTGTATTTCTCATTGCTATTTGGCTATTTCATACCTTGTTTGCTTTACAGTTGCTACTTTCTTTTTTATTTCTCTTATGTTAAGATCAAGAGCATGTATACTTGTTCACCAGAGATATCATAAAACTTTAAAAACATCTTCATCTATTGCTTGTTTTTAATCTCATGTTTGAGTTTTTCTGTTTATTTTCTCTTTAACTCAGTCATCTTCTTTTTGCTAACTCTGCTTATTTTTCTTTTCCAGTATGAGTTCCGGCTATCAGCTTTGATCTCGCCTCAGTAAGGCTCTATTCCATGACCTTAGTTTAATCTTTTAACTCGAGCTGAGCTGCTTTGAGACTTTTTTATTGATCTTTCTTCTCCTTTTTTCTGAGACGAGGCCTTTTTTTGGATTTGACAGTTATAGGTACAGAGCTTGATGAGTAATTGTCCTTTGAGTGCCTTTGGTAGTTGGTCTAGATGAATTAGATAACACTCGCTTGATAACCCTTGTCTTTGATTTGGGTGGAGCTAATTACTACTGATTCGCTAATTTCTCCACCAAGGTTGAATCTTCTTCTTGTAGTTTTGGATTCTATTGCACTTTTGATTAAGGCAATGATATTTTTCCCTATGCAAGATTCTTGATCTCTCCAGCATAAAGTTTTATAAGTTCATATTCAACCTTCTGTGGGAATAGCTCCACTTTCTTTGTCATTAGAAATCTGACCTTATTTTTTCTGAGACTCAATTTCACCTTATTTTAGTAGATATTACTCTAGTCAAAGGTTGAGAATGTAGTAGGGCTGCCTTGTATAGGTGTAATAGGTGCACCTGATGTCTCACCAGCTGACTTGGGATAATCAATAGTTGTCTAAACTATCTTATCATCCCTGGTCAATTCTAGGCCATTAGTTACCATATTCACCTCAAAGCTAACTAAGGTTTCACCTTAAATATCCGGTTGACCAAATATCACCTAAGTGATGTCTTGAGTTCAAACTCAGTTATGTCCTTATGTTCTTTATGAAGTTGGGTTGGTTTAGCTTCAATATTTACCCTATGTTTTTTCATGTCAACTTCCATGGTCTAGGTTACTCTTTTATAAACCACCATTCTTTCTGAGGTTTCATCTACCAAATAAGCCTTTTGTCTGGCAATTTTGGTAGTTGTATTAGTAGCTAATTCTTTTCAGCACTTTTCCAGCTTCTAAAAGCACTTTTAGTATTGATGCTTACTTTTCAGCAAATAGCTTGGGAGAGGCTTCAAGTCATAGCACAAGCGCTCTATTTGATTACTCTGTATAAGATCTTTTTATTAAGAGAAAGCAGGGAAGAAGTGTCAAACCTTTTCATTGCATCCATTAATCTCTTTCCAAATTAAACCTTTTGTTCATCCTCCTCATCACAATTCTTGCTTTCATCTCCTACCGTTCAAAGTTGTAATAGCCATACCTATCCAGAAGTTCATTCAGTTTGACCTCAGCTTCTTATAAAGTCATATAATGTTTAGTGCATTTGGAAGAGAATGAGATTGGTTATGCAGATTGCATAACTTGTCTAGCTAATCCCTGAAGGATGTCTTTAGCTTTTTAGGGCTTCTCTTCCCCATTTATGGTAGCATTATCTAAGATTATAGATAATATGAAATTTGTAGAGGAATCCATAATTAAAGATTCTTTTCATGCTAATGGAACTTGGAGGCTCAAGATGATAGAGTAATGAAGGTCAATGGTCTCTTGTAGTGATTCAACTTTGTGTTCAAGATCTATTGCACTAGCTGTTGATTGCTGAAAAGTAGTGATTTGTTGTTCCAGTGAAGTAACTGTTATAGCTTGGTGTTGGGGATTCCTAGGTTGAGCTTCCACCTTAGTGATTCTATCTCCTTAAGCCTTTAGCATACGGTTCTTGAATTTGAGAACTATGGCTCTTTCAACATAACCTTGAAAACTTGCATTTTATTTTTGTAAGGCATTAAGTTTTTAGGTAAGCTCAAGGTTATAAGCTGTCATTCATTTATTTGTTCTAGGCTTCCCTCATGTGTTAGGACCTGGTATTTGACCGAAATACCTAGAAATTAACGTGTAAACCAGATCAAATAGTGCGGAATCCTATTTGATTGGCGATCCAATCAGTGAGAACACACGAAGAATCAATCAAGAATTGAAACTAACGTTAGAAATCGATTGGGAATCGATCTAATGTGTTCTATGAACTTGGAGAACGAATTGGAAGTTTCTGGACGGCTAGGGTACGTCTGGAATCATAATTGATCGAGAGCTTACTGTTTTCACGAATTGAGTTGTATTTATAGGCTGGTGGTATTCAATCGTGCGACTAAACCATTAGTTTGGTTCAGTCGTGTGATTGAACCATGCGGTTGATTCATTCGTACGATTGAGTGTTCAGTCGTGCGACTGAGCCAATCTTATGTTACAATCGTACGACTAATCCAGTCTCCTTGTTCAGTCGTGCGACTGAATCAATTATGTGAAGTTATTCATGCGTATGGTTCATTCGCATGATCCATTCGTATGAGAACTTTATTATGTTTAAGTTTGAATGTATTGTGTATTAATTAATAAACATTATGTGTAATCAATCAAGCAATCACTAACCTAATTAAGCAATTCAATGTCGACACATTAATGAAACATTAAACATTATAACTAACAAACTATTAATATCATTTCATTAATCATACCAAACAAGATCTATTACATCACATATCATGATCTAGGGACATACATGTATCAACAAACTCCCCCTTGGACCTAGATCTCTCTAATGTCTTGTTTTCTTCATTACCTCCTCATATTTCTTGTACTTGTCCTCTTGTGTGACTCTCGCGTGAATATCAAACGCGAAGCAAAGTCTTATGACATTTGGAACTGGAGTGCCTGTACAATATCTTGCGTATCATAGAACAGAGGCCACTTGTAAAGTGTATAGACATCATTTTCCGACAAGTTGGTAAGCCACATTGGATCGAATACTCTGATTGTATCCATTTGGCCCTCTTTATCTAGGACTATGACCGCTTCTGCTGTTCTCCAATCGTAGTACCACCACTTAAAGTGTGGTGTGAAATCCTTTGTCATTTCCCGAAGTGGGATTCTTGACATTGTGCGCGGAGGATTTCATTTCAACACAATCTTTGGTTTTCCAGTAATGGCATCCATCTCAGACCTTCTAATATACCTTGTAGGTTGTTGAGGTCTGAAGTTAATCCACCTGGTGTGGTACTCTTTCTTTAGGGCAGCCTCAAACCAGCCTGACATCTTTCTCGGGTCAGCATACAACAGCTTCAATTTGGCCAGCTGGTTGAGCTCAAAACCTGGTAGAGTCTTTAGATCATGTGGAAATCTAAAGTACTCTATGCCCTTCTCCCTCTTAACGGCATAAACGTTAAGATCATCAAAATATGCCCATGCTATAATCCTGCCTGACACCTTAAGATGTTTCTTGACGCTGTAGAGCTTGGTGTAGGCATCCCTCTTCGGTGCAGCACGTTGGGCTCTAACTTCTTTAAAACATTCAGCCCATTCAGCCTTACGGATATCAACATCATCCTTTGCGGCTTGGGCCATTCCCTCGGTCTTCTATGACTCTTGCTCCATTTTGTCTAACATCTCAAATGTATCACCGACAAGGGATTCACCCAAATTGGGAACCACATTACCCTCATTGTTAGCATACTGAGGATAGTGCTCTGCAGTGATATCTTCTATCTCTATTTCATCAACGTCATTTAGCTCGTCATCACAGGTAGCATTACATGTTGGAGCATCTTTCACTATTTCATCAGGATTGAGCTTGAAAATTTCTGCCAGTTGCTCGTTTGATAGATCGTGAATTATTTCCCCTTCTTCAGGGTTATAACTCACTGACCTTCTGACAATCCCTTGCAGATTAAGAATCATTGTGAGTTGAGACTTGACCTGTTGAAGGGGAGCAATATCAAACTCATCTCTTTTGTACTTTGGATCTGTTTGATTTACACATTTCATACTCAAATCATTAGTAATTTATCAAACGAAATGCATTAACTTAATATAAACATTTAATACATGGTTTTTCAATACAGAACACAAAAGTAAATAAATACATAAACATCTACTATTTACTTTTATCCTGAATACTCGGCTCATCACGTGAAGGTGCAGAAGCAGAAACTGGCTGATCTTGTCTGTTCTTTGATATTTTCTCTTGCCCTGGAGCTGAGACAGATTCAACTGCTTCTCCTCCGTCAGTGTCTTCATCTTCATGACATTCTTCGTTTTCTCTTCATCAGTTTCACTCTCATTATCATCATCGTCTTCATCATCTTCATTATCATCATCATTTCTGTCCCCATCCCTTATCTTTAAAGGCTCCTCCTTTGGTCCTTTCAGCTTTAGCAAAATGGTCTTTTTAGCCTTTTCCAACTCCTCTATTTTCTTCCCTGAGGTGACGCTTTGAGCTTGGAGAATGGCTATCTCGTTGCTCTGGGCAGTCATCTGTCGGGCCTGCCTTCTATCACTTGAGCCTGCTCTGCGATTTGGTGAGATTGTGCAGCAGTCAGGTCAGTAAGCTGGCGGATTTGGGAGGCCTTTTCCTCATCGGCAACCAGCAAACGCATTACCATTCTGTTTAATGTCGAAAACTGTTCTTCTACCGTGACTGTCGGTAGAGGTGATCTGTAGGTGAATGAGGGATAGGCTGAGGGCTCGGTTTGGTGGCTAGTGGTGGTGGTGGTGGCTGTGGTGAATATCGGGTCAGGTCTGGATGATAGTGGTGGTGAGTGTGGGGTGAATGATGTAGTGGTGGCTGGGATCTGTCTTGTGGTGGTCGGTCTGGTGGTGTCTGCGGTTGCTGTGGGGGCTGTGGTGGCTATGGTGTGGATGGTGTGTCTGAAGAGGTGGTAGTGGTGTTGTAGTGGCTGTAGTGCTGAGGTAGTAGTGATGAAGGTCAACCGCCGCTTCTTCTTAGGTTTCTGCCCATGGGGTTGAGCCATCCGTTTTCTCCTCGTTCCCTTCGAGGTGGATGCTTCCCCTCCGACCCTGCCGATTGACCCTGAACATAGGTCGGGTCGGTCTCTGTCGCTCCAGAGTCTCTGGGTGCTCACCAACCACCCGAAGCCCATGTACTGTGGGAACCACTTTACTTCCCACAGTCCTGGTGAGGGGCTCCTCATCAGACTCTTCTTCTTCTTCTTCTGTCTCAAGGACAAAATCGTGATGAAACCCAGCTGATTTGGTAACTTCTGCAGCCGGGGCGTATGCTGGAGGCACGACATCAGACGTAGTGCCGCTCTGTGGAACAGACATATTGTCTCCGGCACCCCACTATCGTCATCATCTGAATCATCAGTAGTAGGACAATTGACTCCACGTCGGAGTCACTGTCCTCGTGACGCCATTGGCGTCTCCCCGGTGCCACATAACTTTCATCTGCTAAATGCCAATCAGCCTCTTTGCCTGGGGCTTAACTTGCTTGCCCCGGTACACCACCATCCTACCCAAAGTAGTGTCCTCCATAAGTTCCAAAGTCACTACATCGTGACTTTCCTTCGGAGCTGAGGCAGCTTCTCATTGAATATCATCTGAAGAATCTTGGATACATACAAAAACCTTCTTTCCTTTTGTTTCAATGTTCTCTACCAAATAAGCAAAGATCATATTAGAGAAGCTGAAAGGGTGGTTCAGCACCAGAGCCACGAAGGCATTCTGTATCTGATTTGATAGTCATCGAAACCACCCCTTCTCGAAGCGATGCACTTAAGAATCACATGTGCCAGATATTTGTATTGTGGGCATAGGTTGCTCTTATTTAGCACCCCTGAGTTAATGTCCCCCGCATACTTGATTCGGAGGAAACACCCTCTCAATGTCAAAGGATGTAACTTAGTGGGGTGAGTAGAGTCATCCCCAAACTCAAGGATTCTCTGGATGTCTGTAGCGGTAATGTCTATAGCTTGACCCAAAATCGTGCTTCGGATGCTGTATGGCTCACGAGAGCGATCCACTGAGGCATTCTCCCAGAATGCCTGATGTAGTGATTTGTAAGGCGTGCACGGTGTAGATATAGCCTTATGTATCTGTGAGCGTTTGAGGAAGGCTATAATCTCGGAGAACTTGGCCCCGTTCCGAGTTGTGTGGTCCAAATGGGCACAGATGTTGTGCTTTGGATTAAGAGACCATCTGTCAGACATTTTTCCTAAAACACAAAACACATGATCATTAGTACATAATACATCAGAATTCATTTCTAAGTGTAGTGTTTCACTTCCATTATGATTCATTCATGCGAATGAATCATGCGACTGGAGTCATTCGGTTGTTCTTAAGTGCGACTGAGTTCATTCGGTTGATTGGGACATGCGATTGAGTTCAGTCTGCCGATTGAGTCTTCGATTAGTTCAGTCGGCCGACTGAACTCATTCGGGTGGTTCATTCGGCCGAATGACCAATCGCAAGGTTCAATCGTGCGATTGGAGTTCATTCGAACGACCAGTCGCTTTCCCTACTGTTCGATCGCCTGTGGGTTGAATCTTGACCAATTTAAGTCATTTAACAGTGTTTAATGGTCCATTAGACTCGCCTACGTGTCACTAATAACCTATTAAACTTAATTTTAACATATTGCTTAGTTTACGTAGGTGATTAGGTCATTTCACAGTTCGGTTCTTGATTCAATCGAGTGTCTCTATTGTAGGTTCGGTAATCTTCTGATTTTGGTAAGATTCAAGAGTAATGTACCTGTAAATCGTCACTCGAATGTAAGAAACTTAACAACAATGTAATCAGGATCTGTAGCAATTTTGACAGAGTAACAGGAAGAGTGCGATTTGGGTGCGATTTTGGTGTGATGAGGAACATGCGATCGACTGAGGCCCTTAAATACTGAACTTAGTTCAATCGGCCGACTGGCCTCATTCGCTCAACTCATTCGGGCGACTGAGTCTCAGTCGTACGATTGGCCAGTCAATCGCATTCAGTCGGCCGACTGAGTCTCGTCGGTCGACTTCCTCAATCGGTCTCTTTCATTCGCATCTTCAGTTGACCGACTGAGCCTCAGTCGTCGACTGCTTCATTCTCCCCCTTCTATTCGTCGAATGGATCATTCTCATGTCCATTCGGCCGATTGGGAGACATTCGCATAGTTGGTCCATGACCATGATCCAATCGTGCGAATGGGTCACACTTAGTGAGTTTACAGTCATTTTGAACATTTTACTTTTAAGACCCCTTTTATCTTTTGACAATAACATTATAAGCTCTTAACCAAATCAGTCACCTCAGATGTGACTCTTTAAACTTTGAAAAACATGTGGCCATCTCAGACATGACCCTTTTCGGTGAGTTAATTCCATTCTGATTTTCCTGATGTAGTCCGACAGACACACACACTAAAAGACTAACATGGAACTTAAACTAACTACACAAATAAGATTTGTTTTTGAACCTTTTGTGAGGGATAAAGCCCTAAGATGGAAATCTACGGAATTTGATTCCGGAATCGAAAGCTTCAACTTAGATTGACTACACCTGGACCAATTCAATTTTGGAATCATACAGGAACATCAAATCATTTGGGACTTGTTATCAAACTCTTTCGATGCTCAATTCTTGGTGTTCATCCAGAGTCATCAGCAGCTTTAGGGAATCATACTGGAACTCTTAGATTACCACATTGATTTGAACTTTCAAGAATTGTAGCCACAATGATTGTCAATATGTTTGTCCATTTAATCCATACACAGACTCTTGACTCAAACCGGTGATTGTTTTTGGTTTATTTATTCAACGAACATTTGTGGATCCCACACTTATATGGTAATCACATCCCTCAGGAGCTTTTGAGCGGTCTACGGGTATTGTTACAAGAAGAGACTATTCTTAGATCTTTCATAGAGAAACCAGTCCTCAGGTCAGTGCCATCGCATAACAAAGAGGCGGCAAACAACAATGAATTCTAGAATATCTAGGTTATGCTTATCCTCAGGTCAGTGCCATCGCACAGCAGAGAGGCACACAACCTATCTCCTTGTTAGAGCAGCTTTTATTTTGCACAAATGCACCAACAACATAGGTCATTAGCTTGATAGCATTTTTCTTTCAATTTTTTCGTGCTTTGCTCTATTTATGGTCATCCGCACACATTTGGGCGTTTACATGCTCATTACCCCTTATTGGAATATTATTGATTGTGTTAACCAGTGATAAGATGGAAGCCCACAGTCAGTTGAACAATAGTTTGATCTTGAGATCACCAGTCGGTCTAATCATCTATTGTGTTGAATCTACCGACATATCAATTGTGGTCTAGCAGCCTCTAGGTCTACTCTCATTGTGTTACCTTAGGAATACCAGTTTTTCTATCATTTTCCCTTTTATATTGCTTAGACTACATAGACTTATACTTTGAATTTTTTTCATCTTTTCTAAGTTAGGATTTTAAAGTCCCTCTTGACTTGTTCCTGTGTACTATCATATTCCAAAGGGTTTGAATCGGTATCACAGATACGATCTACCTTGTATCAGCTTTCCACTCCTTCTCCCTCGGTTCTCTCTTTTTTTTAATGTTGCTTGCTGACTTATTCTCCCCCTAAAATACTAAAATCAAACCTGGTTTAATTATTTTGGATTTTAATAAAAAGAAGAATAACATGAGTTTAATTTAAACAGACTAATATAAACAAATAAAATAAAATAAAAAAGAAAAATTAACTAAACTACATCGGACTACACATGATCATCATCAGGAATAACATCACTTCTCTTTTTAACTCCGTTGACCTCTAGCAGATATTGAAAACGTGGTTTATCAAAGGCTTTAGTATAGAGGTCAGCGCGTTGAAAATCAGTATTAATTTTTACCACATCAATTAAGTTCTTTCGAAACAATCTCGTATGAAGTGATATTTAATACCGATATGTTTGGTCTTAGGATGTTGGACCGGATTTTTAGTTACTGCAATTGCAGCAGAGTTATCTACAAAAATAGGAGTAGAATGGAACTTTAAACCGTAATCCCGCATTTGCTGTTGAATCCAGATGATTTGTGAATAGCAACTTGCAGCAGCAACATATTCGGCTTCACAGGTTGACAATGCAACCGATGTCTGCTTCTTACACTGCCAGGTAATTAATCTTCTCCCAAAGAATGACACCCTGCTGATGTAGACTTGTAGTTCATCTTGCAGCCTCTGTAGTCCGAGTCACTATACGCAGTGAGCTCAAAATCATCATCATGAGGATACCACAACCCTAGTGTGGGTGTACCCTTTAGATAGCGAAAAATCCTTTTTACCCCGATCAGATGATTGACCTTAGGTTTAGCCTGATATCTAGAACATAAACATGTCGCATACATGATATCAGGTCCAGAGGCAGTGAGATACATGAGGGATCCAATCATTCCTCGGTACATCGTGGCAGCCACAAGATCTCCATTTTCATCAGGGGCTATGTTGTGATTCGTAGCCAGTGGAGTACCTGCAGCAGATGCATTCTCCATGTCAAACCAATTGAGAATGTCGCTTACGTACTTGGTTTGATGTAGAAAGATCCCATTTGGTGTTTGATCCACCTGTAGCCCGAGAAAGAACTTCATCTCCCCCATAGCACTCATCTCAAATTCTTTCTGCATAACTGCTTCAAATTCTTTGCATAACTCTTCGTTCTTTGAACCAAAAAGTATGTCATCAACATAGATTTGTACGAGCAGTATGTCGCCATCTTTTTCTTTAATGAACAGCGTGCAGTCAATGACTCCCCTGCGAAAGCCGTGTTTCACAAGATGAGTCGAGAGTTTCTCATACCAAGCTCTTGGAGCTTGATGAAGCCCGTACAAAGCCTTGTCGAGCTTGTAGACTCTATCCCGATGATAAGGATCTTCAAATCCCTCGGGTTGACTGACATAAACTGTTTCTCTAATTTCCCCATGAAGAAATGCACTCTTCACATCTAATTGATAGACTTTAATCTTCATGTACGATGCATAGGCAAGGAAGATACGAATGGCTTCCATCCTTGCCACGAGTGCAAATACCTCATTGTAATCAATTCCCTCGACTTGGCGAAATCCCTGAACAACCAGTCGAGCCTTGTTCCTTATAATGACCCCTTGGTCATCTTTCTTGCATTTCAAAACCCATTTAGTGCCAATGACCTTAGCACCTTTAGGTCTATCAACCAGAGACCATACACCTAACTTCTTGAACTGAAGAAGTTCTTCTTGCATTGCATTCACCCATGCCTCATCTTTTAGTGCTTCACTGACATATTTTGGCTCAACCTGCGAGACAAAACACCGATAGGCACCATCATGAATATATCCCTTTTCCATAACAGAGGCATAGTCAGCTGAGTACAGCTGATTTCGGGTTTGTACTCCTGATCGGACATCCCCAATGACATTGTCTAAGGGATGATAAACATTTAGACGTGATCCTGGAGTAGTAGGGACAACTACCTCAGAGCCAAGATGATGAACATTAGGTTCTTCATCTGAGGTAGTTGGAGTTTGAGGCTCTGACGTCGAAGATGCACCACTGGTAGATGCTTGTGGACTTTCAGGAACTGGAACCTGTTCCTCCTAACTGTTCTGGGTATCTTCTTCAGCTTCATTTTCAGAGGAGGTGTCACTGTCGTCGATTACTCCCCCTGAATGAGTAGATGAATCTCCCTGTGAGCTAGATGTTGGTGGATTCAAGCTATCATACATCATTCGTGTAGCTAATTCATCATCCGAGGGAGAGAGAGGAATGTTGAAGGACTTGAAGAATTCATCATAGTCAAAGAAGTAGGCGGGTCCTTTGCCAGTAGGCGGTGTTGTGAATCGCTGAACATCAATATTACACCAAACTTCTACTAGACTGTTGAGTTATTGTAAACTCGCTTGTTAGGTATGTTGTATCCTAGAAAGATGCCTACATCTACCTTCTCGCTGAATTTCCCTTCTTGTGTCTTCTTCAGAAGTGTGCACGGCGCTCCAAATGGTTCGAGATACTCCAAGTTCGGTTTGCGTCTTTGTAGTAGCTCGTAACATGTTTTTCCGTGGCGCTTGACTATCAGGACTCGATTCAGTGTATAACATGCATTTGCCACTGCCTCATTCCGAATTGGATAGGCAGTTTCGAGTCTGCCAGCATAATCCGTGCTGTCTCTATCAAGCTCCTGTTCTTTCTCTCAGCTACGCCATTCATCTGAGGTGTGTAAGCAAAGTGAATTGATGCACAATCCCCTTTTCCTTGCAGTATTTCTCCATCCAATGGTTCTTGAATTCCGTTCCGTTGTCTGAGCGTACTTGTCTAACTTTCAGCTTGTAGAGAGATTCCAGTGTGGTTACCAACTCCTTGAATGATTCAAATGTTTCTGATTTGGATTTCAGAAACATTACCTAAGTGAACCTTGAGTAGTCATCGGTAACCACAAAATAGTACAGGTCGCCTGCAATGCTCTTTGTACTGACTGAACCGAACAGATCCATGTGTAGAAGTTCAAGGGGAAGGTCTATTGAATTAACTTTCTTTTCCTTATGAGACTTCTTTGTCTGTTTACCTTTCTTGCAAGCTATACAGAAATCAGGAAGCTGAAAGTTCTTGGCATTTACGCCTCTCACCAGATCCTTCTGAATCAAGTGATTCATGCTCCTTTGACTGATGTGTCCCATTCTCCGATGCTAGGAGATGGAGTCTTTTTCAGTAGCTTTGGATATAAAACACTGAACCTCATGATCCATTGTAGAAGCTGTTGACAGATCCAAGACATAAAGATCTTTATATCTTGAAGCAGTCATCAACACTTGGTCCTCTGGGATCACGTAGTCTTTCTTCAGTACATAACACTTCTTGTTGTCGAAGATGACTTTAAATTCCTTATCACATATTTGTGAAACAGAGAGTAAGTTGTTTTGAAGTTGCTCGACGTAGTTCAACCTATCAAACTTAACTTTCTGATTTCCAACTTCTCCCTAAGCTGTGATATATCCTCCCTTGTTACCAGCAAACGAAACATGCCCTCCTTTTATTTGTTTGACATTTGATAAAAGGGTTCTGTTTCCTGTCATGTGCCTGGATGCTCCGCTGTCTACTATCCACGTGTTAGTTTCAGCATTGTATTGAACAACCTGCACATATAAGGTAAAGTATTAGTTTAGGTTAGGAACCCAAGCCTTTACTGGCTTGGGTTTCCCAGAGGCATCACACATCAGAAATTCAACCCATTGACCCTTAGAAGGTGAGGGTAGCTCAGGTTCCTTCTTGTCATCATTATCAGCTACAGAGGTTGACTTTTCTTTCCATAGGCCAGATTTGTGCAATGCCTGTTTGTGATACACAGTCGACTGGCTCACGGATTGAACTTTCTGTTCACTAGTTCTTCTAGGTGGAGTTAAAGAGCTCCTCTTAGAAGACTTAGGTTTTGAGTCCTGAAGTTCAATCTTCTTCCTAGGTGTCTGATAATAAGTACAGTAGGAAGCAATGTGTCCACATTCTCCACAGTTGTAGCACACCCTGCTATCAACTTTATGATTAAACTTTCTTTGTGGAGACGTGTGTGACACTCTAGTAATATCACTCACTTTAGGTTTTGACTCTGGTTCTTTGATGTGTTTACTGGTTTACAAAATTAACTGATTTAACCTGTTTGACATCCTTTTCTTTTTGGTTAATTGGTCTTTGACTTGAAGTATGTGAAAGATTATCCTTAGAAGCCCTTTTTGGTTCTGATTTGACTTTGTTAGAACCTGACTTTAAGTTAACCTTTTCAAATTTCTTTTCCAATTAACACAAGGCAATTTACCCTTTGCCTTTGAAGTGGTCTCCTTTTGTTTGTTTCCAATGTCAATAGATGAACATAAGGAATCTGGATCACTAACAAGAGGAGTAGACACTACATGATCCTTGATGGGATTACTACTTAAAGGTCTAGTTTTAGTGTTCATCAAAATCTCAGGTGGTGGCGGAACCACTTTATAACCCAGTCCCTCCCCGTTGTTCCTTTCTTTTACTAAGTGTTGGACTATGTGCAACGAACTAGTCCAACTATGCAGTTTCTGTTTTAGTGAATTTACTTCTACTTCTAGAACTGCCTTTTGTTTCTTAGTGTCTTCTAGGGAGTTTAGATAATACCTAATGTCATTAGCTTGATTAAAGGCAACTACTTCGGTTTCCCTAAGCTGTTTAGTCAAAAGGTCTATCTTTTCTTATAACTGAGCTCATTTTTTTTAGTACCCTATTAGCCTTAGTGCATAGATGCAAATCTTTTATCAAGTTATCATTATGATCTAATAGCCTAGCAAATATAGCATCTATGCTATTCCTAAAGGCATCACAATCAGAACAAGCATGATTATTAAACATTGTGTCAGTAGTACTTACCTGAGCAGATTCAGAAGTGTTTGCCATCATTGCAGTATCAGATGATTCTGATTCTTTTGCTTCTTTCTTTTCTGTCTCTGACATGGTAGTCTCCACTTTTGGCTTGTAACTGACCTCGGTTGCAGTTGCTTCTTCACTGTGTGACATTGCTATCTCAACTGCTAGATCTCCTTCACTAGCGGAATCACTGTCAATATCTTCTATATTTGCAATGTTTGATTCCCCTGGTGAGACAAACCTAAAGCTCCAATCCTGTCCTTCATCATCACGAGCAGTCAAGGCTTTTGAGTCCTTGTTTGAGGAAGTAGAACTGGTAGTTTGCTTGTCTAGACGAGTGAAGGATGAGAACGGGTTCCCGTTCCCAGTCTTCTTTGGCTTCACACATTCTCTCTTGAAGTGCCCCTTTTCACCACAGTTGAAGCAGGTCACTTTACTCTTGTCGAAGCCAAAGGTGGTATCCTTAGTAGCAACCAAGGTCTGTCCAGTCTTTTTCACAAACTTTTTCGCCCTCCGGACAGCACTTGCTAAGGCCCACATTATATCCATTCTCTCAAGCTCTGTTTCGTCCACCTGCTCGTAGTCCTCGTCTGCCAAATGGCAGTTTCCAATCTTTCCAGCAACAAGTTCATCATAGGAACGGACCATTGCTGCTAATAGATCCATGTGCTCTCGAGCTACTTCCACAGTCACATTATCGAGGTTCTCAGTCTTCAGTCTAGTAGCATTCGCTTCAGATCCAATGTATTGGGTACAAGAAGACCCTAACGTTTCTGAACCTGGAGCAGGTGCATGTGTAGGACTCGATGAGCTAGACACGAACGCAGTCTGGAGGGGTGCTCCAGATGTCTTAGCTTGAGGAGTGGCATTGTATAAAGCTGGATTTTGATTGTACGTAGACTTCTGAGCTCTGTACTTCATTCTAAGTGATTCTTCTCGCAACTTCAGAATGAAGTCATTTATATCCAGTTTTGACAGCATTCCATTCTGTCTAAGATTAGACACGAATGAAACCCATTTTTCAGGCAATCCGTCTGCAAAATTATTAACTTCTCTTCCATGATAGTAGCCACTCCATGTGTATGCAGTTCACTCATCAAATGGTAGAATATTTCTATAACATCGTCCAAACTCTTGTTTCCCATCAATGAGAAGTTGTCGAATTCCTTCTTTAACTCCTTAGCCTTGATTGCCTTCAACAAGGCATTCCCGTCGTACCTCTTCTCCAGCTCATCCCATAGTTTCTTAGACTGCTTATTTTCTGAGTACTGGTGGAATATCTCTTTAGGGATAGACTGTGTAATCAATGCATAGACCCTCTTCTCTGCATTATATTTGACTTTCTGCGCGTCGGTCATCCCTCCTAAGGTTAACTTTACTCCATCGGCTCTCACCGGTGTACTATATCCAATCTTGATGGCCTCCCATAGATTCGGATCCACTCCATTGAGGTAGATCTCAAAACGTTGTTTCCAGTGGGGAAACTCATCTAACGTTAAAAGCTTTGGTGGTTTATTATGATTACCCACCTCACTCTCAAGTAACAGCAGGTTCTGGATCCTAGAGTCCTTCCCAGCAGTAAAGGCTGACATTTGATCTCCCATTTTAAAAAACTTTAAGTCTAATAAGCAATTTTGAGTCGGCCGACTGAAGGGTGTGAATGGACTAGGTGTGCGTATGAACACTCAATCGTGCGTATGAACTCTACGACTGGTTCAATCGTGCGGCTGAACTAAGTGATTAGCTCAGTCGTGCGAATGAATCTGATGCGTATGAACCGTGCTACCGAATGGTTCAATCGTACGAATGGAGATACGAACTATGTCCAATCGTGCGACTAAGCAATGCGAATGAGTCCAGTCGTGCGAATGGCTCACTCGTGCGACTGAAGCTGCTGTTATGCGAAAATTTATAGGTTAAACGTGTTTTAGCCGTAAAAATTCGAACTTTCGCAAGGTTGAACTGCCTAAGTCCATAGAAACCAAACTTTGATGAGCAGGGAACGTCCAAGATCACTTTTGACACCAAAGATTGCGTTTTTTAGTGCAAAAACATAAACTTTTTATCAATCTTGATTGAATCACACGTAATCAAGAGCCAATAGCTCTGTACCACTTGTTAGGACCTGGTATTTGACCGAAATACCTAGAGATTAACGTGTAAACCAGATCAAATAGTGCGGAATCCTATTTGATTGGCGATCCAATCAGTGAGAACACATGAAGAATCAATCAAGAATTGAAACTAACGTTAGAAATCGATTGGGAATCGATCTAATGTGTTCTATGAACTTGGAGAACGAATTGGAAGGTTTCTGGACGGCTAGGGTACGTCTGGAATCGTAATTGATCGAGAGCTTACTGTCTTCACGAATTGAGTTGTATTTATAGGCTGGTGGTATTCAATCGTGCGACTGAACCATTAGTTTGGTTCAGTCGTGCGATTGAACCATGCGGTTGATTCATTCGTACGACTGAGTGTTCAGTCGTGCGACTGAGCCAATCTTATGTTACAATCGTACGACTGATCCAGTCTCCTGGTTCAGTCGTGCGACTGAATCAATTGTGTGAAGTTATTCATGCGTATGGTTCATTCGCATGATCCATTCGCATGAGAACTTTATTATGTTTAAGTTTGAATGTATTGTGTATTAATCAATAACATTATGTGTAATCAATCAAGCAATCACTAACCTAATTAAGCAATTCAATGTCGACACATTAATGAAACATTAAACATTATAACTAACAAACTATAATATCATTTCATTAATCATACCAAACAAGATCTATTACATCACATATCATGATCTAGGGACATACATGTATAAACATCATCCATAGTGTGGAATCATTGGGAGAAAATGTGGTCCTAGGCTAAGCATTTTCATATTCACCGCTTGATCTAGTTTCTTGGCGCACTGGATTCCTCTCCTCAAGAGATAACTTCATATAGACATTCTAAATTTAAGTTGTCATGATTGAGGTCCTAATTGTGATGTTACTTTCATGTTGATCGATTGATGAATCAATAGTAGAGACAACCTCTTCCATATTGACCTTTTCACCCTAGGTCAATCTCTTAAAATTGAGGCTGGGGTTCAGGTGTTTGAGCATACACATGAGTATCCACTATTTGTAAAGTATGTGAAGGGGGAGACAGTGGGTCATGCTGAATGGCATCTTGATCATCTTCATACTGGGTAATAGACATGTAGATATGAGTATGAGGAGCTGCGTGTAATGGCTCAGGATCTGTGTCAAATCCTAGTGAGACGTCTTCCTCAAAAGTTGTCTTAATTATGGGGGTATCCCTTGTTGCTTTCTTAATAAAGTATGGGACTCCAATTAAAGGCTAGTGGGGATAGTTTATGTCTAGTCAGTAGAAGGAAGATAAACCTTCTTCTTCGAGATTTGTTTAGGTGTGGCTGATACCTTATAGTTTATGTCTAGTTAATAGAAGGAAGATAAACCTTCTTCTTTGAGATTTGTTTAGGTGTGGCTGATACCTTTGTCTTGGCTGAGACCCAAGTTTCCAGCCTTGCCTTTTTGGTTGAGGTGATTGGGGGCATGCATTTTCTCAGTAAAAGATGTAGGGGTTTGTCTCTTTGGCGACACTTTAGACTTTGAAGTGGAGGGTGTGGGAACAGTGAGAATGTAATAGTGTTTTCACCATCAGGCTTTAAACATATGTGTAAACAAAGGTGTGACTTTTCCTAAAAATGATTTAGGAGTTGTTTTAAACTTTAAGAAAACTGTTTTCTTTAAAGTTCCTTAGGCATGTATATCTTCTTTGATTTTAATTTTGGTACCCGGTTCTTCATTTGAAAATAGTTGAATGAACATTGGATAAATTAAAAGGTTAAATTTTTTCACACTAGTTACATTCTGGCAAAAATATTGAAAAATGAAGTTTGAAAAGTTGTAACTTTGATGTTTAACAAGCCTATGGATAGCCCCTACTAAGTCCAATGGAACTTGATCCCATCCACCCGACTTGTTACACAAGCAATGTAAGAAGATATGAAGGATAACTTTTCAATTGTGATATACCATTGATTGGAAAATGTGGATGTTGGGATGAGCCTTCATATCCCATCTCCTTGAAAGTGACACTGACCGTTGAAGGGGGGTCACTTACAACACAACAACACAAAGAGGAGAGCAACTTAACTTAACCAAATAGTAAACTTGATTAACCATAATAAGTCACTAAGAACAAAAGTAATATAACAAGAGAACAAGATACACAAGTGTATGGTTTTCAAGAATGCAGTATATTTGTTAGGATCAGTAATCTATGTTTGATTGATTAGAGATTATTACATCGGAAGTTTAACAAAACATTTAGCCAATTCACAAGATAATAATGGATATTCAACGCAAGAGAAAACGGTTATAGAAGAAATTCTGCGAATCAAGGATTTCATTCAAAACGCACTTTCGTGGTGGCAAAATGTCACACACACAATCAGGTCAATCATCCCTTATATAGGAATGTCGTGGTGGAACATTCCTTATATAGGAGATGTGATGTCTGCTGATGTCACTTGATAGTGACATCTAACAGAATTATTTAAACAACTGAAACACAACTACTGAAGATGTCAAAACAGCTGACATCTTCTTACAAAAATACTAAGTGTTATCAGTTACTACAACTACTGAAAAGAAACTACTGAAACTACAACGACTGAAGAACATGCTCTTCAGTCGTTTTACAAATACTGAAACAAAAAGAAAACTACTGAAAGGAAACCATCACAACAACTGAAGAATGCTTCTTCAGCTTTTGTAACAAACTCTGAAGGCTTCAGTACTTGTACTTGAACGTCAGCTGTTGTCATCAGCTGATGTCTTCAGCTGATGTCTTCAGCTGTTGTCTTCAGCTGTTGTCTTCAGCTGTTGTCTTCAGCTGTTGTCTTCAGCTGTTGATCTTCAGACTTTGATCTTCAGTTGTTGACCTTCAGTATTTTAGTTCTTCAGCTGTTGATCTTCAGACTTTGATCTTCAGTTGTTGACTTTCAGTACTTGAGTTCTTCAGCTGTTGATCTTCAGACTTTGATCTTCAGTTGTTGACCTTCAGTCCTTTAGTTCTTCAGCTGTTGATCTTCAGACTTTGATCTTCAGCTGTTGAAGTCTTCAGTACTTGTACTTCAGCTATTGCTCTTCAGACTTTATAAAACAGCTGATCAAGTCTTCAGCAGTTGTTGTGATGTCTGTGGGACTTAGAGGTTTTTCTGATCCGGCTCATTGGTTCTTTTGGTCCAACAAACTCCCCCTGAACCAATGCAGCCAAAACCTCTAAACTTATTGAAGATGTCCCACTTATTATGGCAGAATGATTGGTCTTTTTGTCTTCTAGATCAGCTCAGAAGTGACCCTTGTAAGCACCGGCCTGGAAGTAGTCTCAAAAATTTGATTGGCAAAGTATGAATGGGAACTCTGTTTTGGGGAACTGGACACAGAGTTGTTACCCCATTCATGAGATCTACTTCCCAACAACGAGTCTGTATGACTCCCTGGTATAGGCCTCTAGGAAGGTGATCTGTTCCTCCATGGTCAGCTCTTCAGCACCTCCTTCAAATAAAAATTCTGGCCCATAGTACTCAGATAGGTATTTGGCCTGTTTCCATTCTTTAGCTCCACAGTTGTTATTATTCTATAAGCAAACTCATCAGGGTGATTACCCTCAAGGAACAACTGGAGCTCATTTTTCCTGACTTCTTCAAGCCTCTTATAAACCAACCCCTTTTTCACCATTTTATTTTCAAGCATCTTCTGTGGGGTTTGGTTGGCTTTATAAGCTTTCTTGAAGTCTTCCAGGATTTCCCAGGGTGACACTACAAAGACCAGGGAGATCACTTCGTCTATAATCCTTTTCACCTGGCCCATGTATCTCTGTGGAATGTTATTCTTGTGAATTCTGTGAGACACCCTGGGATCAGGCCAAATCCTCACTCTCTCCTTCTGATATTGAAAAGTCTGCCTGAGAGTGTACAATCTGAGTGCATGCTTCTTCATGTTGATGATGGAAGATGTGGCTGCATAAGCTTTATCAACCCTTCTCAAAAACTCTCATCATGCTGTTGGTGAAGTCCTTCTTCTAGCTTCACCTTCACAGTTTGTCTCTGAGATTCAGGAGTAATTGTTGGAGGGTGACTTGTGGCCTTCGGCAACTGAATAACAGCTGAGATTGGCAGCCTAGCTTCTTCCTTATCATCATCTTCTAGCCTCAATACCCTTCTCTTCTTCCTCTGGGGTACATCATCGGCTGTTGTTTTTGGGGTAAAGGGATCAGGCCAAATCCTCACTCTCTCCTTCTGATATTGAAAAGTCTGCCTGAGAGTGTACAATCTGAGTGCATGCTTCTTCATGTTGATGATGGAAGATGTGGCTGCATAAGCTTTATCAACCCTTCTCAACAACTCCTCATCATGCTGTTGGTGAAGTCCTTCTTCTAGCTTCACCTTCACAGTTTGTCTCTAAGATTCAGGAGTAATTGTTGGAGGGTGACTTGTGGCCTTCGGCAACTGAATAACAGCTGAGATTGGCAGCCTAGCTTCTTCCTTATCATCATCTTCAGAATCTCAGAAGTCTTATCCTTAGTTCTAAGGAAGAAGACCCAAGTGAATATTGTAAAGTCATCTGTGATCACTAAACAATAAGACGTCCTTCCTAGACTCATTACACTGGTGGGACCAAAGAAATCCATATGTAACAAGTGTAGGGGTGTAATGATGGAGTTTCTTTCCTTAGGCTTGTGAGATACCTTATGTTGCTTCACTTTCAGGCATGCAACACAATGGTCATCACTTGTAAACTCTTTCTTTGGCATTCCAGTTACCAAATCATTCTTAGTAAGTTGTTCATGTTTTTAAAGTTTACATGGCACATTCTTTTATGCCATAGGAAAGACTCATCACTATTGGCTTTCGACAGAAAGCATGAAACTTCTCTAGAGGGAGATGTTTCTTGCATGTCCATCTTGTACATGTTCACTTTCCTGGGGGCTCTAAGCAGAATATGCTCATGAGGAATGACCACCCCGGTATTGATAACAATGCACTCATGCTCAGTAAAGAGCATGTTATGACTCTGATCACAAAATTGGGATACACTCAGAAGATTGTACCCAAGCTCCTTGACAAAATTTACCTTTTCAATGCTGAGCTTCGCATTTGTGACCTTGCCCCTTTCAGAATTATAACCACCTTCATCTCCTCCAAAAGCAACTGGCCCTCCATCAATCCTTTTAAAGTTCTAGAGTAGTGACCTATTGCCTGTCATGTGCCTGGAACAGTCACTGTCAATGATCCTGATATTCTTGTTTGTCTTGAGTTGCCCCTGCATAGAGAAAATGATTAGTTACATTTGGAAACCCAAGCCTTACTTGTCTTGGGCTCACTAAGGGAAACAAAAGGTAATACAATAGTAATAGATCCTATAGTTGTGCTATGAGAATCTTGAGCTGTTGGTCATGTAGAACTTCCAGTCACTTGGTCTTTCTTTGACTTCCACACCACCTTTGGAAGTTTGGACTTGACCTTCAACACTTTGGAAGCTTTTGAGATATCAGAAGTTTTGATGACCGGACCTTTAGAAGATTCTATAGACAATGCAGCAGACTTCAGTGCTTTGGAAGTATTCCTTCCTACCGAGACCAAATTTTCTTCCGAAGGCAATCTTCTACTTGCCTTCTTCTTAGTTTTGGAGCTTCCAAAGGAAACATATTTTCCTGCCGAAGCTTGAATCTTCTTGGAACTCTTGAAAGTCCTTATCTTGGTCATGTGAAGAGTACCTTTAGGATTGTATGGACAATCCTTAGCATGATGAGGAGTACTTTCACACATGAGACACTCAATTTTCTTCTTCACAAGAGTCTTTTGCTGAGAACAAGACTGACTTTGATCACATCCCTTCTTTACCTAGATCATTTGGATGGATACTGTCCAGGTCTTCAAGAGTGAAAAGAAAGTTGCCACAACTTTCATCAGAGGACACAAAGTCTTGAGAAGAACTAGTCTCTTGGAATAGACTTCCTAGAGTGTAGTTCTCCCTTGGTGTCTCAAGGAAGGTGATGAAAGGACCCTTTTGTGAGTTGTCAGGGTAGCATAAGAGATGATGTTGTGGTTCTATGCTATCCCTTTCAACCATATAAAGGGCTAAACCCATTTGATGTTAGAGTTTCCAGATGAACCTTTCATGTTCATCTCCATCTGGTAGCCATTCAGAATACCATATAACTCTGTCAAGGTGAGAGTCTTCAGGTTCTCAGTTCTCTTGATAACCACATAGTAGTGTGTCTATTGCCTAGGAAGTGAGGACATGAAGTTCCTTACAATGTCTTTGTTTTCAAGAGCAACTCCTCCATCCATTAGGGTATCCACAATCTCTACATATCTGAAGTATTGTTGAGTCATGGTTTCACCTGCTTTGAAGGTGAAATTTTCAAACTGCTGTTTCAGGAGGTCCTTTTCTTCTCCTTGGCTTCAGAGGAACCCTCATACATCAGTTTCAATGCATCCCACAGCTGCATAGCTGTTTTGTATTTTTTTGAAACTCTGTACACAAAGTTTGGAAGAGTAGTCTGAAGGGTTGTCTTGGCCTTCTGGTCAATCTCTACTCTCTTTCTACCTTCATTTGAGTAGTTAGCCATAACCTTAGGGATCATACCACCACCAGTTGCAAAAGGGGTGCTTGGTATGTAAGGTCCATTTTTAACAGACTCCCATATTCTTGAGTCTAGAGACCTGATGAAACCTTCCATTCTTTGGCACTAGGTGTCAAAGTCATCCAGAGTGATCAGTTGATACTTGGTCATGGTTCTAGTTTCCATATCAGATTTGGAAATGGCTGCCAATTGATAAGTTCAGTGTTTTGTGTGTGTGAGGGATCTTAAGATGGTGAAATCTTATATCAAGAGCCTGGAATGTTCTGATACCAAATGCAGGGCCGGTGAAGTGTATGAACTTACAACACAACAACACATTGAGAAGAGTTACTTGACTAATCGAACAGTGAGACTGGATTAACCACAAGTAATGATACTAAGAACACAAGTAAATATGAGACAAAACAAGATAGCAAAATACACAAGGAGATGGTTTTCAAGATTGCAGTATACTGCCTCTCAAGTTCTATTATAAATGTTACAAAGCATATTCTGAAAGTTACATGTACTTGAGATACATATACTACATCCAACAGCCGGCCATACTTTGAAGGTCAGCCGGATACAATTGACTAGACACAAACAAAATCAATTGTAGAGTCAAAACACAGATTGCCTTTTGACTAGTGACTATGACATACCATAGCTCATATCCTAATATATTACAAAAAGGATAAAGTACATGAAGTAGAAATTTACAGACTCAAGACCTCAATGTACATTTACTAAAAGCATGGACCTTTTCACCAACTTATGTAAGTTGGTGACTTTACAGAGTTGCAGCAAAAAGGGGTCCAACTTTATGTAAAGTATATCAGATAAAACATGTCCACTTAAAGTCTTTGGAAGAAATCTGTCTTCAAGTGTTTGCTTTGGAAGACTTTGTCTTTGAAGCTTCGGAAGACTTCATCTTTGGCTTTAAAAGATATGGTCTTGGTTTCGAAAGTTTTCACACTTAGAATATTTATGTTGCTGGTGTGAAACTTTCAAAGCATTCTTCTTCAATGCACTTGTGCATGCATGCAGGAGACTTGAGTGTTTGAGTTGCATCAGCCTTAACATATAATCCTTATAATTTTTAACATGTTTCAGGATCGCTACTGAGGAACTCTTCTTGCTCATATAGGATTTGGACATAGATTGATTAAACATCTTATGTTGTTGTTTATATATTTGTGTATTGTAATGACTTAATTGTCTAGTATTGTTCAATGAAAATGGTATTTAATATTATTTTTAACTTATTTAATTCCATGAGCTATGAACAATCGTTTCACATTCGTCCGCCTCGATATTCCGCCATCGGTCGGGGTATGACATCTCCTTCTCCATTTGATCCTATTCTTTGTTTACAAGCTATAGGATTGTATAACTGTTGTGTGGAGCAAGTTCTTCAAGAGAGAATCCTTTGGAGTTCAGGAAAGCTATCCTTTCACTCCTGAGGTTTTGATAAGCTTCCTCTTTTTCCTTATTTTTTTCTTCCAAGGCCAACCTCGATACTTCTTCTTGTTCTCTTATTAGCAAGGTTGCCTTCTCCAGCTCAATCACCTCCTCAAGTGGTAAGATGAGTACATACTCACTTCCATCTCCCAACTTGACAAGTCTGTCAATCACTTCCACTCTTTTCTAGTTGTTGACTGCCTCTGGGTTGGCTACAGCTGCTTTGCTACTTGCGCTAGTAGTTTCTCAGAGGGGAGTTATCCTTTTCTTCTTAGTTCTTCCAAAATTCCTCTTCTAGAAGTTCTTCTACATTCCTTTGATATCTTCAGAAGCTTTAGACTTTGGAGATTCTTGAGCAGAGAGTTCAGGTTGTTAAGTGGTGGCTAGAGCATTTGGTGATGATGGTGTTTGAGTAATGGGTAACTTGAGGAAGTCCTCACTATTCACCTTAGATGCTATTTCAGAATTGCATCTGTGATGATAAGATCATCGAACAAGGACTAAAGCCCTTCCAAAGCTTCCATCTTAGCTTCTAAAGATTAAAATTGTTCTTCCGTAGCTTTGACTTCAGCTTCAGAAGTCTGTGGCAATACACTATTTGTCCCAACTATTTTGTTTGTTGGACCATCTTTCCATTTTCCCTTCGAAATCAATCTCAACTTCCATGTGAACTTAGGTTGACTAACTTCCTCAAAAGTAGTAGAACGTGTATTCAGCCTTTGAAGCTCTTCAGCTCCAAAGTAGGCCACAACAACATCTGGACCTGGTTGCCCTATGATCCTATAAAAACAAGGTTAGAAACCTATTTAGATCTTTAAGCATCATTGGGTCCACCTGGAGGGTGATTGGGGAGGCTCAAGAAAAACATCTGAATGCTGAATAGGATATCCTTGGGTCCACCCTTTTTGGTAGCATCATCTTGAAAGCTGGATGAGCTAGAGGAAGAAGTCATTGAGATCTAAATTGGTACATGCCTAACAGATCTCTCAGTCTGTTTCTCAACTAGTTTAGCCCTGAGATTTTCAATCTCAAGTTGCTGAGTGGCAGGCCTATCCTCTAAAGTTTTAACCATGAATTCAAAGTTTGAGACTTTAGTGAGTAGGTCGTTTAAGGTGAGTTGCATACTCCCCTCATCTTCTTGAGAAGAATCATGGGGAGATGAGGTAACATACATTGTATGTTCATCCTCACCACAAGAAGTGGTTTCTTGGCACCCTTGTTTCCCATGCATAATGATGTCTCTTTTAGAGTCAGCAGAATGCTTGGTTGCCGTAGATTCAGTCTCAGCAATGTTACCAATGTCTTGAGGGCCTAATGAGGAACCTGTAGAAGTGGTAGCTGAATCTACATGACTCCCTTCCACTCTAGTGAGACTCACCTTAGTTTCGGTCTGCTAATATGGGCTAGAGACCAGAGGTCTCTGGGGCTCAATTGACCCTTAAGAGGGTGTTATGGATCATCTTCATTGCCCTGAAGAGACATAATTTCCTCATCAGTTCCTATCAATATGTCAGTGAAGGATATGGAGGTAAGCCTAATGAACCAGGACCTTGATCAATGTCTATTGGCATTGAGCCTATGGTAGGGCTATCCCTTTAGGCTGCTTAGGGGAATATAGAGATTCACCCTAAGGGTTTTCAGTTTGGGTTTCGAGCTCATGGGATTGAGACTGAGGAGACTCAATGCCCATATTGAGGTCAAAGATGAAGGAGGGTGAGACCTCAAACTGAGTGGGAGCCCATGTTTCCACTCTAGCCTTTTTGGATAGAAAAGGGGGAACTTGTTCAATGAGAGAAGATTTAACAAGGGTTCGTTTGGGATGTCTCTGATAAGTGATTTGGATGGGGTGAGCAGGTAGATTTGGCAAAGTGAGGGTAGTTGTTGGTGTTGGCTAATTACCTGTAGGGTTAACAGGGATGTCACCAAGAGCCATTTGCTTAGTCATACCAGGAAGAAGCTCAGTGTGACTTCTAGTGAAATTTGTGGACACTCTCTTTAACACTTTGAAGCTGGTTGGCCTCATTTGAGGAATTGGTAGGATAGCTGCACGGACAAGCTGACTCTTGTCTAGCTCATAGTTGGAGATGTTTTGTAGGAACCTGGGATACATGAAGAATATGTCCCTCTGGAGGTTCCTCATAAGTTTGAATAGCACAAACCTTGAGTAATTGAAGTGGAGGCTTTTCACCAATCCATGAACTAGGCACTCTAGTTCATATGGGATTTGATCCCATCCCTTAGACTTGTTCAACAAATAGTGGGGAACAACACGAAAGAGGAACTTCCAATTGTATGAGAAGTTAAATTGTAAACCGTCGACTTGCTTACATCCCCACCATATCCCATTTGGGTATATTTGTCATCAAGGTCTGATTTGGGAAATTCTATAGGGGCACCTTCATCGTGAAGCTCCAGATGCTCCCTAATGAGTTGTTCTATTATGATAACTCCTAGCCATATATGCTCGACCTTATAACTCTAACTCTATTTAGGGTTTGAATTTGACTGTTTCCCTAAAATTCCTCCATATGATTCAAATAAATAGTGGGGTTTACAATCAAGGCGATGTAGTAGGTAGATTGGGTAAGAAAGGAGATGATAGTTGAGAAGTCAACATCCTTGGATGAGTCAAGGAGTGTGACCTAGTTATGTTGAGGTTTAAGTGCCATTGTAAGGTAAGAACATAGGAAACAAGTTTGAAGTAGGGTAGGTTGAAGATAAGGAGTTCTTTGGGTAGTAAAAGTGGTAAAAAGATTAAAGTAGTGAATTAAAAATATCAAAATGGGTGAAAATGGCGGACGGATAAGGTGAAGTGATGGTTTGGGGTAAGATGTGACAGGGGCGGTAAGATTAAAAACCATTTAAAAGATTCTGATATCATTAATAAAATCATTGCATTTTACTATGTGGGGACCAAACGTTTCCATTACAAAGTAGAATGTTCTTCCCAGGGTAAAAGTATTTCCAAAGGGTTCTTCTTCCGAAGCCAATACTTAGTTCCGAAGGTAAACAAGTTTACCTCTGACAGTAAGAAGGTCTTTCGAATAAAGAAGTTTTCAAGCTTCGGAAGTTGATAAGATATACTTCCAAGACTGAAAGCTCTTCGGAATATAAAGCCAATTTGAGAAAGTTACTTCGGAAGATAATGAAGAAATCTTCCGAGGGTAAATTTCTCTTCGGAAGTACTTATACTTAGTCAAATTTTTGAAGAAAATCTTTATTGAAACCGGGCTTAGATTGTATTTAACAAAGACAGGACATATTTAACAACAAAAGGATTTTCAACTGAGATAAACTAGTCAATGTTTATCATTCCAATAGTCGTAATAAGATACTTAAATCTTTGTTCATCAAATGCTTTAGTGAACACATCATCATATTGTTTATTTGAATAAACTTTGACTAGTTTAATAAGGTTTTTCTCATGAATATCTCTAATGAAATGATACCTGATGTCGATGTGTTTTGTCTTGGAGTGCTTCATTAGATTTTCAATAACTAAGATGGCACTTTTATTTTCAATATGGATAGGAGTGCTCATGAAGTTAAATCCATAGTCTATCATTTGATTTTGAATCAACAACAGCTGTGCATAACGACTTGCAACAGCAATGTATTCAACTTCAGTAGTAGATGTTGAGACATAGTATTGCTTTTTGCATTGCTATAAGATTATCTTTCCACTAGGAAATTGACATACTACCGATGTTGATTTCTTTTGATGTTACAGCCACCTTAGTCACTATCAGTATAGCCATTGAGATTAATGTTAGTGTTCCTTGGATACCAAAGACCAAGTTTTGGTGCTCCTTTGAGGTATCTAAGGATTCTCTTGGTAGCAACAAAGTGAGACACTTTTGGAGTGGTTTGATATCTTGCACAAATGCATGTAGCAAACATGATATCAGGTCTATTAGCAGTGAGATACATTAGAGACCCGATGATTGACCTATACTGATGTTGATCAGTATCCACCACCTTAGAGTTAGGACAAAGATTGTGGTTTATAGGTATAGGTGTCTTGCCAGGTTTACAATCATTCATCTCAAATCTTTCTAAAATGTCATTGACATACTTAGATTGATTTATGAAGAACCATTCCCTCATGTGCTTCACCTGAATTCCAAGGAAAAAGTCCATTTTTCCCATGGAACTCATCTCAAACTTTTTCTTCATAATGCTCTCAAAGTCCATGCATATTTGATCATTTGAGGAACCAAATATGATGTCATCAACATAGACTTAAACGAGCAAAATGTCTTTCTCGGACTTCCTCATGAAAAGAGTCTTATCAATAGTACCTCTAGTGTATAGAAGAAACCGAGACAAGGTCTCATACCACAACCTAGGTGCTTGGTGCAACCCATTTAGAGCTTTGTCCAGCTTGCACACATAGTTAGGGTGTTGTGGGTCTTCAAATCCTAGAGGCTAACACATGTAGACTTCCTTATCTATATCGCCATATAGAAATGCACACTTGACATCACGCTAGTAGACAGTAAAGTTATTAGATGCAACATAATCAAGGAAGATCCTAATTGCCTCAAGTCTTGAAATAGGTGCAAAGACATCATTATAATTGATTCCTTCCTCTTAAGTGTATCCTTGAACTACCAGTCTTGCCTTGTTCTTGATAATCAAGCCTCTACCATCTCTCTTATTTTTGAATACCCATTTGGTGCCTATAGGTACTTGACTAAATGGTAGTGGACAGAGGTTCCAAACCTTTTGTCTTTTGAATTGAAGCAATTCCTCTTGCATTGATTCAACCTAGCTACTATCTTTCAAGGCATATTCTACCTTCTTATGTTCCAACTATGACAAAAAGCATGAGTACAGACAAAATTCCCATTGTGAGATTGACCCCTGGTTCTCACACCTTCAGAGACATTTCCAATGATGTTTTCAGTTGGATGAGTGTTGTGAATCCTAAGCCTGGGAATCACATCCAATTGCATGGAGAGATCTAGATTTGAGACGTTTGGCTTAAGATTTTGAACTCTTAGTCCAGCTGATGTTCACACTTATTCAATGAGGACTGATTGAATGACAGAGAAACATCATTAGTGTTAGTTAGCTGAGAAGCTTCATTAACAGTTTCATATTCCTTCAAAATGCTTCTTCATTATCTTGGTGTTGTTCATTATCAGCTGATGAGTTGTGAGACTAACTTTGCTCATAACTTGTTGAAGCTCCATGGTTCCTGAAATAGTCATGCTAACAGATCTACCAGTTATGGGAGCTTGATGTTCAGAGACTCTTGGAGAACTTGGAAAAGGTCTGGGCTACTCGAATAGCTAGTCATCATTAGAATCACCTTGAGTACCTATTCCAGTTGAAATATTCTAATAATATGGTTTAGAATAGACTGGAAAAAAATTCTAAGTCAAAATTATGATCAGGGCCATACCCCCTAACACAAGGAGTGTGCTCATTAACTACAATGCTGGACGATTCCTCAAAGTGTTGATTATTAATGTTGTAAACTCTATAAGCAATAGAGTTGGAGGAATATCCAACAAAGATAGAATCATCTGACTTTTCAACAAATTTTGCCAAATTGTCCTTTGTGTTAAGTATGGTACACTTGCTGGCAAAGGACCTTAGAAAGCCAATAAACAATGGCCTCTTGTTCCATAGCTCATAAGGGGTTTTTCCATGTGGCTTAACTACAAGAACCCTGATCTGCACATAGCATGCAGTGCTGACTACCTCTGCCAAGAATGTTAGAGGCAACTTTGAATCAGCTAACTTCGTTCGAGCTGCCTCAATACGTGTCCTGTTCCTCCTCTCAGCAACACCATTTTGCTGAAGAGTTCTGGAAAAACTATATTGTCTGGGAATCCCTTTTGAGTTACAGAATGAGTCAAAAACTTGATTCTTAAACTCAGTCCCTTGATCAATTCTGATTATCTTAACTTTGTGATCAATTTGATTTTCTATTTTAAGAATAAAATATTTAAAGTTTTAGCAGTTTCATCTTTAGTTCTTAAAAAAAATATCCATGTGAATCTTCTAATATCATCAACAATCACAAGGCAATATGATTTCCTTCCAAATTTCATTATACTTATAGGGCCAAAAAGATCCATGTGCAATAAGTGTAATGGAATGTTGATAGAGTTAACAACTTTGGATTATGAGATGCCCTGTGTAGAAAAATTCCTTTTTAGGCAAACCATGTACCAAATTTTTTTTAAACAACTTATTCATTGTTTTAAAATTCACATGACACATTCGTTTATGCCATAAAGTTGGTTCGTCACTATCAGCTTTGGAATGAAAGCATGATACTTAACACAGTAGGGAAGCATTGTTCATATCTAGCTTGTACATATCCCCTCTTCTGGGAGATCTAAGAAGCACCAATTCCTATGGAATTGTCATCTCGGGTTTGAGGTTAATACCCTCATGTTCTGTGAAGAGAATTTGATGCTTTTGATCATAAAACTAAGAAACACTTAACGGGTTATGTTCAAGCTGTTTGACAAAGTTTACTTTATCAGCTTTTAAATTACCATTGGATATACTCCTTTGCCAGAAATATATCCTCTGGTCTCACTTCCAAACTGGACATAACCTCCATCAAAATGTTGAAAATGGTATTCTTCCAAAGCTTCTTTCTTTTCGGAAGAGACATTTACCACCTTCTTTTCCGAAGCAGTCCTTTTCTCGAAAGGTCTCAAAGAAAATCTTTTATTCTTTTGAGTTTTCTTTAGTTTGTCTTCCGTAGCAATTTCCCTTCGAAAGAATGAGTTTCTTCAGAAAGCAACTTTGCTTCCGAGACAAGTTTTCCTTTCTTTAACACTTGAACTATGTGATAGGTTCAAAATGTAAAACCTTCCTTGACTCCTTCTCTTTTAACATTATTTACACGATTTGTGCTAGCATGATTGCAGTTACAATCTTTAGCCATGTGGTTATGCAGACCACATATTATGCATGCAATGTTAATTTTCTGGGAACTTGAGGATTGCATTTTCTTGTTCTTCTTTCTTCATCGGCAATCTTTCCCTTTAACTTATGATCCTTTGGTAGGACAAGAATGTTGGTACTACACGCCTTTCCTAAATAAGAGTTTCCTACCACCTAAAATCCAGTTGAAATGAATACACCCTTTTGCTTTGGGTCTATCTTCAGCTTGGACTCGACCACTTCTTGGCAGTTTTTCTGATTGCCTTAGCGTTGCTTCTTCTAGCTTTTGTGGTCAAGGGTTGATCATCACTAGTAGGAGTGGGTATAATTACCTGGTTCTTCCCTGTGATGGTATCCATTGTTGCATCACTCTTTAACTCATAGGAAGGGGGTCAGCAAATGGAACCTCTTGCTCTTCAGTACCACACCTTGGTTGTCTAATGGACTCATAAGAATGTGGTGGAGCAATTTCATTGATTCCCAACCCACCTTTGTTTTGATAAAAAATATTTGAGTGAGAGGATGATGCAAGAATGGCATGGAAGTTTTGCTAAAAAATTAACATGCTTCCTAGCTTGAGCCTCAACTATTACTAGCTTGGCTTGAGCCTTAGCCAATTTGGATATTAACTCCTTGATTTGAGTCCTATAATTAGTGTGCTCATGTTTTAAAGAGGATACTATGTTTTCTAACTCCTCAATTTTATTTTGATAGTTAGATTCAACCTTTTTAAAACCAGCTTTTAAGATATTCAAGAATTCATTATCAGATTTAATTTCTATATTGTAGTCTTGATACATTTTAAGCTTAGCAATACAAGATGGAGTACAGAGATGTTCATATACCTTTGAGTTATTTGTTCCCGCCATAAGTTCTTAAGCAGGGGTGACATCTTACACCATATAGCTCCAATCAACTTCTTGAGCCACGACAACTATCTCAGTTGACTTTCCAACAACTTTAGGTGTTCTAGGATGTGTGGAGGCATGAGTAGATGTATGGCCTATTCTCGGGACGCTTACAGCTGGTAAATGATTGCACATAAAACACACATTTTCATTTATCTTACATAAATATTGCAGCGAAAACATTTAAAGATGACATCTCATTTTATTATAAATACTTTTGCAAAATAATACATCGTTAATCAGATACAAAATACATTGTTGCATTACATCACAAATGCATTATATAAATGGATGCCATCCCAAAAGAGCTGAGTAGCCACCTCCTGCCATCCTCAGCAATCATTACCTGCCAACTGGAAACACATCAAAGTCAACGTTGTTGAGTGAGTTCTAGTTTTATAATAAAACATACTTTTCTTTCGTTAAAACCGTTCTTTACTTTTACGCGATCATACATCATACGTACACATAGAAAATATCATTATTTTCTTCATTATCGTTCTAACATTCATTCTTTCATTCTTATGTTCATTAATCTTCACATTCTTTCATCTTAACATCTTTACATCTTTTCTTTCCTTCAACCATAAACTTTACCCAGCTATTCCTGGTACTGGACCTAGGTCTATCATAGACCAGCTATAACAGTCTTCCGCACCTCTTGTCACAGCACCTGGGGTAGAGTTTAGGTGTACCACTGCTATATGCAATACCCAACTATTCCTGGTACTGGACCTAGGCCTATCATAGACCAGCTATAACGATGCATCACGCCTCTGGTCGAAGTACCTAGGGTATGCAGCAATGGGGCTATACAAATGGTCAATCACAAAGAAAGACCCCAATGTGTATCCTCCCGGGTTAGCGAACCCGCACACCGTTGGGCTAACACCTTTTAATGGCGTGTCCCGACATACAAGGCTTGCAAGACTTTCTTTACTTTCATCATTCATTAATGCATGCATTCTTACTTCATGTTCCTCTTCCATTATCTTTCCCTTTACGTTACATACTACTTTCATTCATTCATTAACATAACACGTAATGCCACAGGAAAGATAAACATACATCATAATAAAGAACATAACATACACAGTCAGCATCATCATACACGCCAACATCAAACATACATCATGCATAATCATGCAACATCATCATCATCATGCCCAATATACTCTCTAAGGCCTCAACAGTCATCTTACATGAACTTACGGGAACTTTCATATCAAAACTTACATCTGCACTTTCCCCCGAAAGTCAGTACATAAACTACACTTTCCTCGGGTTCACCAGCCCTACTTGGGCGTATGGGCACCCTTCAGTCGCATGGCTTTCAGGCGACTAAACATCATGAGATTGGACCAATGCGGATGAACACCTATGCAGATGAAAACCCAATCGTGCAAATGAAACTAATGCGAATGGACTTCATGCGGATGAGTCCTATGCGAATGGACCTAATGCGGATGAAACCAATGCGAATGGACATTTATGTGACTGGGCTCTCAGTCGTGCGAATGAACCCTCAGTCGTGCGAATGAACCTCAATCGCACCTCAATCGACCGTAGGGCCTCCATTCGGTCGCCTAGCCCTAGCTGGTGTAGAATGCAGTTCATCCCGAACCCAATGTGCTATTTTCGACCTCCAGGCTCATCGAAACCCATTCTAAGCTCAAATCACCATCCTAAACCTTAGGAATGCATACCACAACACCATTCAAGCACACACAAGCTCAAAAGCAAGACCTAAACGAATCATACACATACCCACACATACATAAATGGGTCAAACACACACACACCAAAACTCGATTTTCAAATGTGTTCCAGTCCCAAATCATTCAAAAACGTGTAAAAGAGGGGTCCTAGAACCCACAGAAACGACCACAACAAGAAGAGCTTCAATTTGACCCGCTACTCGACGATTTTGCTCTCTTGAACCGATCCGAACCAACTTTTGTCCATTTTTCTCTCTTCTTTATCTCTTCTTTGGCTGATTTATTGGTGTGGGGAGAGGGTAAGGGCTGCCCTCTCCCTTAAATACTCCCACTCACCCAACTTTCTCTCATTGGCGAGTTTGGTCCCTCGACTTTGGACTTTCTTTCGTCGGCTTCAAAATAATAAATAACCGGGTGTTACAGTAGATCCGATTTTTAATTTGGGAGCTTTGCATTCCCTAAGCTGGTTATAGTTGTAACACCTGTCCTTTGCTTTGTCGAACCCAAACTTGTTGGGTTCTGCGGGAACTGCCTTCCAATTCTTTTGAAGAACTTCTTCGCCCTATAGGTTAAAAGAACCATTTGTTGGACTATGTCCATGTATTCCACATCATATGGGCTGAAACACTCTAGATCTTCAAAGAAAAATTGAATGTCACCAGAGTGCCCGCTTCTCAAGACAAAAGCACAACTGTCATGAAAAGGACTTGGCTGAGCCCGTTGAGACCTTGGAGTCTCAGGAAATGTAATGTAAGGCCCAGAGGAACATGATGGCTGCTGGGAATGTGTCAGCAACTGCTGAGGTTGTGGGGGTCTTGAGCCTTTATCAACCATAAGTGTGTTTCTAGAAGATTGGCTTGAAGGTCTGCTCATTTGGCGGCCACTCATTGTCTCTATTTCTACACGGTATCCATCTAGAATGTTGTATACTTCAGTCATGGTGAGGGAGTTCAGATTTTTGTCCTCTTGATAAAGAAACAGTAGAATGTCCACTCGTTGGGGAGTGTACTCATTAATTTCCTTGAGAAGTCTCTCAATTCATAAGTTATTCTCACAGACTAAAGGAAGGAGAGAAGATCCATATACCTGAAGTATTGCTGGCTCAGGGTCTCTCTAGTAATATGAGTAAAGTTCTCAAGCTGTTCCTTCAGTGAATCTTTCTTTGAGTCGTTGGAGTTTGCATACATGTTGGTTAAAGCATCAAATAGATTTTTAGCTGATTGGCAATGCTCAAACCCCACCATGATGGAGTTGGATATAGCACTTATCAGAACAGTCATGGCCTTGCCATCAATATCAAGCCATTTGTGGTCTTTTTCAGTGTAATATTCCACCGCCTTCTCTATCATTGCGCCACTTCCAGTAGGTTCAGCAACCTTTGGTGTGTAAGGGCCATTGGCGATAATATCCTCATTCAACTATCCAGATATCTGATGAACCTTTCAGTACATCTGCTCTATTGTCTAAAGTTTTTAGGGGTGATGATAGGTGCTTTAGTCATTGTCCCCATTTCATATTCATTTTCAGGTTAAGGTCCATATTTGAGTGTACTAAGTAGGTGAGTGAAGAAGAGGTTGATTAGGATAGTGAGATCATACAATCAAGAGCCTAAAGCTCTTATACCAATTGTAGGATCGGTTTTTGTACTCAACACATGTATTGCTCACTCAAACTCACTAAGTAATACTCGGGTTTGTGATGAAGCAGAATCTTTCTAAGAGTGATGATAATATACTAAGTAAATCAAAGCAAACACAAGAGAATAATTTTTCAAAATACTTGTATATATTATTTCTCAACTCAAAGTATTATCAGTCTCTTACAAGCATGATACACGAGTTACAATGAGAAACTATATATAGTACTACCTACAGCCGGATATACTTTGATTCCAACCGGAAACCTTAGACTAAAGCAAATACTACAAAGCTAAAGTTAAGGTATCTTAGATAAAGTATTATCTAAGTCATGACTTGTCCATGTTGGACCAAAAGAACCAATGAGCCTGATCAGAAAAACCTCTAAGTCCCACAGACATTACAACTGCTGAAGAAGATCACAACAGCTGAAGACATCAGCTGATTATAAAGTTTGAAGACAAGATCTGAAGATTTCTACTGAAGAAAAAGTCTGAAAGTAAAGTACTGAAGACAAAGTCTGAAAGTGAAGTACTGAAGACAAAGTCTGAAGCTATCAGCTGAAGACAACGTCTGAAGTAAAAGTCTAAAGAACAAGACTGAAGACAAAGACTGAAGACAAAGACTGAAGACCAGAGTCATCAGTAGTTGTCACAACAGCTGAAGTTATTAACTTCAGTAGTTGTCACAACAGCTGAAGTTATTAACTTCAGTAGTTGTCACAACAGCTGAAGTTATTAACTTCAGTAGTTGTGATGGTTTTCCTTTTCAGTATTTGTAATTTACTTTTCAATAGTTTATAGTTTCAGTAGTTTTATGTTTTTATACTTAGCATTCTCTGAGATATGATCAGTTGTTGAGAACATTCTTAGTAGTTTGCATAGTTTCAGTTGTTTGTATAATTCTGTTAGATGTCACTATCAAGTGACATCAGCAGACGTCACATTCCTTATATAAGGAATGTTGACCTAATTGTAACGTGTGACATTCAGCCACCAGAAAGTATTTGAATGAAATATTCCTTTTGTAGAATTCTCTCTCTCTCTATAACCGTGTGCTTTTCTATTGAATATCAATTGAGTTCTTGCTAAATTGTCTAATTCATTGTTTGAATTTCCGCTACAATCTACTCTAATTGATCAAACTTAGATCACTGATCCTAACAAATGGTATCAGAGCTGGTTAATCATTGATCGATCTAACAATTGATCATTGAAACTGCTATTTCGATATCTAAGTTTGATCGAATTAGTATATTTGCAAGAATTGGTTATAGAGATTGAATTTTTGCTGCTTTCGGTTATTTGCTTTGAGATTTCTCTTGGTCCATATTGAGTTTGTTGTGTTTTGCGCTAAATCAGTTAAAACTTAATTGAATTTGATTGAATCTGAGAATGACTACTCCTTCTAATGACCCTCACAATACTGGTTCCTCAACCAAGCCTTCGATGCTGGTTAGGACTGAGTATAACATATGGCAACAAAGAATGCTCCATCACCTGTCTGTTAACAGTTCAGGTTGTTGGACATCTGTGGTACATGGTCCACACAAGCCTATGGCGAACAATCCGGAAACCAACCAAATGGTTCCGAAGAAGAAGGAACAATACTCAGATGAGGATCGAAAACTGTTTGAGATTGATGCTAAAGCACATGGAATTCTTGCCATGGCACTGCCGAATGAAATCTATTCTGGGCTTATGCATCATGAAACTGCTCATGACCTCTGCAATGCATTGAAAGAACAATTTGGTGGAATAGATGAGGTTTTAGCAAGAACAGTGAAATCCTTGCCCAACAATATGAGACATTCTCTCATAGGAAGGGTGAGACACTGACTCAACAGTTTGAGCGTTTTTCCTGTTTGATCTCTGAGCTGAAAATGGTCAAACATGAATACACTAATAGCCAGATGAACAACAGATTCCTCAGATCACTTCTTGAGAGATGGGATACATATACCATTGTCCTACGCTCCAGTGCAAATCTAGATAGCCTATCTCTTACCCAACTCCATGGGAAACTGCTTACATTTGAAAGAGAGATAGAGCAGAAAAGGAAACTGGCATCATCAGGAAAGCTCACTGATAACTTTTTACCAGGGAACACTGCCTTTGTTGGTCATGAGTCAGAATATGCTGCATCAGAAAGCAATTATGATGAGCATATAGATTTCTCTTCAAACAGTTCTGATCATGCATTTGTTAGTGTTGATAGTCAGTCAGGCTGTAATAGTGACAATTTGTGCTTCATTATGGATGATTTGGAAGGTATTGCTGATGATGGCCTAGAAGAGATGGATATTCTAAGCCAAATGGCCTTGATTAATATCAGATCTCAAAAGTTCTACAAGAGAACTGGCAGGAAATTTCCAGGACACTCTGGCAAAACCAAAGTTGGTTTTGACAAGAGTAAGTTGAGGTGTCACAAATGCCACAGGCTTGGGCACTTTGTAAGAGAGTGTAGATCAACTGGATCTAACTCCTTTGCACCCTTTGTGACTTTTCCAAGCAATAGTTCACAAAACAAAGGGCAACATCCTGCTAGTTCTGGTCATCACTCACAACCTATATCTCCTGCATATTTTGTCCCTCAGGGTCCAATGCCATATCCATATCCCTGCTATTACATGCCACAACCAAATCAAGTTCAAGTTCCTATTGCACAACAACCTCAAGCCTTACCTGAGCCTCAACCATCTCAACTATCTCAATCACAACCTCATCACAGCTTCTTCACTCCTGGTGCTGTTGACTGGAGCAGTTTACCAGATGATCTTTCTGGTAATGAGCAATTATTTGCTTATGATGGTTAACATGGTGGTGAACATCCTTTTAGGAATCTTGCTCTCATGGCCCTGGAGTCTACTGAGGGTTCATGCTCCAATGCATCTTCATCACAGGTAACCCAGGTATCCTCTGAGGCTAAGGCCTAGCTATGTTCTGAATCTTGTATAGATGCATTTATCTCTATTAGAGAGGCAAATGTAGCTTTAATAAATCAAAATCTTGAGCTTGAGCAAAACCTTTCCAAAAGAAAAGCTGAGTATGAGTCTGTCCTTAAAGAAAAAGATGATGAGATTTATAAGCTTAAATACCAATTAAATGATGAAAAGGCTAAGCTAGAGGTCATTCTTGAGAACCACAGAGATCTCAAAGAAACACTTGCAGCTACCCAAGTTATGTGTGACCGCTGGGTATCATCCTGCAAGGGATTTGAAATGCTTCTCAGCAAGCAAACAACTTCAATGTGAAGTTTGGAATAGGTTACAATCACATTGCACCACCTACAGATTTTACTCCAAAATCAATAGTAAAATCTGAAGGTGAAAGTAATTTCCAAACCACATCATCATGTGTATCATCCTTAAGTGATCAGCCAAGATCAGAAGATGAAATCAGTGTTGATACCTCAGCAAATCAATTGCCTATTGGGTTAACTACTGATAAGCACATGAAGCTGAGTACTTCAGATGTTGTCCCTCAAAGTACCTCAAGTACTGAAGGGCAAGTCATAACATCTGAAAAGCATTTCAAATCAACTGAAATAAAAGGATTAACAACTGCTGAGGAATCTATCATACGGTCTTTCAGGACGGATAGAGAACAGTTGAAGAATAAAGCTTCAGTTGTTACAGATCCTTTAGTACTTAACACAAGTACTGAAAGGATGAAAGTACTAAAGATCACACCTTCAGTAGTTTCCACTTCAGCAGTTGATCAATCTAAGATGAAGAATAAGCCATGTGAAATATGTGGTAAATTCAATCATCTTTTTGATGAATGTTGGTACAAAAAGGGTTCCAAACTCAACAGAGATAAGCTCATTAAAATTCAGATGGATAAAAGAAAAATGAGTTTGAGACCAAATTTGTACCATAGTCATCCCAATGTGATAAACCCAAGGCTTTACCCAAATCCAAAAAGAAGGATAGGGTTTATCATAAAACAGCTGATAGTGTTCCTCATGATAAAAATCAGACAAGTCTGTGAATTTCAAGGAGGAAATGGTGGGTCACAGGAACTCATCAAAAACAAGTACTGATGTGTCACAAGAGCTGAAAGCTTTAGCTACAAATCAGACACAACTTGTTATGATGGTTCAGCATTTGTTGGGGAGAGTTAACCAACTAGATGCACCTGTGATCAAACCACTGAAAAGGTATTCCAAGCCCAAATCCAAGGAATCCATTTCAGCACCATATCCACCTTCATCAGCTATTAATCTAAGAAACAAGTTATGGTTAAATCTGTTGATGAAAACAGACCCAAAACCAAAAAGGTTTGGGTCTCAAAACCTAACTAGTTCCTTGTGATGATTGCAGGGTTCTTCAGCATGCCAAAGGAGCATCTGGTATGTAGACAGTGGAGGATCTATGCATATAACAGGGAGCAGTTCTCTTCTTAATGACTACTCTCAAGGAAAGAAGGGATTTGTTTCATTTGGAAATGATGCTAAGGGTACATCATCGGGAAAGGATATGTGTCTAATGGAGAACTCAGATTTGATGATGTTAACCATGTGGAGAATCTCAAGTATAATCTACTGAGTGTCAGTCAGATGTGTGATAAAGGGCATGTTGCACTTTTCACAAGCCAGAACTGCAGGATTCTGTCTTCCCAAGTTTTGAGGCTGATTGACAAGGTATTGGATGAACATACTCTCCTGAAGGCCAACAGGATTGGAAGAGTATATGCCCTGGATTTGTCAAAGAAGATTGATTTGAAGGGTCATCCTTGCTTGTTCTCCAAAGCCTCTCCTAAGGAATCTAAACTGTGGCACAGAAGGCTGGATCATGTAAATCTCAACAACATGAATCAGCTGATCCACAATAGTTTAGTGAGAGGTCTACCAATAAAGGAGATCCACTGTGATGAAACCTGCACTGCTTGTTTGAAAGGAAAACAACACAAAGTCTCATTCCCTCCTATTGAAGAACCTAAGTCCACTGCCTGCTTGCAGTTACTGCACATGGATCTATTTGGTCCTGTGAGAGTTATGAGCATAGCAAAGAAGAAATACTGTCTGGTAATTATGGATGATTACTCCAGATTTGTATGGACTTTCTTCTTGCATTCAAAGGATGAGGTTGCTCAGACGATTATAAACTTTGTGTTGTATGTTGAGAAGCAGTATTCCCTATCAGTCAAGTGTATAAGGAGTGATAATGGAACAGAATTCAGAAACCATACACTTGATGACTTTTATCTCTCAAAGGGAATCAAGAGGCAGTTTAGCATCACAAGGACTCCAGAACAAAATGGAGTAGTGGAAAGAAAGAACATGACCCTAATTGAAGCTGCAAGGTCCATGGTGGCTGACTCTGGTTTGCCATTGACCTTTTGGGCTGAAGCTGTCAACACAGCTTGCTATGTGCAGAATAGAGTTCTAGTAAATCAGAGGTTGATGAAGACTCCATATGAAGTTCTACATCATTTGGCTCATCTAATTTCATTCTTCAATGCATTTGGGTGTCCTTGTTTCATTCTCAACACAAAGGCTCAACTGCACAAATTTGATCCTAAGGTGGATGTAGGGTATTTTGTAGGATATTCATCCACATGCAAGGCTTACAGAGTCTTCAACTGCAGAACAAAGATAGTTGAAGAAACCTTGCATGTGAAGTTCAATGAATCTCCTAAGGATAAAATTCCACAAAACCCTATGGAGTTGTTTGATCTGGACATACTGCAATATGTTCCTTATCAACCTCCAGCTATTGCAGATCATGTGAATAAATCATCTTCTGCAGCACGTCTTCCACCTGGTGGTACTGAAGATGATGATGATATCAGTACTCACCTTTTCAAGTTTAGTGATCAACTGCCTGAGTCCACTAAACTTGGTGTTCCTGTAGCTTCAGCATCTCCATCCACAACAAATGATGATGAGATTTCTGACTCCTCTACATCATTTGAATTGCCATCTCATACTTGGTTTCAAGAGTCTGGATCAACATCTGTTGCTGCTGGACCTGCTACAAACACTTGCACTGATCTTATAGTGTACCAAGAGCTGAAGAATCACCCCATGTCTCAAATCATTGGTGATATCAATGCTGGTGTCTCAACCAGAAGTCAATTGTCCAACTTCTGCTTCTATGATCTCTTCATCAGTCAGCTAGAGCCAAAGAACTATCATGTTGCTTTAAGAGACAATGGATGGGTTGAAGCCATGCCGCTTGAGCTACTTCAGTTCAAAAAGCAGCAAGTGTGGGAACTAGTTCCTCTACCCCCAGGTAAGTGTGCAATAGGCACTAAGTGGGTGTTTAGGAATAAAACTGATGAAAATGGGCTTATTTTCAAGAACAAGGCTAGACTGGTTGTACAAGGGTTTTCACAAGAAGAAGGTATTGATTATGATGAAACCTTTGCCCCTGTTGCCAGACTGGAAGCAATTAGATTGTTCTTAGCCTATGCTGCATTCCACAATCTTAAAGTTTTTTAAATGGATGTCAAAAGTGCTTTTTTATATGGAAAAATAAAAGAAGAGGTTTATGTATGTCAACCACCAGGTTTTGAGGATAATAAACATCCTGATTGGGTGTATAAACTTGATAAGGCTCTTTATGGGTTGAAGCAAGCTCCTAGAGCCTGGTATGAAACACTTTCAAATTTTCTTCTTCAAAATAATTTCACTAGAGGCTCCATAGATAAAACTTTGTTTGTTAAGAAAGTGAATCAGCATAAGCTACTTGTTCAAATTTATGTTGATGATATAATTTTTGCATCCTCTGATCCCCAGTTGTGTGATGATTTTACAAGTTTAATGAAACAAAAGTTTGAAATGAGTGCAATGGGAGAATTACAGTTCTTTCTAGGCTTGCAAATCAAACAAAAGGCTGATAGAACCTTCATTCATCAGTCAAAATATAAAAAAATCTTTTGAATAAGTTTGATTTACAAAACTGTAAGCCCTGTTCTACTACCATGTGCAACACCACACAACTGGATGTAGATCAGAAAGGTAAAGCTGTTGATGAAACACTTTACAGATGTATGATTGGGTCCTTGATGTACTTAACAACTTCTAGACCAGACATTATGTTTGCAACTTGTGTTTGTGCTAGATTTCAGGCTGCTCCAACAGAGTCTCATTTGATTACAGTGAAGAGGATCTTTAGATATCTGCAAGGTACACAATCTCTAGGTCTTTGGTATTCCACTGGACACTCTTGCAAATTAGTTGCTTTTTCTGATAGTGACTATGCAGGGTGTAAGTTAACCAGAAAGTCAACTTCTGGTGGATGTCATTTCCTAGGAAACTATTTGATTTCTTGGCAGAGTAAGAAACAAACATCTGTTGCTACATCCCCTACTGAAGCAGAGTACATTGCTGCTGCAAGCTGTACATCTCAGGTACTCTGGCTTCAGAACCAATTACTGGATTATGGCATTACAGAGACTAAGACTCCATTATTAATGGATAGTGCTTCAGCTCTGTGTATTGTCAAGAATCCAGTCCAGCATTCTAGGACCAAACATATAGAGATCAGACACCATTTTATTAGGGATTGTTTTGAAAAAGGTCTGATTGATCCAAAGTTTGTGCCAAGTGCTGATGAGCTTGCAGATATATTAACTAAGCCTTTGGATAGTTCAACTTTCCAAAACCTTGTGTTAAGGCTTGGAATGCTGCAGCTAGAATAAGTGACAACTACTGATGATCTGAGTAAACAAGTACTGATGACCATTAGTAAACATGTCACAAATATGTACTGATTCTGTTAAAAGAAACTGATGCAGTTACAAACTACTGATGTAGTTACAACTACTGATGTTAGTAAAAACAGATAAGTACTGATTTCCTATGAAACAACTGAAAACAGCTAAAAAGTCTGATGAGTAAGTGTTGAGGACAGTATGAAACAGCTGAAAAGCTAAGATTTGACGAAAACTACTGATGAGAATTTTCTCTTCATTCGTTTCCACAAACTGCTGTTTCACCTTAAAGAACTGATGACAAAACCATGTCTTCAGTAGTTTCACAACTACTGATGACTAACACCAAGTTCTCAGTTGTTTTCCTACATCTGAAGACAAACCAAGGTTTTCAGTAGTTTTATAACTACTGATGATTAAAACCAAGTCTTCAGTTGTTTTCAAATGTATGATAGTTAAAACCAAGTCTTCAGTTGTTTTCATACAACTACTAACAACACCAACACTTTCAGTCGTTTTCTTTTCAGCCTTTTCTTAACCTATAAATACATGCACTTATAGCCGAACATTTCATTAGCAGTTTTCTATCCTTTTCTCTCTCAACAATGGCGACCATGAAACTCAAACCTAGACACAACTGTGTTGCCTACCTCTCGAAATCAGCCTTCTGGAACAAATTTGATAATGCCATTGATCTTATGGTGGATTCCCAATACCGAACCGCTTTTCTTGTGAATCCTACCATATACCCCGATTCCTTACACCAATTCTGGACTAACGTCTCTGTCACAACCGGTGAAAATGATAGCCAAATCACTCTCCAGTCGTTGGTTAACCACAAACAGGTGGTAATCACCCCTGACATCATTCACAAAACCCTAAATTTGCATGATGCCACCTGTATTATAGAATACCCGAAGGCACCATTGATATGTCTTTCATCAACAACGGGTATGAAGGAGACTTAAGTGCTACAACCATTCTCAAAAAGCACTTCCATGATGCTGAAAGAATTATCTTCCACATGGTGAATGTCTGTCTTGCTCCAAAGACATCTTCATGGGATCAGATGTCCTCAATGTTGATACATGTATGTCCCTAGATCATGATATGAAATGTAATAGATCTTGTTTATCTGATTCTGGTGTAATTTGATATGATTAATGAAATGATATTGGTTGATTGTGATTTGTAATGATTAATATTTCATTAATGAGTTGATATTAAATTGGTTAATTAGGTTAGTGATTGTTGAATGGTTACATATAATGTTTATTAATTAATACATTCAAACTTAACATAATGAAGTTCTCATGCGAATGGCCCATGCGAATGGACCATAAGCATGAACAACTTCATACGAATGACTCAGTCGCACGACTGAACCAGGAGATTGGATTAGTCGTATGTTTGACACATAAGATTGGCTCAGTCGCACGACTGAACACTCAGTCGTGCGGATGAATCAACCGCATGGTTCAATCGTACGACTGAACCATACTAATGGTTCAGTCACACGATTGAATAATACCAACCTATAAATACAACCCAATTCGTGAAAAATACAGGCTTTTCGATTAATTACGATTCCAGACGTACCCTAGCCATCCACAACCTCACAATTCATTCTCCAAGTTCATAGAACACATTAGATCGATTCCCAATCAATTTCTAACGTGAGTTTCAATTCTTGATTGATTCTTCATGTGTTCTCACTGATTGGATCGCCAATCAAATAGGATTCCGCACTATTTGATCTGGTTTACACGCTAATCTCCAAGTATTTCATTCAAATACCAGGTCTTAACAAGTGGTATCAGAGCTATAGGCTCTTGATTACTTATGATTCAATCAATATTGATAAAAAGCTTGTGTTTTTGCCCTAAAAACGCAATCTTTTGTGTCAAAAGTGATCTTGGACGTTTCCTGCTCATCAAAGTTTGGTTTCTACGGACTTAGGCGATTAGACCTTGCGAAAGTTTGAATTTTTACGGCTAAAACACGTTTAACCTAGAAATTTTCGCAAAACGGCAGCTTGAGTCGCACGACTGGACCTCATTCGCATTGCTCAGACACACGATTCGACATAGTCGCATCTCCATTCATACGATTAAACCTTTCGTTCGTACTGTTACGCATCAGATTCATTCGCACGACTGAGCTAATCGCTTAGTTCAACCGCACGATTGAACCAGTCGTAGAGTTCATACGCACAACTAGACCATTCACACCCTTCAGTCGCCCCGGTGACAATTTGTTTTATTAGACTTAGAGTTATTCGAAATGGAAGATCAAATGTCAGCCTTTACTGCTGGAAAGGACTCTAGGATACAGAACCTGCTGTTGCTTGAGAGTGAGGTAGGTAATCATAATAAACCACCAAATCTCTTGACGTTAGATGAGTTTCCCCACTGGAAACAACGTTTTGAGATCTACCTCAATGGAGTGGATTCGAATCTGTGGGAAGCCATCGAGATTGGATATAGTACACCGTGGGAGCTGATGGAGTTAAGCTAACGTTAGGAGGGATGACGGACATGCAGAAAGTCAAATACAATGTAGAAAAAAGAGTTTATGCATTGATTACACAATCTATTCCTAAAGACATATTCCACCAGTACTCAGAAAATAAGCGGTCCAAGAAACTTTGGGATGAGCTAGAAAAGAGGTACGACGGGAATGTTTCTTTGAAGGCAATCAAGGCTAAGGAGTTAAAGAAGGAATTCGATAACTTCTCATCGATGGGAAACGAGAGTTTGGACGATGTTATAAATAGATTCTACCATCTGATGAGTGAACTGCATACACATGGGGTGGCTACTACCATGGAAGAGAAAGTTACTAATTTTGCAGACGGATTGCCTGAAAAGTTGGCTTCATTCGTGTCTAATCTTAAACAGAATGGAATGCTGGCAAAACTGGATATTAATGACTTCATTCTTAAGTTGCGAGAAGAGTCACTTAGGATGAAGTACAGAGCTCAGAAGTCTTCGTACAATCAAAATCCAGCTTTATACAATGCCACGCCACAAGCTAAGACATCTGGAGCACCTCTCCAGACTGCATTTGTGTCTAGCTCATCGGGTCCTTCACATGCACCTCCTTCAGGATCAGACAAGTCGGGACTTTCTTGTTCCCACTATATTGGATCCGAAGCAAGTGCTACTAAACTGAAGACCGAGATTCTCGGAAATGTGACTGTGGATGTAGCTCGAGAACATATGGATCTTTTGGCTGCAATGGTCCATTCTTATGATGAACTTGTTGCTGGAAAGATTGGAAACTGCCATCTGGCAGACGAGGACTACGAGCAGGTGGACGAAATGGAGCTTGAGAGGATGGATATAATGTGGGCTTTAGCTAGTGCTGTCCGGAGGGCAAAGAAGTTTGTAAAACAAACCGGACAGAACTTAGTAGCTACTAAGGATACCACATTCGGCTTTGACAAGAGCAAAGTGACCTACTTCAACTGTGGAGAGAAGGGGCACTTCAAAAGAGAATGTGTCAAGCCTAAGAAGACGGGTAACAGGAACCCGTTCTCGTCCTTCATTCATCAAGACAAGCAAGCTACCAGTTCTACTTCATCAAGCAAGGATTCAAAAGCCTTGACTGCTCATGATGATGAAGGATAGGATTGGAGCTTTAGGTTTGTCTCACAGGGGAATCAAACATTGCAAGTGTAGAAGATATTGACAGTGATTCCGCTAGTGAAGGAGATCTAGCAGTTGAGATAGCAATGTCACATAGTGAAGAAGCAACTGCAACCGAGGTCAGTTATAAGCCTAAAGAGGAGACTACCACGTCATGGACAGAAAAGAGAGAATCACCTGAACCAGAGACATCTGATGCTGCGTTGATGGCTAACTCTTCTGAATCAACTCAGGTAAGTACTACTGACCAAATGTTTAATAATCATGCTTGTTCTGATGTGATACCTTTAGGAATAACATAGATGGTAAATTTGCTAGGTTATTAGATCATAATGATAACTTAGTAAAATATTTGCAACTATGCACTGCGGCTAATAGGGTATTACAACAAAATGAGCACAACTATAAAGAAAAGATAGACCTTTTGACTAAACAGCTTAGGGAAACCGAAGTAGTTGCTTTTAACCAAGTTAATGACATTAGGTATTATCTAAACTCCCTAGAAGACACTAAGAAGCAAAAGGCAGTTCTAGAAGTAGAAGTAAATTCATTAAAACAGAAACTGCACAGTTGGACTTGCTCTTCACACATAGTCCAACACTTAGTGAGAGAAAGGAACAACGGGGAGGGATTGGGTTATAAAGTGGTACCACCACCATCTGAGACGTTGATGAACGCTAAGACTAGACCGATAATAATAATCCCATCAAGGATCATATGGTGACTACTCCTCTTGTTAGTGATCCAGATTCCTTATGTTCATCTCTTGACTCTGGAAACAAACAAAAGGAGACCACTTCAAAGGCAAAGGATAAATTGCCTTGTGTTAATCTGGAAAAGGAGTGTGAAAAGGTTAATTTAAAGTCAGGGTCAAACAAAGTCAAATCAGGACCTAAAAAGACTTCTAAGGTTAAACTTTCACACATCTCAAGTCAAAAATCAATTAACCAAAAGAAAAGGATGTTAAACAGTTTAAAACATTTAACTTTGTTAAACCAGAGAAAACAACCAAAGAACCAGAGTCAAAACCTAAGTGAGTTATGTTACTAGAGTGTCACACATTTCTCCACAAAGAAAGTTTAATCATAAAGTTGATAGCAGTCGTGCTACAACTATGGTGAATATGGACACATTGCCTCCTATTCTCACTGCTATCAGACACCTAGGAAGAAGATTGAACTTCAGGTTTCAAAGCCTAGGTCTTGTAAGAGGATTTCTCTGACTCCACCTAGAGGAACTAGTGAATCTAAAATTCAACCTGTAAGTCAGTTGACTGTTTATCACAAACAGGCATTGCACAAATCTGGATTATGGAAGGAGAAGACATCCTCTGTGTCTGATAATAATGACAAGAAGGAACCTGAGCTACCCTCTTCCTCTAAGGGTCAATGGGTAGAATTTATAATGTGTGATGCCTCGGGGAAACCCAAGCCAGTAAAGGCTTGGGTTCCTAACCCAAACTAATCCTTTACTTTGTGTGTGCAGGGTGTTCGATACAGTGCTGAAACTAACACGTGGATAGTAGACAGCGGAGCATCCAGGCACATGACAGGGAACAGAGCTCTTTTATCAAACGTCAAGCAAATAAAAGGAGGGCATGTTTCGTTTGCTGGAAACAAGGGTGGCTATATCACAGCCCAGGGAGAAGTGGGGAATCAGAAAGTTAAGTTTGATAAAGTGAACTACGTTCAACAACTACAAAATAACTTACTTTCTGTTTCCCAAATATGTGATAAGGGATTTAAAGTCATATTCGACAACAATAAGTGTTACGTACTAAAGAAAGACTACGTGATTCCAGAGGACCAAGTTTTGATGACTGCTTCAAGATATAAAGATCTTTATGTCTTGGATCGGTTTCAGCTTCTACAATGGATCATGAGGTTCAGTGTTTTCTATCTAAAGCTACTGAAAAGGATTCCATCTCCTGGCATAGGAGAATAGGACACATTAGTCAAAGGAAGATGAATCACTTGATTCAGAAGGATTTGGTGAGAGGAGTTAATGTCAAGAACTTTCAGCTTCCTGACTTTTGTGTAGCTTGCAAGAAAGGCAAACAGACAAAGAAGTCTCATACGGAAAAGAAAGTTCATTCAATAGAACTTCCTCTTGAACTTCTACACATGGATCTGTTTGGTCCAGTCAGTACAAAGAGCATTGCAGGCGACTTGTACTATTTTGTGGTCACTGATGACTACTCAAGGTTCACTTGGGTAATGTTTCTGAAATCCAAATCAGAAACATTTGAATCATTCAAGGAGTTGGTAACCACACTCGAATCTCTCTACAAGCTGAAAGTTAGACAAGTACGCTCAGACAACGGAACGGAAATCAAGAAACAGTGGATGGAGGCATACTGCAAGGAAAAGGGAATTGTGCATCAATTCACTTCTGCCTACACACCTCAGATGAATGGCGTTGCTGAGAGAAAGAACAAAAGCTTGATAGAGACAGCACGGACTATGCTGGCAGACTCGAAACTGCCTATCCAATTCTGGAATGAGGCAGTGGCGAATGCATGTTATGCACTGAATCGAGTCCTGATAGTCAAGCGCCACGGAAAGACATGTTACGAGTTATTACAAAGACGCAAACCGAACTTGGATTATCTGGAACCATTTGGCGCGCCGTGCACACTTCTGAAGAAGACACAAGAGGGTAAATTCAGCAAGAAGGCAGATGAAGGCATCTTTCTAGGATACAACATACCGAACAAGCGAGTTTACAACAACTCAACGGGTCTAGTAGAAGTGTGGTGTAATGTTGACGTTCAGCGATTTACCACACCACCTACTGGCAAAGGACCCGCCTACTTTTTCGACTATGATGGATTCTTCAAGTCCTTCAACATCCCTCTCTCTCCCTCGGATGACGAGTTAGCTACACGAATGATGTATGATATCTTGAATACACCAACATCTAGCTCACAGGGAGAATCACCTACTCAGTCAGGGGAGTGGTCGACGATAGTGACTCCTCCTCTGAAGATGAAGCTGAAGAAGATGCCCAGAACAGTCAGGAGGAACAGGTTCCAGTTCCTGAAAGTCCACAAGCATCTACCAGTGATGCACCTTCGACTTCAGAGCCTCAAACTCCAACTACCTCAGATGCAGAACCAAATGTTCATAATCTTGGCTCTGAGGTAGCTGTTCCTACTTCTCCAGGATCACGACTAAACGTCTATCATCCCTTAGACAATTTCATTGGAGATGTCATTGGAGATGTTAGATCACGACTAAACGACTAAACGTCTATCACGACTAAACGTCTATCATCCCTTACGCCTCAGTTATGGAGAAGGGATATATTCATGATCGTGCCTATCAGTGTTTTGTCTCACAGTTTGAGCCAAAATATGTCAGTGAAGCACTAAATGATGAGGCGTGGGTGAGTGCAATGCAAGAAGAACTTTTTCAGTTCAAGAAGTTAGGTGTATGGACTCTGGTTGATAGACCTAAAGGTGCTAAAGTCATTGGCACCAAATGGGTCTTGAAATGCAACAAGGATGACCAAGGGGTCATTATCAGGAACAAAGCTCGACTGGTGGTTCAGTGTTTTCGCCAAGTCGAGAGAATTGATTACAATGAGGTGTTTGCACCCGTGGCACGGATGGAAGCCATTCGTATATTCCTTGCCTATGCATCATACATGAAGATTAACGTCTATCAATTAGATGTGAAGAGTGCATTCCTTCACGGGGAAATCAGAGAAACAGTCTATGTAAGTCACCCGAGGGATTTAAAGATCCGTATCATCAAGATAGAGTCTTCAAGCTCGACAAGGCTTTATACGGGCTTCATCAAGCTCCAAGAGCTTGGTATGAGAAACTCTCTCTCTCATCTTGTGAAACACGGCTTTCGCAGGGGAGTAATTGACTGCACGCTGTTCATTAAAGAGAAATATGGCGACCTACTGCTCGTACAGATCTATGTTGATGACATAATTTTTGGTTCAAAGAACGAAGAGTTATGCAAAGAGTTTGAAGCAGTTATGAAGAAAGAGTTTGAGATGAGTGCTATGGGGGAGATGAAGTTCTTTCTCGGGCTACAGGTGGATCAAACACCAAATGGGATCTTTCTACATCAGACCAAGTACCTAGGAGACATTCTCAATCGCTTTGACGTGGAGAATGCATCTGCTGCCGTACTTCACTTGCTACGAATCACGACATAGCACCTGATGAAAATGGAGATCTTGTAGATGCCACGATGTACGAGGAATGATTGGATCCCTCATGTATCTCACTGCCTCAAGACCTGATATCATGTATGCTACATGTTTATGTTCTAGATATCAGGCTAAACATAAGGTCAATCATCTGATCGGGGTCAAAGAGATTTTTCACTATCTAAAGGGTACACCCACACTTGGGTTGTGGTATCCTCATGATGATGATTTTGAGCTCATGGCGTATAGTGACTCGGATTACGGAGGCTGCAAGATGAGGTACAAATCTACATCCGCCGAATATGTTGTTGCTACAAGTTTTGCTGTTACAAATCGTCTGGATTCAACAGCAAATGCGGGATTACGATTTAAAGTTCTCCTCTACTCCTATTTGTGTTGATAACTCTGCTGCAATTGCAGTAACTAAAAATCCGGTCCAACATCCTAAGACCAAACATATCGGTATTAAATACCATTTCATACGAGACTGTTTTGAAAAGAACTTAATTGATGTGGTAAAAATTAATACTGATTTTCAACGCGCTGACCTCTACACTAAAGCCTTTGATAAACCATGTTTTCATATTTGCTAGAGGTCAACGGCGTTAAAAAGAAAAGTGATGTTATTCCTGATGATGATCATGTTTAGTCCGATGTAGGTTAGTTAATTTTTTTTCTATTATTTTATTGGTTTATTTTAGTCTGTTTATTTAAACTCATGTTATTTTGCTGGCTATTAAAATCCTAAAATAATTAAACCCCTATGATTTTAGTATTTTAGGGGGAGAATAAGTCAGCAAGTTACATTAAAAAAAGGTAGAAGGAGTGAAAGCTGATATAAGGAAGATCGTATCTGTGATACCGATTCAAACCCTTTGGAATATGATAGTACACAGGAACAAATCAAGAGGAACCTTGAAATTTTAATTTAGAAAAGGTGCAAAAAATTCAAATATAAGTCTGTGTTGTCTAAGCAATATAAAAGAAGATGATAGAAAAACTGGTAACTCTTAAGGTACACAATGAGAGTAGACCTAGAGGTTGCTAGACCACAATTGATATGTCGGTAGATTCAACATAATAGATGATTAGACCTGACTGGTGATCTCAAGATCAAACTAAGTGGTTCAACTGACTATGGGCTCCATCTTCACTGGTTAACACAATCAACTATATTCCAATAAGGGAAATGAGCATGTAAACGCACAAATGTGTGCGGATGACCATAAATAGGCAAAGCATGGAAAAATGAAATAAAAATGCTATCAAGCTAATGAACTTATTTATTGGTGCAACATAAAATTAAGCTGCTCTAACAAGGAGATAGGTTGTGTGCCTCTCTGCTGTGCGATGGCACTGACCTGAGGATAAGCATAACCTAGATATTCTAGAATTCATTGTTGTTTGCCGCCTCTCTGCTGTGCGATGGCACTGACCTGAGGACTGGCTTCTCTTTGACATCTCTAAGAATAGTCTCTCCTTGTAATAATACCCGTAGACCACTCAAAAGCTCCTAAGGAATGTTGCTTACCATATAAGTGTGGATCCACTGTTAGTTGAAATAATTAAACCTAAAACAATCACCAGTTTGGGTCAAAAGTCTGTGTATGGATTTAAGTGGACAAACATATTGACAATCATTGTGACTGCAATTCTTGAAAGTTTGATTCAATGTGGTAATCTAAGAGCTTCAGTATGATTTCCTAAAGCTGCAAATGACTCTGGATGAACACCAAGAATTGAGCATCAAAAGATTTTGATAACAAGTCCAAACTGATTTGAACTGCCTGTATGATTCCAAAATGGAATTGGTCCAGGTATGGTCAATCTAAGTTAAAGTTGTCCATTCCGGAACCAACTCCAGTAGCTTTCCATCTCAGGACTTATCTCTCACAAAAAGCAAAAACAATTTTTATTTTTTAGTTTAATTTTCTAATTTAGTCAGTCGTTTTAGTTTGTTTGTTTGTCGGGTTACATCAGGAAAATCAGTAAGGGATCAACTCACTAACAGGGTCATGTCTGAGATGACCACATATGTGTTAAAAGTTAAATCAGTCACGTATGAGGTGATAAAAGGTTTTCAAGTCAAAACGATCATGTCTAAGATGATCAACTGCTCATAACGTAAATCTCTGCAATTAAAGGGATTTTAAAAGTTAAATATTCAAATTGGCAGAAAAGTTAATAAATATGACCTATTCGCACGAATGGACTAGCCGTATGGACCAATCATACGAATGGAAGCTATTCGTACGAATGGACCATGAATATGGACTAGTCAACCGAATGGCCCATACGATTGGCCCAGTCGGATGATTAAGGGAGAATGAGTGAGTCAGTCGCACGATTAAGATTCAGTCGGACGACTGAAGAAGGACGATTGAACCAATCGCACGACCGAAAGGTGCGTATGAGCTCAGTCGCACGATTGAATCTAGGGTTAATATAAATAGAAGGGGAGTCGGTCGCAGAGACTCACCACCTTCAAAATCACCCTGAATCGCACGAATTAACCCAACTCTGCAAAAATTTCAATTGATCGCAAAACCCCCTGTTTCTTGATTACTGACCATCTACATCGACTCTACAGGTAATTTACTGTATAGATGCACTCCTATAACTTTAAATTAGATGAAAAAAACGGTACATTCGGACTCGCAAAGTAACCGAGATTTAAGTGACTAAATAACCTACCTAAATAATTCAAACAAACGAAAGTAACGATGTTAGGTAGTCTAAGAATGAATTGCGAGTCAAATGAACCAGATAACGATGTCTAAAACTCAAAAATGGTGAAAAAGTAATTTTGAATTGAACAGTCAGTACTTCATGCGAATGGACAGAGTGATGAACTTCAGTCACACGACAGAAGGGCTCAAAATGCTTAAACGCATGACTGAACCATGCGTATGAAGTTCAGTCGCACGACTGGTGTAACCGCATGAGGGTATATACGTAGGAGCCCAGTCGCACACTCAGAGGTACGTATGGGATCAGTCGCACGACTGAGTCCCATCGTACGGTTCAATCGCACGACTGAACCCCTTTCGCACGGTTCAATCGCACGATCGAACTCCTTTTCGCACTGTTCATTCGTACGCCTGAACTCAGTCACACAATCTCAATCGCATGACAGAAAGATTTTCTTCAAGCTTAAGGTTTTCATGACTTTCTTAGTCAATGGTACTAATGTTTACTATCTTTGTGTAACAGATGGCGAGTAGATGGATTATGCACAAAGCACAATATATGTGCTCATCTGGACTTAACATCCAGAAACGCTGCTGATTTCTCTGGCATAATCACATTCTACTGAGATCGAGGATTGCACATGCCATATCTAATCCTTGCACTCCGTATCGATCTATTCAACAAGCCTTCTGGGAAGGGGCTACAGTTGATAGATAGTTTGAGCCTCATTGCATCAGAAGTACAATATTTGGAGAGGCTATTACTATTTCAGAGGAGGATCTAAGGATCGTACTACAATTGGGGGATGACGCTGATTGTCCGACTCGATTACACCCCCTCACAGTCAGAGGATGCTTTCTTAGAGCCAATACTCTGGGACATCAATTCTGGTGTACTCAACAAGAGTAACCTCTGTCCCCAGTTAAATATCTTGCGCACGTGCTGCTCAAGTGCATGGCTTCCAGAAAAGGTGGTTTGATGAGCTGTCTGACCAGATGCAGAACGCGTACGTTGCATTGGTGCTGAACCATCCATTCAGCTTCTCCAAGATGATCTTCACCTATCTGGTGGAGAACATCAAGGGGAAATGGAAAGAAGCCTTCTATATGCCCGAGTTTATGCAGATGATCATAGATCAGAAGCTTCCCTCCCTGCCGAAGGAAAAGGAGGATGCGGTAGTCTTGGAGGTAATGGATGACACTACCCTGGGAAGGATGAAAGTGTACAGGGAAAGCAAGTGAAGCCTCCTGTCACGAGGTTGTTCGGTCATCTTGCCCTGGATGACTACATGGTGCCAGCAAAGAGAAAGTGGCGTCACGATGATAGTGACTTTGATGTGGAACAGATAGCTCTACCCACTCATGACTCAGATGATGATGACAGTGGGGATGCCGGAGACGATATGCCTATTCCACTCAGAGGCACTATGTCTGATTCTGTACCTCCAGTGTCTGTCACAGCTGGAGAAGTAACCGAGTTAGCGGATTTCATCAGGATTTTGTTCTTGGCGCGGAGGAGGAGGATGAATCGGATGAGGAGCCCCTTACGCGAACTGTGGGAAGGAAAGTTGTTCCCACAGAACATGGGTTAAGGGTGGTTGGTGAACACCCAAGAGACTCCGGAGATACTGATACTGACCCAAGCTATGCACCGGGGTCCACAGGCAGGGTTGTAGGGGGAGCTTCCACCTCAACTGGAAGAAGAAGGAAGAGAACGGCTAAACCCCATGGCCAGAAGAAGAAGAAGCGTCGGGTGACCTTCCTCACCACCACATCTACCACATCTACCACATCCACCACAGCCACCATATCCACCACATCCACCACAGCCACCACATCCACCACATCCACCACATCCACCATATCCACCACATCTACCACAGCCACCACCATACCTACCACCACAGTACAGATTCCCTCCACCACCATATCCTTTACTCCCACATCACCTCCACCATTATACAGACCTATCGTCACTACAGCCACCTCCACCACCATGTCACACAAATCAATACCCTCAGCCCATCCCTCACATACTTATAGATCTCCTCTACCTCCAATCGGGGTAGAGGAACAGTTTTCAGCGCTTAACAGAATGGTGATGCGCTTACTGGCTGCCGATGAGGAAAAGGCGGCTCAGATCCGCCAGCTTACTGACCTGACTGCTGCACAATCTGACCAAATTGCAGAGCAGGCTCGAGTTATAAAGGAGTAGGCCCAGCAGATGGCTGCTCAGAGCACCAAGATGGACCAACTCAAAGCTCAAAGTGTCACATCAAGCAAGCAAATAGAGGACCTGGAGAAGGCAAGAAGATTATCTTGTTAAAACTGAAAGGATCTAAGGAGGAGCCATTGAAGATCAGGGAAGGAGATAGATATGATGATGATGAGATAATGATGAGGATGATGAGAGTGATACTAAGGAGTATGATAACAGAAAGAGATAGGACAGAGGAGAAGGACTGATGAAGAAGCAGAAGGAGGGGATGCACCTGCATCGGCCCTGCTACGGTCAAGAGAAAAGGACAAAGAACATACAAGATCAATCAGCTTCTACCTCTGCTCCTCCAAGTGATGAAACAATGATACAAGATAAAAGTAAAGACTAGATGTTTACGTATTTATTTTCTTTTGTATTTGAATCCTGTATTGAACACAATGTATTTATGTTTATATTACTTTAATGCATTTCTGTTTAATTAATTACTAATGATTTATGTGTGGAATGTTTAAATCGAACAGATCAATATTACCAAAGAGATGAGTTTGATGTTGCTCCCCTTCAGCAGGTTAAGTCTCAGCTAACAATGATTCTTGATCTACAAGGGATTGTCAGGAGGTTAGTGAATTATACCCCTGAAGAAGGGGAAATAATTCATGACCTATCAAATGAGCAACTCGCAGAGCTTTTCGAGCTAAATCCAGATGAAATAGTAAAAGATGCTCCGACATGCGATTCGACTAGTGACGAAGAGCTCAACGATGTTGATGATGTAGAGATCGAAGATTTCGCTGCCGAGGAGTACTCTTAGTACGCTGACAATGAGGGCAATGTGGTCCCAATCTGGGTGAATCCCTTGTCAGCGATACTATTAAGGTGTTGAACTATATGGAGCAAGAAACAGAGAAAGCAGAAGACACAGCCCAAGCCTCAAATGATGATGTCGACATTCGAAAGGCTGAGTGGGTTGCATGTTTTGAAAGTTAGAGCCCAACGTACTACACCAAAGAAGGATTCCTACACCAAACTCTATAGAGTCAAGAAACATCGCAAGGTGTCAGGAAGGATCATAGCATGGGCGTACTTTGAAGATCTCACTGCGTATGCAGTTAAGAGAGAACAGGGCATAGAGTACTTCGGATTCCCACATGATTAAAGACTCTACCAGGTTTTGAGCTCAACCAGGTAGCCAAACTAAAGCTTTTGTATGCTGACCCGAGGAAGATGTCAGGCTGGTTTGAGGCTGCCCTAAAGAAGGAGTACCACATTAGATGGGTTAACTTCAGACCCCAACAGCCTACTAGGTATATCAGAAGGTCTAAGGTTGATGCTATTACTGGCAAGCCTAAGATAGTGTTGAAGTGGAATCCTCCGCGCACAATGTCAAGAATCCCACACAGGGAAATGCCACAGGATTTCACTCCACATTTTAAGTGGTGGTACTACGATTGGAGAACAGCTGAAGCAGTCATAGTCCTAAACAAAGAGGGACAAATGGATACTATCAGGGTATTCGACCCAATGTGGCTTACCAACTTGTCGGAAAGTGATGTCTATACGCTATACAAGTGGCCACTGTTCTATGATACGCAAGATATTGTACAAGCCCTCCGTTCCAGAACGTTATAAACGACTCTGCTTCGCGTTTGAGATTCACACGGGAGTCACAAAAGAGGAAAAGTACAAGAAATACATGGAGGTTATGCAGAAAACAAGAGATTAGAGAGATCTAGGTCCAAGGGGAGTTTGTTTATACATGTATGTCCCTAGATCATGATGAAATGTAATAGATCTTGTTTATCTGATTCTGGTGTAATTTGATATGATTAATGAAATTATTGGTTGATTGTGATTTGTAATGATAATATTCATTAATGAGTTGATATTAAATTGGTTATTTAGGTTAGTGATTGTTTGAATGGTTACATATAATGTTTATTAATTATACATTCAAACTTACATAATGATGTTCTCATGCGAATGGCCCATGCGAATGGACCATAAGCATGAACAACTTCATACGAATGACTCAGTCGCACGACTGAACCGGGAGACTTGATTAGTCGTATGTTTGACACATAAGATTGGCTCAGTCGCACGACTGAACACTCAGTCGTGCGGATGACACCGCATGGTTCAATCGCACGACTGAACCATACTAATGGTTCAGTTGCACGATTGAATAAAACCAACCTATAAATACAACCCAATTCGTGAAAAATACAGCTTTTCGATTAATTACGATTCCAGACGTACCCTAGCCGTCCAAAACCCTCACAATTCGTTCTCCAAGTTCATAGAACACATTAGATCGATTCCCAATCGATTTCTAACATTAGTTTCAATTCTTGATTGATTCTTCGTGTGTTCTCACTGATTGGATCGCCAATCAAATAGGATTCGCACTATTTGATCTGGTTTACACGCTAATCTCCAAGTATTTCGTTCAAATACCAGGTCCTAACAAGTGGTATCAGAGCTATAGGCTCTGAAGTTATGATTCAATCAATATTGATAAAAAGCTTGTGTTTTTGCCCTAAAAACACAATCTTTTGTGTCAAAAGTGATCTTGGACGTTTCCTGCTCATCAAAGTTGGTTTTTACGGACTTAGGCGATTAGACCTTGCGAAAGTTCGAATTTACGGCTAAAACACGTTTAACCTAGAAATTTTCGAAAACAGCAGCTTGAGTCGCACGAGTGAGCCATTCGCACGACTGGACCTCATTCGCATTCCTCAGGCGCACGATTGGACATAGTCGCATCTCCATTCGTACGATTGAACCTTTCGTTCGTACTGTTTACGCATCAGATTCATTCGCACGACTGAGCTAATCGCTTAGTTCAGCCGCACGATTGAACCAGTCGTAGAGTTCATACGCACGACTAGACCATTCACACCCTTCAGTCGCCCCGGTGACAATTTGTTTTATTAGACTTAAAGTTATTAGACTTAGAGTTATTCGAAATGGAAGATCAAATGTCAGCCTTTACTGCTGGAAAGGACTCTAGGATACAGAATCCGCTGTTGCTTGAGATGAGGTAGGTAATCAATAAACCACCAAAGCTCTTGACGTTAGATGAGTTTCCCACTGGAAACAACGTTTTGAGATCTACCTCAATGGAGTGGATCCGAATCTGTGGGAAGCCATCGAGATTGGATAGTACACCGGTGGGAGCTGATGGAGTTAAGCTAACGTTAGGAGGGATGACGGACATGCAGAAAGTCAAATACAATGCAGAAAAAAGAGTTTATGCATTGATTACACAATATTCCTAAAGACATATTCCACCGTACTCAGAAAATAAGCACCAAGAAACTTTGGGATGAGCTAGAAAAGAGGTACGACGGGATGTTTCGTTGAAGGCAATCAAGGCTAAGGAGTTAAAGATGGAATTCGATAACTTCTCATCGATAGGAAACGAGAGTTTGGACGATGTTATAGATAGATTCTACCATCTGATGAGTGAACTGCATACACATGGGGTGGCTACTACCATGGAAGAGAAAGTTACTAGTTTTGCAGACGGATTGTCTGAAAAGTTGGCTTCATTCGTGTCTAATCTTAAACAGAATGGAATGCTGGCAAAACTGGATATTAATGACTTCATTCTTAAGTTGCGAGAAGAGTCACTTAGGATGAAGTACAGAGCTCAGAAGTCTTCGTACAATCAAAATCCAGCTTTATACAATGCCACTCCTCAAGCTAATACATCTGGAGCACCTCTCCAGACTGCATTTGTGTCTAGCTCATCGGTCCTTCACATGCACCTCTTCAAGATCAGACAAGTCGGGACTTTCTTGTTCCCACTATATTGGATCCGAAGCAAGTGCTACTAAACTGAAGACCGAGAATCTCGGAAATGTGACTGTGGATGTAGCTCGAGAACACATGGATCTTTTGGCTGCAATGGTCCATTCTTATGATGAACTTGTTGCTGGAAAGATTCGAAACTGCCATCTGGCAGACGAGGACTACGAGCAGGTGGACGAAATGGAGCTTGAGAGGATGGATATAATGTGGGCTTTAGCTAGTGCTGTCCGGAGGGCAAAGAAGTTGTAAAACAAACCCGACAGAACTTAGTAGCTACTACGGATACCACATTCGGCTTTGACAAGAGCAAAGTGACCTACTTCAACTGTGGAGAGAAGGGGCACTTCAAAAGAGAATGTGTCAAGCCTAAGAAGACGGGTAACGGAAACCCGTTCTCATCCTTCACTCATCAAGACAAGCAAGCTACCAGTTCTACTTCATCAAACAAGGATTCAAAAGCCTTGACTGCTCATGATGATGAAGGATAGGATTGGAGCTTTAGGTTTGTCTCACCAGGGGAATCAAACATTGCAAGTGTAGAAGATATTGACAGTGATTCCGCTAGTGAAGGAGATCTAGCAGTTGAGATAGCAATGTCACATAGTGAAAAAGCAACTGCAACCGAGGTCAGTTATAAGCCTAAAGGGGAGACTACCACATCAGGGACAGAAAAGAGAGAATCACCTGAACCAGAGACATCTGATGCTGCGTTGATGGCTAACTCTTCTGAATCAACTCAGGTAAGTACTACTGACCAAATGTTTAATAATCATGCTTGTTCTGATTGTGATACCTTTAGGAATAACATAGATGGTAAATTTGCTAGGTTATTATATCATAATGATAACTTAGTAAAAGATTTGCAACTATGCACTAGGCTAATAGGGTATTAAACAAAATGAGCAACTATAAAGAAAAGATAGACCTTTTGACTAAACAGCTTAGGGAAACCGAAGTAGTTGCTTTTAACCAAGCTAATGACATTAGGTATTATCTAAACTCCCTAGAAGACACTAAGAAGCAAAAGGCAGTTCTAGAAGTAGAAGTAAATTCATTAAAACAGAAACTGCACAGTTGGACTAGCTCTTCACACATAGTCCAACACTTAGTGAGAGAAAGGAACAACGGGGAGGGATTGGGTTATAAAGTGGTACCACCACCATCTGAGACGTTGATGAACGCTAAGACTAGACCGATAAATAATAATCCCATCAAGGATCATATGGTGACTACTCCTCTTGTTAGTGATCCAGATTCCTTATGTTCATCTCTTGACTCTGGAAACAAACAAAAGGAGACCACTTCGAAGGAAAAGGATAAATTGCCTTGTGTTAATCTGGAAAAGGAGTGTGAAAAGGCTAATTTAAAGTCAGGGTCAAACAAAGTCAAATCAGGACCTAAAAAGACTTCTATGGTTAATCTTTCACACATCTCAAGTCAAAAATCAATTAACCAAAAAGAAAAGGATGTTAAACAGGTTAAAACATTTAACTTTGTTAAACCAGAGAAAACAACCAAAGAACCAGAGTCAAAACCTAAAGTGAGTTATGTTACTACAGTGTCACACATTTCTCCACAAAGAAAATTTAATCATAAAGTTGATAGCAAGTCGTGCTACAACTGTGGTCAATATGGACACATTGCATCCTATTGTCACTGCTATCAGACACCTAGGAAGAAGATTGAACTTCAGGTTTCAAAGCCTAGGTCTTCTAAGAGGATTTCTCTGACTCCACCTAGAGGAACTAGTGAATCTAAAATTCAACCTGTAAGTCAGTCGACTGTTTATCACAAACAGGCATTGCACAAATCTGGATTATGGAAGGAGAAGACATCCTCTGTGTCTGATAATAATGAGAAAAGGAACCTGAGCTACCCTCTCCTCTAAGGGTCAATGGGTAGAATTTATGATGTGTGATGCCTCAGGGAAACCCAAGCCAGTAAAGGCTTGGGTTCCTAACCCAAACTAATCCTTTACTTTGTGTGTGCAGGGTGTTCGATACATGCTGAAACTAACACGTGGATAGTAGACACGGAGCATCCAGGCACATGACAGGGAACAGAGCTCTTTTATCAAACGTCAAGCAAATAAAAGGAGGGCATGTTTCGTTTGCTGGAAACAAGGGTGGCTATATCACAGCCCAGGGAGAAGTGGGGAATCAGAAAGTTAAGTTTGATAAAGTGAACTACGTTCAACAACTACAAAATAACTTACTTTCTGTTCCCAAATATGTGATAAGGGATTTAAAGTCATCTTCGACAACAAGAAGTGTTACGTACTAAAGAAAGACTACGTGATTCCAGAGGACCAAGTTTTGATGACTGCTTCAAGATATAAAGATCTTTATGTCTTGGATCTGTTTCAGCTTCTACAATGGATCATGAGGTTCAGTGTTTTCTATCTAAAGCTACTGAAAAGGATTCCATCTCCTGGCATAGGAGAATAGGACACATTAGTCAAAGGAAGATGAATCACTTGATTCAGAAGGATCTGGTGAGAGGAGTTAATGTCAAGAACTTTCAGCTTCCTGACTTTTGTGTAGCTTGCAAGAAAGGCAACAGACAAAGAAGTCTCATACGGAAAAGAAAGTTCATTCAATAGAACTCCTCTTGAACTTCTTCACATGGATCTGTTTGGTCCAGTCAGTACAAAGAGCATTGCAGGCGACTTGTACTATTTTGTGGTCACTGATGACTACTCAAGGTTCACTTGGGTAATGTTTCTGAAATCCAAATCAGAAACATTTGAATCATTCAAGGAGTTGGTAACCACACTGGAATCTCTCTACAAGCTGAAAGTTAGACAAGTACGCTCAGACAACGGAACGGAATTCAAGAAACAGTGGATGGAGGCATACTGCAAGGAAAAGGGAATTGTGCATCAATTCACTTCTGCCTACACACCTCATATGAATGGTGTTGCTGAGAGAAAGAACAGAAGCTTGATAGAGACAGCACGGACTATGATGGCAGACTCGAAACTTCCTATCCAATTCTGGAATGAGGCAGTGGCGAATGCATGTTATACACTTACTCGAGTCCTGATAGTCAAGCGCCATGGAAAGACATGTTACGAGTTATTACAAAGACGCAAACCAAACTTGGAGTATCTCGAACCATTTGGTGCGCCGTGCACACTTCTGAAGAAGACACAAGAGGGTAAATTCAGCGAGAAGGCAGATGAAGGCATCTTTCTAGGATACAACATACCGAACAAGCGAGTTTACAACAACTCAACGGGTCTAGTAGAAGTGTGGTGTAATGTTGACGTTCAGCGATATACCACACCACCTACTGGCAAAGGACCCGCCTACTTTTTCGACTATGATGGATTCTTCAAGTCCTTCAACATCCCTCTCTCTCCCTCGGATGACGAGTTAGCTACACGAATGATGTATGATATCTTGAATACACCAACATCTAGCTCACAGGGAGAATCCTACTCACGGAAGTGGTCGACGACAGTGACTCCTCCTCTGAAGATGAAGCTGAAGAAGATAACCAGAACAGTCAGGAGGAACAGGTTCCAGTTCCTGAAAGTCCACAAGCATCTACCAGTGATGCACCTTCGACTTCAGAGCCTCAAACTCCAACTACCTCAGATGCAGAACCAAATGTTCATAATCTTGGCTCTGAGGTAGCTGTTCCTACTACTCCAGGATCACGACTAAACGTCTATCATCCCTTAGACAATGTCATTGGAGATGTCATTGGAGAGTAGATCACAAACCGAAATCTATCACTAAACTCATCTGATTACGCCTCAGTTATGGAGAAGGGATATATTCATGATGGTGCCTCGGTGTTTTGTCTCACAGTTTGAGCCAAAATACGTCAGTGAAGCACTAAATGATGAGGCGTGGGTGAGTGCAATGCAAGAAGAACTTCTTCAGTTCAAGAAGTTAGGTGTATGGACTCTGGTTGATAGACCTAAAGGTGCTAAAGTCATTGGCACCAAATGGGTCTTGAAATGCAAGAAGGATGACCAAGGGGTCATTATCAGGAACAAAGCTCGACTGGTGGTTCAGGGTTTTCGCCAAGTCGAGGGAATTGATTACAATGAGGTGTTTGCACCCGTGGCACGGATGGAAGCCATTCGTATATTCCTTGCCTATGCATCATACATGAAGATTAAAGTCTATCAATTAGATGTGAAGAGTGCATTCCTTCACGGGGAAATCAGAGAAACAGTCTATGTAAGTCAACCGAGGGATTTGAAGATCCGTATCATCGAGATAGAGTCTTCAAGCTCGACAAGGCTTTATACGGGCTTCATCAAGCTCCAAGAGCTTGGTATGAGAAACTCTCTACTCATCTTGTGAAACACGGCTTTCGCAGGGGAGTAATTGACTGCACGCTGTTCATTAAAGAGAAAGATGGCGACCTACTGCTCGTACAGATCTATGTTGATGACATAATTTTGGTTCAAAGAACGAAGAGTTATGCAAAGAGTTTGAAGCAGTTATGAAGAAAGAGTTTGAGATGAGTGCTATGGGGGAGGGAGATGAAGTTCTTTCTCGGGCTACAGGTGGATCAAACACCAAATGGGATCTTTCTACATCAGACCAAGTACGTAGGAGACATTCTCAATCGCTTTGACATGGAGAATGCATCTGCTGCTGGTACTTCACTTGCTACGAATCACGACATAGCACCTGATGAAAATGGAGATCTTGTAGATGCCACGATGTACCGAGGAATGATTGGATCCCTCATGTATCTCACTGCCTCAAGACCTGATATCATGTATGCTACATTTATGTTCTAGATATCAGGTAAACCTAAGGTCAATCATCTGATCGGGGTCAAAAGGATTTTTCGCTATCTAAAGGGTACACCCACACTTGGGTTGTGGTATCCTCATGATGATGATTTTGAGCTCACGGCGTATAGTGACTCGGATTACGGAGGCTGCAAGATGAACTACAAGTCTACATCCGCAGGGTGTCAATTCTTTGGGAGAAGACTAGTGACTTGGCAGTGTAAGAAACAGACATCGGTTGCATTGTCCACCTGTGAAGCCGAATATGTTGCTGCTGCAAGTTGCTGTTCACAAATCGTCTGGATTCAACAGCAAATGCGGGATTACGTTTAAAGTTCTCCTCTACTCCTATTTGTGTTGATAACTCTGCTGCAATTGCAGTAACTAAAAATCCGGTCCAACATCCTAAGACCAAACATATCGGTATTAAATACCATTTCATAAGAGACTGTTTTGAAAAGAACTTAATTGATGTGGTAAAAATTAATACTGATTTTCAACGCGCTGACCTCTACACTAAAGCCTTTGATAAACCACGTTTTCAATATTTGCTAGAGGTCAACGGCGTTAAAAAGAAAAGTGATGTTATTCCTGATGATGATCATGTGTAGTCCGATGTAGGTTAGTTAATTTTTTCCTTTTATTTTATTGGTTTATTTTAGTCTGTTTAATTTAAACTCATGTTATTTTGCTGGTTATTAAAATCCTAAAATAATTAAACCAGTTATGATTTTAGTATTTTAGGGGGAGAATAAGTCAGCAAGTTAACATTAAAAAAAAGGTAGAAGGAGTGGAAAGCTGATATAAGGTAGATCGTATCTGTGATACCGATTCAAACCCTTTGGAATATGATAGTACACAGGAACAAATCAAGAGGGACCTTGAAATTTTAATTTAGAAAAGGTGCAAAAATTCAAAGTATAAGTCTGTGTTGTCTAAGCAATATAAAAGGGAAGATGATAGAAAAACTGGTAACTCTTAAGGTAACACAATGAGAGTAGACCTAGAGGTTGCTAGACCACAATTGATATGTCGGTAGATTCAACACAATAGATGATTAGACCTGACTGGTGATCTCAAGATCAAACTAAGTGGTTCAACTGACTGTGGGCTCCCATCTTATCACTGGTTAACACAATCAACTATATTCCAATAAGGGGTAATGAGCATGTAAACGCCACAAATGTGTGCGGATGACCATAAATAGAGCAAAGCACGAAAAATGAAATAAAAATGCTATCAAGCTAATGACTTATGTTATTGGTGCATTTGGTGCAACATAAAATTAAGCTGCTCTAACAAGGAGATAGGTTGTGTGCCTCTCTGCTGTGCGATGGCACTGACCTGAGGATAAGCATAACCTAGATATTCTAGAATTCATTGTTGTTTGCCGCCTCTCTGCTGTGCGATGACACTGACCTGAGGACTGGCTTCTCTTTGAAAGCTCTAAGAATAGTCTCTCCTTGTAATAATACCCGTAGACCGCTCAAAAGCTCCTAGGAATGTTGCTTACCATATAAGTGTGGGATCCACAAATGTTAGTTGAAATAATTAACCTAAAACAATCACCAGTTTGGGTCAAAAGTCTGTGTATGGATTTAAGTGGACAAACATATTGACAATCATTGTGACTGCAATTCTTGAAAGTTTGATTCAATGTGGTAATCTAAGAGCTTCAGTATGATTTCCTAAAGTTGCAAATGACTCTGGATGAACACCAAGAATTGAGCATCAAAAGATTTTGATAACAAGTCCAAACTGATTTGAACTGCCTGTATGATTCCAAAATGGAATTGGTCCAGGTATGGTCAATCTAAGTTAAAGCTGTCTATTCCGGAACCAAATCCAGTATTTCCATCTCAGGACTTATCTCTCACAAAAAGCAAAAAAATTTTTATTTTTTAGTTTAATTTTCTAATTTAGTCAGTCTTTTAGTTTGTTTGTTTGTCGGATTACATCAGGAAAATCAGTAAGGGATCAACTCACTAACAGGGTCATGTCTGAGATGACCACATATGTGTTAAAAGTTAAATCAGTCACGTCTGAGGTGATAAAAGGTTTTCAAGTCAAAACGATCATGTCTAAGATGATCAACTGCTCATAACGTAAATTTCTGCAATTAAAGGGATTTTAAAAGTTAAATATTCAAATTGGCAGAAAAGTTAATAAATATGACCTATTCGCACGAATGGACCATCCGTATGGACCAATCATACGAATGGAAGCTATTCGTACGAATGGACCATGAATATGGACTATTCAACCGAATGGCCATACGATTGGCCCAGTCGGATGATTAAGGGAGAATGAGTGAGTCAGTCGCACGACTGAGATTCAGTCGGACGACTGAAGAAGGACGATTGAACCAATCGCACAAACGGAAAGGTGCGTATGAGCTCAGTCGCACGATTGAATCTAGGGTTAATATAAATAGAAGGGGAGTCGGTCGCAGAGACTCACCACCTTCAAAATCACCCTGAATCGCACGAATTAACCAACTCTGCAAAAATTTCAATTGATCGCAAAACCCCCTGTTTCTTGATTACTGACCATCTACATCGACTCTACAGGTAATTTACTGTATAGATGCACTCCCATAACTTAAATTTGATGAAAAAAACGGTACATTCGGACTCGCAAAGTAACCGAGACTTAAGTGACTAAATAACCTACCTAAATGACTCAAACAAACGAAAGTAACGATGTTAGGTGGTTTAAGAATGAATTGCGAGTCAAATGAACCAGATAACGATGTCTAAAACTCAAAAATGGTGAAAAAGTAATTTTGAATTGAACAGTCAGTACTTCATGCGAATGGACAGAGTGATGAACTTCAGTCACACGACTGAAGGGCTCAAACTGCTTAAACGCATGACTGAACCATGCGTATGAAGTTCAGTCGCACGACTGGTGTAACCGCATGAGGGTATATACGTAGGAGCCCAGTCGCACACTCAGAGGTACGTATGGGATCAGTCGCACGACTGAGTCCCATTCGTACGGTTCAATCGCACGACTGAACCCCTTTCGCACGGTTCAATCGCACGATCGAACTCCTTTCGCACTGTTTATCGTACGCCTGAACTCAGTCGCACAATCTCAATCGCATGACAGAAAGATTTTCTTCAAGCTTAAGGTTTTATGACTTTCTTAGTCAATGGTACTAATGTTTACTATCTTTGTGTAACAGATGGCGAGTAGATGGATTATGAGCACAAAGCACAATATATGTGCTCATCTGGACTTAACATCCAGAAACGCTGCTGATTTCTCTGGCATAATCACATTTTACTGAGATCGAGGATTGCACATGCCATATCTACTCCTTGCACTCCGTATCGATCCATTCAACAAGCCTTCGGGAAGGGGCTACAGTTGATAGATCGTCTGAGCCTCATTGCATCAGAAGTACAATATTTGGAGAGGCTATTACTATTTCAGAGGAGGATCTAAGGATCGTACTACAATTGGGGGATGACGCTGATTGTCCGACTCGATTACACCCCCTCACAGTCAGAGGATGCTTTCTTAGAGCCAAATACTCTGGGGACATCAATTCTGGGGTACTCAACAAGAGTAACCTCTGTCCCCAGTTTAAATATCTTGCGCACGTGCTGCTCAAGTGCATGGCTTCCAGAAAAGGTGGTTTTGATGAGCTGTCTGACCAGATGCAGAACGCGTACGTTGCATTGGTGCTGAACCATCCATTCAGCTTCTCCAAGATGATCTTCACCTATCTGTGGAGAACATCGAGGGGAAAGGGAAGGAAGCCTTCTGTATGTACCGAGGTTTATGCAGATGATCATAGATCAGAAGCTTCCCTCCCTGCCGAAGGAAAAGGAGGATGCGGTAGTCTTGGAGGTAATGGATGACACTACCCTGGGAAGGATGAAAGTGTACAGGGGAGCAAGCAAGTGAAGCCTCCTGTCAGGAGGTTGTTTGGTCATCTTGCCCGGGATGACTACGTGGTGCCAGCAAAGAGAAAGTGGCGTCACGATGATAGTGACTCTGATGTGGAACAGATAGCTCTACCCACTCATGACTCAGATGATGATGACAGTGGGGATGCTGGAGACGATATGCCTATTCCACTCAGAGGCACTGTGTCTGATTCTGTACCTCCAGTGTCCGTCACAGCTGGAGAAGTAACCGAGTCAGCGGGATTTCATCAGGATTTTGTTCTTGGCGCGGAGGAGGAGGATGAATCGGATGAGGAGCCCCTTACGCGAACTGTGGGAAGGAAAGTTGTTCCCACAGAACATGGGTTAAGGGTGGTTGGTGAACACCAGAGACTCCGGAGATACTGATACTGACCCAAGCTATGCACGGGGTCCACAGGCAGGGTTGTAGGGGAGCTTCCACCTCAACTGGAACAAGAAGGAAGAGAATGGCTAAACCCCATGGCCAGAAGAAGAAGAAGCGTCGGGTGACCTTCCTCACCACCACATCTACCACATCTACCACATCCACCACAGCCACATATCCACCATCCACCACAGCCACCCATACACCACCATCACCAGCCACATCCACCACATCTACCACAGCCACCACCATACCTACCACCACAGTACAGATTCCCTCCACCACCATATCCTTTACTCCCACATCACCTCCACCATTATACAGACCTATTCACTACAGCCACCTCCACCACCACGTCACACCAATCAATACCCTCAGCCCATCCTCACATACTTATAGATCTCCTCTACCTCAATCGGGGGTAGAGGAACAGTTTTCAGCGCTTAACAGAATGGTGATGCGCTTACTGGCTGCTGATGAGGAAAAGGCAGCTCAGATCCGCCAGCTTACTGACCTGACTGCTGCACAATCTCACCAATTGCAGAGCAGGCTCGAGTTATAAAGGAGCAGCCCAGCAGATGGCTGCTCAGAGCACCAAGATGGACCAACTCCAAGCTCAAAGTGTCACATCAAGCAAGAAAATAGAGGATGGAGAAGGCAAAGAAGATTATCCTGTTAAAACTGAAAGGATCTAAGGAGGAGCCATTGAAGATCAGGGAAGGAGACAGAGATGATGATGATGAAGATAATGATGAGGATGATGAGAGTGATACTGAGGAGTATGAAGATACAGAAAGAGATAGGACAGAGGAGAAGGACGATGATGAAGAAGCAGAAGGAGGGGATGCACCTGCATCGGCCCTGCTACAGGTCAAGAGAAAAGGACAAAGAACAGACAAGATCAATCAGCTTCTACCTCTGCTCCTCCAAGTGATGAAACAATGATACAAGATAAAAGTAAAGACTAGATGTTTATGTATTTATTTCTTTTGTATTTGAATCCTGTATTGAACACAATGTATTTAATGTTTATATTACTTTAATGCATTTCTGTTTGATTAATTACTAATGATTTATGTGTGGAATGTTTAAATCGAACAGATCAAAATTACCAAAGAGATGAGTTTGATGTTGCTCCCCTTCAGCAGGTTAAGTCTCAGCTAACAATGATTCTTGATCTGCAAGGGATTGTCAGGAGGTCAGTGAATTATACCCTGAAGAAGGGAAATAATTCATGACCTATCAAATGAGCAACTCGCAGAGCTTTTCGAGCTAAATCCAGATGAAATAGTAAAAGATGCTCCGACATGCGATTCGACTAGTGACGAAGAGCTCAACGATGTTGATGATGTAGAGATCGAAGATGTCACTGCCGAGGAGTACTCTCAGTACGCTGACAATGAGGGCAATGTGGTCCCCAATCTGGGTGAATCCCTTGTCAGCGATACTATTGAGGTGTTGAACTATATGGAGCAAGAAACAGAGAAAGCAGAAGACACAGCCCAAGCCTCAAATGATGATGTCGACATTCGAAAGGGTGAGTGGGTTGCATGTTTTGAAGAAGTTAGAGCCCAACGTACTACACCAAAGAAGGATTCCTACACCAAACTCTATAGAGTCAAGAAACATCGCAAGGTGTCAGGAAGGATCATAGCATGGGCGTACTTTGAAGATCTCACTGCGTATGCAGTTAAGAGAGAACAGGGCATAGAGTACTTCAGATTCCCACATGATCTGAAGACTCTACCAGGTTTTGAGCTCAACCAGCTGGCCAAACTAAAGCTTTTGTATGCTGACCCGAGGAAGATGTCAGGCTGGTTTGAGGCTGCCCTAAAGAAGGAGTACCACATTAGATGGGTTAACTTCAGACCCCAACAGCCTACTAGGTATATCAGAAGGTCTGAGGTTGATGCTATTACTGGCAAGCCTAAGATAGTGTTGAAGTGGAATCCTCCGCGCACAATGTCAAGAATCCCACTCAGGGAAATGCCACAGGATTTCACTCCACATTTTAAGTGGTGGTACTACGATTGGAGAACAGCTGAAGCGGTCATAGTCCTAAACAAGAGGGACAAATGGATACTATCAGGGTATTCGACCCAATGTGGCTTACAAACTTGTCGGAAAGTGATGTCTATACGCTATACAAGTGGCCACTGTTCTATGATACGCAAGATATTGTACAAGCCCTCCAGTTCCAGAACGTTATACGACTCTGCTTCGCGTTTGAGATTCACACGGGAGTCACAAAAGAGGAAAGTACAAGAAATACAGGAGGTTATGCAGAAAACAAGAGATTAGAGAGATCTAGGTCCAAGGGAGGAGTTTGTTGATACATGTATGCCTAGATCATGATATGAAATGTAATAGATCTTGTTTATCTGATTCTGGTGTAATTTGATATGATTAATGAAATGATATTGGTGTTTGTGATTTGTAATGATAAATTTCATTAATGAGTTGATATTAAATTGGTTAATTAGGTTAGTGATTGTTTGAATGGTTACATATAATGTTTATTAATTAATACATTCAAACTTAACATAATGAGTTCTCATGCGAATGGCCCATGCGAATGGACCATAAGCATGAACAACTTCATACGAATGACTCAGTCGCACGACTGAACCAGGAGACTGGATTAGTCGTATGTTTGACAATAAGATTGGCTCAGTCGCACGACTGAACACTCAGTCGTGCGGATGAATCAACCGCATGGTTCAATCGCACGACTGAACCATACTAATGGTTCAGTCGCACGATTGAATAATACCAACCTATAAATACAACCCAATTCGTGAAAATACAGGCTTTTCGATTAATTACGATTCCAGACGTACCTAGCCGTCCAAAACCCTCCCAATTCGTTCTCCAAGTTCATAGAACACATTAGATCGATTCCCAATCGATTTCTAACATGAGTTTCAATTCTTGATTGATTCTTCGTGTGTTTCACTGATTGGATCGCAATCAAAAGGATTCCACACTATTTGATCTGGTTTACATGCTAATCTCCAAGTATTTCGTTCAAATACCAGGTCCTAACAAAGTGGTATCAGAGCTATAGGCTTTGATACGTTATGATTCAATCAATATTGATAAAAAAGCTTGTGTTTTGCCCTAAAAAGCAATCTTTTGTGTCAAAAGTGATCTGGATGTTTCCTATCATCAAAGTTTGGTTTCTACGGACTTAGGCGATTCGACCTGCGAAAGTTCGAATTTTTACGGCTTAAACACGTTTAACCTAGAAATTTCGCAAAACAGCAGCTTGAGTCGCACGAGTGAGCCATTCGCACGACTGGACCTCATTCGCATTCTCAGGGCACGATGGACATAGTCGCATCTCCATTCGTACGATTGAACCTTTCGTCGTACTGTTTACGCATCAGATTCATTCGCACGACTGAGCTAATCGCTTAGTTCAGCCGCACGATTGAACCAGTCGTAGAGTTCATACGCACGACTAGACCATTCACACCTTCAGTCGCCCGGTGACAATTGTTTTATTAGACTTAAGTTATAGACTTAGAGTTATTCGAAATGGAAGATCAAATGTCAGCCTTACTGCTGGAAAGGACTCTAGGATACAGAACCGCTGTTGCTTGAGAGTGAGGTAGGTAATCATAATAAACCACCAAAGCTCTTGACGTTAGATGAGTTTCCCCACTGGAAAAACGTTTTGAGATCTACCTCAATGGAGGGATCCGAATCTGTGGGAAGCCATCGAGATTGGATATAGTACACCGGTGGGAGCTGATGGAGTTAAGCTAACGTTAGGAGGGAAGACGGACATGCAGAAAGTCAAATACAATGCAGAAAAAAGAGTTTATGCATTGATTACACAATCTATTCCTAAAGACATATTCCACCAGTACTCAGAAAATAAGCAGTCCAAGAAACTTTGGGATGAGCTAGAAAAGAGGTACGACGGGAATGCTTCATTGAAGGCAATCAAGGCTAAGGAGTTAAAGAAGGAATTCGATAACTTCTCATCAGATGGGAAAGAGAGTTTGGACGATGTTATAGATAGATTCTACCATTGATGATGAGTGAACGCCATACACATGGGGTGGCTACTACCATGGAGAAAGTTACTAATTTTGCAGACGGATTGCCTGAAAAGTTGGCTTCATTCGTGTCTAATCTTAGACAGAATGGAATGCTGGCAAAACTGGATATTAATGACTTCATTCTTAGTTGCGAGAAGAGTCACTTAGGATGAAGTACAGAGCTCAGAAGTCTCGTACAATCAAAATCCAGCTTTATACAATGCCACGCCTCAAGCTAAGACATCTGGAGCACCTCTCCAGACTGCATTTGTGTCTAGCTCATCGGGTCCTTCACATGCACCTCCTTCAGGATCAGACAAGTCGGGACTTTCTTGTTCCCACTATATTGGATCCGAAGCAAGTGCTACTAAACTGAAGACGAGAATCTCGGAAATGTGACTGTGGAAGTAGCTCGAGAACACATGGATCTTTTGGCTGCAATGGTCCATTCTTATGATGAACTTGTTGCTGGAAAGATTGGAAACTGCCATCTGGCAGACGAGGACTACGAGCAGGTGGACGAAATGGAGCTTGAGAGGATGGATATAATGTGGGCTTTAGCTAGTGCTGTCCGGAGGGCAAAGAAGTTTGTAAAACAAACGGACAGAACTTGGTAGCTACTAAGGATACCACATTTGGCTTTGACAAGAGCAAAGTGACCTGCTTCAATGTGGAAAAGGGGAGAAGGGGCTTCAAAAGAGAATGTGTCAAGCCTAAGAAGACGGGTAACGGGAACCGTTCTCGTCCTTCACTCGTCAAGACAAGCAAGCTACCAGTTCTACTTCATCAAGCAAGGATTCAAAAGCCTTGACTTTCATGATGATGAAGGACAGGATTGGAGCTTTAGGTTTGTCTCACCAGGGGAATCAAACATTGCAAGTGTAGAAGATATTGACAGTGATTCCGCTAGTGAAGGAGAAGTCTAGCAGTGAGATGCAATGTCACATAGTGAAGAAGCAACTGCAACCGAGGTCAGTTATAAGCCTAAAGGGAGACTACCACGTCAGAGACAGAAAAGAGAGAATCACCTGAACCAGAGACATCTGATGCTGCGTTGATGGCTAACTCTTCTGAATCACTCAGGTAAGTACTACTGACCAAATGTTTAATAATCATGCTTGTTCTGATTGTGATACCTTTAGGAATAGCATAGATGAAAATTTGCTAGGTTATTAGATCATAATGATAACTTAGTAAAAGATTTGCAACTATGCACTGAGGCTAATAGGGTATTAAAACAAATGAGCACAGTTATAAAGAAAAGATAGACCTTTTGACTAAACAGCTTAGGGAAACCGAAAGTAGTTGCTTTTAACCAAGCTAATGACATTAGGTATTATCTAAACTCCCTAGAAGACACTAAGAAGCAAAAGGCAGTTCTAGAAGTAGAAGTAAATTCATTAAAACAGAAACTGCACAGTTGGACTAGTTCTTCACACATAGTCCAACACTTAGTGAGAGAAAGGAACAAGGGGAGGGATTGGGTTATAAAGTGGTTCCACCACCACCTGAGATTTGATGAACGCTAAGACTAGACCGATAAATAATAATCCCATCAAGGATCATATGGTGATACTCCTCTTGTTAGTGATCCAGATTCCTTATGTTCATCTCTTGACTCTGGAAACAAACAAAAGGAGGCCACTTCAAAGGCAAAGGATAAATTGCTTGTGTTAATCTGGAAAAGGAATTTGAAAAGGTTAACTTAAAGTCAGGTCAAACAGAGTCAAATCAGAACCTAAAAGACTTCTAAGGTTAATCTTTCACATCTCAAGTCAAAACCAATTAACCAAAAAGAAAAGGATGTTAAACAGGTTAAAACATTAACTTTGTTAAACCAGAGAAAACAACCAAAGAACCAGAGTCAAAACCTAAAGTGAGTTATGTTACTAGAGTGTCACACATTCTCCACAAAGAAATTAATCATAAAGTTGATAGCAGGTCGTGCTACAACTGTGGTGAATATGGACACATTGCCTCCTATTGTCACTTCTATCAGACACCTAGGAAGAAGATTGAACTTCAGGTTTCAAAGCCTAGGTCTTCTAAGAGGATTCTCTGACTCCACCTAGAGAACTAGTGAACCTAAAATTCAACCTGTAAGTCAGTCGACTGTTTATCACAAACAGGCATTGCACAAATCTGGATTATGGAAGGAGAAGACATCCTCTGTGTCTGATAATAATGACAAGAAGGAACCTGAGCTACCCTCTTCTCTAAGGGTCAATGGGTAGAATTTATGATGTGTGATGCCTCGGGAAACCCAAGCCAGTAAAGGCTTGGGTTCCTAACCCAAACTAATCCTTTACTTTGTGTGTGCAGGGTGTTCGATACAGTGCTGAAACTAACACGTGGATAGTAGACAGCGGAGCATCCAGGCACATGACAGGAAACAGGCTCTTTTATCAAACGTCAAGCAAATAAAGGAGGGCATGTTTCGTTTGGAAACAAGGGTGCTATATCACAGCCCCGGAGAAGTGGGGAATCAGAAAGTTAAGTTTGATAAAGTGAACTACGTTCAACAACTACAAAATAACTTACTTTCTGTTTCCAAATATGTGATAAGGGATTAAAGTCATATTCGACAACAAGAAGTGTTACGTACTAAAGAAAGACTACGTGATCCCAGAGGACCAAGTTTTGATGACTGCTTCAAGATATAAAGATCTTTATGTCTTGGATCTGTTTCAGCTTCTACAATGGATCATGAGGTTCAGTGTTTTCTATCTAAAGCTACTGAAAAGGATTCCATCCCTGGCATAGGAGAATAGGACACATTAGTCAAAGGAAGATGAATCACTTGATTCAGAAGGATCTGGTGAGAGGAGTTAATGTCAAGAACTTCCAGCTTCCTGACTTTTGTGTAGCTTGCAAGAAAGGCAAACGGACAAAGAAGTCTCATACGGAAAAGAAAGTTCATTCAATAGAACTTCCTCTTGAACTTCTTCACATGGATCTGTTTGGTCCAGTCAGTACAAAGAGCATTGCAAGCGACTTGTACTGTTTTGTGGTCACTGATGACTACTCAAGGTTCACTTGGGTAATGTTTCTGAAATTCAAATCAGAAACATTTGAATCATTCAAGGAGTTGGTAACCACACTGGAATCTCTCTACAAGCTGAAAGTTAGACAAGTACGCTCAGACAACGGAACGGAATTCAAGAACAGTGGATGGAGGATACTGCAAGGAAAAGGGAATTGTGCATCAATTCACTTCTGCCTACACACCTCAGATGAATGGCGTTGCTGAGAGAAAGAACAGAAGCTTGATAGAGACAGCACGGACTATGCTGGCAGACTCGAAACTGCCTATCCAATTCTGGAATGAGGCAGTGGCGAATGCATGTTATACACTGAATCGAGTCCTGATAGTCAAGCGCCACGGAAAGACATGTTACGAGCTATTACAAAGACGCAAACCGAACTTGGAGTATCTCGAACCATTTGGGCGCCGTGCACACTTCTGAAGATAAAAATCACCGAACAGAAGCGCTTTTACAACAACTCAACGGTTTCTAGTAGAAGTGTGGTGTGGTGTAATGTTGACGTTCAGCGATTTACCACACCACCTACTGGCAAAGGACCCGCCTACTTTTTCGACTATGATGGATTCTTCAAGTCCTTCAACATCCCTCTCTCTCCCTCGGATGACGAGTTAGCTACACGAATGATGTATGATATCTTGAATACACCAACATCTAGCTCACAGGGAGAATCATCTACTCAGTCAGGGAAGTGGTCGACGACAGTGACTCTCCTCTGAAGATGAAGCTGAAGAAGATAACCAGAACAGTCAGGAGGACAGGTTCCAGTTCTTGAAAGTCCACAAGCATCTACAGTGATGCACCTTGACTTCAGAGCCTCAAACTCCAACTACCTCAGATGCAGAACCAAATGTTCATAATCTTGGCTCTGAGGTAGCTGTTCCTACTACTCCAGGATCACGACTAAACGTCTATCATCCCTTAGACAATTCATTGGAGATGTCATTGGAGATGTTAGATCAGACTAAACGACTAAATCATCTTGACTAAACGCTCACTTACGCCTCAGTTATGGAGAAGGGATATTCATGATGGTGCTTATCGGTGTTTTGTCTCACAGTTTGAGCCAAAATATGTCAGTGAAGCACTAAATGATGAGGCTGGGGTGAGTGCAATGCAAGAAGAACTTTTCAGTTCAAGAAGTTAGGTGTATGGACTCTGGTTGATAGACCTAAAGGTGCTAAAGTCATTGGCACCAAATGGGTCTTGAAATGCAACAAGGATGACCAAGGGGTCATTATCAGGAACAAAGCTCGACTGGTGGTTCAGGGTTTTCGCCAAGTCGAGGGAATTGATTACAATGAGGTGTTTGCACCGTGGCACGGATGGAAGCCATTCGTATCTCCTTGCCTATGCATCATACATGAAGATTAAAGTCTATCAATTAGATGTGAAGAGTGCATTCCTTCATGGGAAATCAGAGAACAGTCTATGTAAGTCAACCCGAGGGATTTGAAGATCCGTATCATCGAGATAGAGTCTTCAAGCTCGACAAGGCTTTATACGGGCTTCATCAAGCTCCAAGAGCTTGGTATGAGAAACTCTCACTCATCTTATGAAACACGGCTTTTGCAAGGGAGTAATTGACTGCACGCTGTTCATTAAAGAGAAAGATGGCGACCTACTACTCGTACAGATCTATGTTGATGACATAATTTTGGTTCAAAGAACGAAGAGTTATGCAAAGAGTTTGAAGCAGTTATGAAGAAAGAGTTTGAGATGAGTGCTATGGGGGAGATGAAGTTCTTTCTCGGGCTACAGGTGGATCAAACACCAAATGGGATCTTTCTACATCAGACCAAGTACGTAGGAGACATTCTCAATCGCTTTGACGTGGAGAATGCATCTGCTGCCGGTACTTCACTTGCTACGAATCACGACATAGCACCTGATGAAAATGGAGATCTTGTAGATGCCACGATGTACCGAGGAATGATTGGATCCCTCATGTATCTCACTGCCTCAAGAGCTGATATCATGTATGCTACATGTTTATGTTCTAGATATCAGGGTAAACCTAAGGTCAATCATCTGATCGGGGTCAAAAGGATTTTTCACTATCTAAAGGGTACACCCACACTTGGGTTGTGGTATCCTCATGATGATGATTTTGAGCTCACAGCGTATAGTGACTCGGATTACGGAGGCTGCAAGATGAGGTACAAGTCTACATCCGTAGGGTGTCAATTCTTTGGGAGACGACTAGTGACTTAGCAGTGTAAGAACAGACATCGGTTGCATTGTCCACCTATGAAGCCGAATATGTTGCTGCTGCAACTTGCTGTTCACAAATCGTCTGGATTCAACAGCAAATGCGGGATTACGATTTAAAGTTCTCCTCTACTCCTATTTGTGTTGATAACTCTGCTGCAATTGCAGTAACTAAAAATCCGGTCCAACATCCTAAGACCAAACATATCGGTATTAAATACCATTTCATACGAGACTGTTTTGAAAAGAACTTAATTGATGTGGTAAAAATTAATACTGATTTTCAATGCGCTGACCTCTACACTAAAGCCTTTGATAAACCACGTTTTCAATATTTGCTAGAGGTCAACGGCGTTAAAAAGAAAAGTGATGTTATTCCTGATGATGATCATGTGTAGTCCGATGTAGGTTAGTTAATTTCTTTTCCGTTTATTTTATTGGTTTATTTTAGTCTGTTTAATTTAAACTCATGTTATTTTGCTGGCTATTAAAATCCTAAAATAATTAAACCATTTATGATTTTAGTATTTTAGGGGGACAATAAGTCAGCAAGTTAACATTAAAAAAAAGGTAGAAGGAGTGGAAATCTGATATAAGGAAGATCGTATCTGTGATACCGATTTAAACCCTTTGGAATATGATAGTACACAGGAACAAATCAAGAGGAACCTTGAAATTTTAATTTAGAAAAGGTGCAAAAAATTCAAAGTATAAGTCTGTGTTGTCTAAGCAATATAAAAGGGAAGATGATAGAAAAACTGGTAACTCTTAAGGTAACACAATGAGAGTAGACCTAGAGGTTGCTAGACCACAATTGATATGTCGGTAGATTCAACATAATAGATGATTAGACCTGACTGGTGATCTCAAGATCAAACTAAGTGGTTCAACTGACTGTGGGCTCCCATCTTCTCACTGGTTAACACAATCAACTATATTCCAATAAGGGGAAATGAGCATGTAAACGACACAAATGTGTGCGGATGACCATAAATAGAGCAAAGCACGGAAAAATGAAATAAAAATGCTATCAAGCTAGTGACTTATGTTATTGGTGCATTTGGTGCAACATAAAATTAAGCTGCTCTAACAAGGAGATAGGTTGTGTGCCTCTCTGCTATGCGATGGCACTGACCTGAGGATAAGCATAACCTAGATATTCTAGAATTCATTGTTGTCTAAGCAATATAAAAGGGAAGATGATAGAAAAACTGGTAACTCTTAAGGTAACACAATGAGAGTAGACCTAGAGGTTGCTAGACCACAATTGATATGTCGGTAGATTCAACATAATAGATGATTAGACCTGACTCGTGATCTCAAGATCAAACTAAGTGGTTCAACTGTGTTAGGATCAGTGATTTATGTTTGATTGATTAGAGAGTATAGCAGCGGAAATCGAACAATGAATTAGCCAATTCACAAGAACGAAACGATATTCAATGAAGAGCAAAGACGGTTATAGATAGAGAGAACTTCTGCAAATATATTTCATTCAATATTCGCTTTCGTGGTAACAGAATGTCACAATTACAATTAGGTCGACACCTCTTATATAAGAGATGTGACGTCTGCTGATGTCACTTGATAGTGACATCTAACAGATTTATTACAACTGAAACACAACTACTGAAGATGTCAAAACAGCTGACATCTCCTTACAAAAATGCTAAGTGTTATCAGTTGTTATAACTACTGAAAAACATAAAACTACTGAAACTACAACGACTGAAGAACAAGCTCTTCAGTCATTTTACAAAACTACTGAAAGTAAAAATATAAATCTACTGATATCACAACTACTGAAAAAATTCTCTCTCTCTCTCTATAACCGTCTTTGCTCTTCATTGAATATCGTTTCGTTCTTGTGAATTGGCTAATTCATTGTTCGATTTCCGCTGCTATACTCTCTAATCAATCAAACATAGATCACTGATCCTAACAAGTGGTATCAGAGCATGGTTAATCATTGATCGATCTAACAATTGATCATTGAAACTGCTAATTGATATCTGTGTTTGATTGAATTAGTGTATTCGCAAGAACTGGTTATAGATTATTGAATTTCTGTCGCTTTCGTTCATTTACTTTGAGATCTCTTTTGGTTCAATTGGTTGTTGCGTTTTGTTCTAAATCTATTTTAGCTTAACGAATTTGATTGAATCTTAGATGACTACTCCTTCTAATGATCCTCACAATACCGGTTCCTCAACCAAGCCTTTGATGCTGGTTAGAACCGAGTATAACATATGGCAACGAAGAATGCTTCATCACCTGTCTGTTAACAGTTCAGTTGTTGGACATCTGTGGTACATGGACCACATAAGCCTATGGTGAACAATCCGGAAACCAATCAAATGGTTCCGAAGAAGAAGGAACAATACTCTGATGAAGATCGGAAACTATTTGAGATTGATGCTAAAGCCCATGGAATTCTGGCCATGGCACTGCCTAATGAAATCTATTCAGGGCTTATGCATCATGAAACTGCTCATGATCTCTGGAATGCCCTGAAGGAACAATTCGGTGGCACAGATGAGGTCTTAGCAAACAATATCCTTGCGCAATAATATGAGACATTCTCTCATAGGAAGGGTGAGACACTGACTCAACAGTTTGAGCGTTTTTCCTGCTTGATCTCTGAGCTGAAAATGGTGAAACAGGAATACACCAATAGCCAGATGAACAACAGGTTCCTCAGATCATTGCCTGAGAGATGGGACACATACACTATTGTCCTACGCTCCAGTGCAAATCTGGAAGGCCTATCTCTCACCCAACTTCATGGGAAACTGCTTACATTTGAAAGAGAGATAGAGCAGAAGAGGAAACTGTGCTCATCAGGAAAGCTCACTAATGACTTTGTACCAGGGAATACTGCCTTGGTTGGTCATGAGTTAGAATATGCTGCATCTGAAACCAATTATGATGAGCATATTGATTTCTCTTCAAATAGTTCTGATCATGCATTTGTTGGTATTGAGAGTCATTCTGGCAGTAATAGTGACAATTTATGATTCATTATGGATGATCTGAAAGGAATTGCTGATGATGATCTAGAAGAGATGGATATTCTGAGCCAAATGGCATTGATTAATATCAGATCTCAGAAGTTCTATAAGAGAACTGGCAGGAAATTTCCTGGACTCTCTGGCAAAACCAAAGTTGGTTTTGACAAGAGTAAGTTGAGGTGTCACAAATGCCAAAGGCTAGGACACTTTGCAAGAGAGTGTAGATCAACTGGATCTAACTCTTCTGCACCTTTGTGACTTTTCCTAGTACTAGTCCACAAAACAGAGGGCAACATCCTGCTGGTTCTGGTCATCATTCACATCCTAGATCTCCTGCATACTTTGTTCCCCAGGGTCAAATGTCATATCCTTATCCCTGCTATTATATGCCTCAACCAAATCCTGTTCAAGCTCCAATTGCTCAACAACCACAAGAATGCCTGAACCACAACCTTCCCAATCTCATCAACAAACTCAACCTCAACAACACAGCTTCTTCACCCCAGGAGTTGTTGACTGGAGCAGTTTACCAGATGACTTGTCTGGTCATGAACAACTGTTCTCAGGTGCTGGTCAACATGGTGGTGAAAGTCCTTTTGGAAATCTAGCTCTTATGGCTTTGGATTCTGCTGATACTTCATCCACTAATGCCTCTACATCAAAGGTATCACATGTATCCTCTGAGGCAAAAGCCAAATTATGTTCTGAAACATGCATAGCAGCATTTGCATCTATTAGAGAAGCAAATGTAGCTTTAATCAACAAGAACATTGAGCTAGAACAAATAATTTCCAAAAGCAAAGCGGAATTTGAGTATGTGCTTAATGATAAGAATGATGAGATTTACAAACTTAAATGCCAAATAACTGATGATAAGGCTAGGGAAGAGATACTTCTAGAGAGGTATAAAGATCTCAAAGAAACCCTTGCAGTTACCCAGGTAGAGTGTGATAGATGGGTACAATCATGCAAAGGTTTTGAAATGCTTCTTAGTAAGCAATCTGCTTCCAATGTGAAGTTTGGCATTGGTTACAATCACACTGCTCCACCTACAGATTTTACTCCCAGAGCAGAGGTAGAATCTGATGGTGAGAGTAATAACCAATCCATCTCATCATGTGATCTACTTTTTGATACAGCACAATCAGAAGTAGAAGTCAGCATCAAGCCATCTCAGAACCTATCAGCTAATGTTGATGGTTCCACTGCTGACACTCACATGATCCGTGAGTTGATCAACTCAGGAGTTAATTCTGAAAGTCCTGAAAGGACTAGAGAGCAGGATTTAACACCTGAAGTTCAAACTCCAACTACTGCCAGTACTGAAGAGAAGAAAACTGTCAGTAGAAACAGTTTGAAGACTACTAAAGAGGTAGTCAAGAAAGCAAACAATGCTTCCAAAGCACTGAAGAACAAGTCTTCAGTTGCTTCACCCTCTTTAGTTGATGATCAACCTAAGATGAAGAAGAAACCATGTGAAGTATGTGGTTTGTTCAATCATCTTACAGATGATTGCTGGTACAAAAGAGGTTCCAAACTCAACATAAAGAATAAATTAAAGAGAAAATGGTAAAAATGAAAACTGAGTTTGAGACCACATTTGTATCAGCAACATCAAATCCTGTAACCCTTAAGTCCTCAAAGAAATTCAAAAAGGAAGGGGTTAAATAGGTGACAGCTGAGAGTGCTCAGAAGAAGAAGGTGCAACATAGGAACTTATCAAACTCCACTGGCAATGTGTCTGATGAGCTGAAAGCTTTATCACAAAATCAGACACAGCTGGTTATGATGGTTCAACATCTGTGGGTAGAGTTAACCAATTAGATGCTCCTATGTTGAAACCACAGAAAAGGAGATCCAAGCCAAAGGATTCCTCTTCTTCACCATCTTCTTCCTCTCAGGCTGTTGTTTCCAATAAACCTGTTAGTTTACCATCTGTTGATGAGACCAGGCCCAAACCAAAAAGGTTGGGTCTCCAAAACTAACTGATTGTTTATTATTGCAGGGTTCTCTAACATGCCAAAGTAGCATCTAGTATGTAGACAGTGGGGGATCTATGCACATGACTGGAACAGTTCTCTTCTTCATGACTACTCTCAAGGAAAGAAGGGCTTTGTTTCTTTTGGCAATGATGCTAGGGGTTACATCATTGGAAATGGCTTTGTCTCCAATGGAGAAATCAAGTTTGATGATGTTAATCATGTGGAAAATCTCAAGTACAATCTCTTGAGTGTAGTCAAATGTGTGATAAAGGCCATGTTGCTCTTTTCACCAGTCAGAACTGTAGGATTCTGTCATCCAAAGTTCTGCATTTGATTGATAAGGTGTTGGATGATCACACTCTCCTGAGAGCCAACAGGACAGGAAGAGTGTATGCCTTAGATCTTTCCAAGAAAATAGATCTCAGACGCAATCCTTGCCTATTTTCCAAAGCCTCTTCTCAAGAATCTAAACTGTGGCACAGAAGGCTGGGTCATGTTAATTTCAAAAACATGAATCAACTTACCCACAATAGTTTAGTCAGAGGCTTACCAATAAAGGAGTTCCACTGTGATGAAACCTGCACTGCTTGTTTAAAAGGAAAATAGCACAAAGTCTCATTCCCTCCTATTAAAGAGCCTAAGTCCACTGCTGCTTGCAATTACTGCATATGGATCTATTTGGTCCTGTGAGAGTAATGAGCATGGAAAAGAAGAAATACTGTCTGGTAATTGTGGATGATTACTCCAGATTTGTATGGACTTTCTTTCTACATTCGACGGATGAGGTTGCTCAGAAGATTATTCACTTTGTGTTGTATATGAGAAGCAGTATTCCCTTCCAGTCAAGTGTATTAGGAGTGACAATGGAACTGAATTCAGAAATCATACACTTGATGACTTCTATCTTTCAAAGGGAGTCAAAAGGCAGTTTAACATCCCAAGGGCTCCAGAACAAAATGGAGTAGTGGAGAGAAAGAACAGGACCCTCATTGAAGCTGCAAGGTCCATGCTGGCTGACTCTGGTTTGCCACTGACCTTTTGGGCTGAAGCTGTTAACACAACTTGCTATGTGCAAAATAGAGTTTTAGTAAATCAGAGGTTGATGAAGACTCCATATGAAGTTCTCCATCACTTGGCTCCTCTAATTTCATTTTTCAGAGCATTTGGGTGTCCTTGTTTTATTCTCAACACAAAGGATCAACTCCATAAATTGATCCTAAGGTGGATGCAGGGTATTTTGTTGGTTATTCATCTACATGCAAGGCATACAGAGTCTTCAACTGCCGAACAAAGATAGTTGAAGAGACTTTGCATGTGAAGTTTAATGAATCTCCTTTGGACAAGATTCCCCAAAACCCTGTGGAGTTGTTTGATTTGGACATACTACAATATGTTGCTTATCAACCTCCAGCTGTTGCAGATCCTGTGGCTAAATCATCTTCTGCAGCATGTCTTCCACCTGGTGGTATTGATGATGATGATGATAATATCAATACTCACCTATTCAAGTTTAGTGACCAACTGCCCGTGTCTGCTAAATTTGATGTTCTTGTAGCTTCAGCAGTTCCATCCACAACAAATGCTAATGAGATCTCTGTTTCCTCTACATCTTTTGAGTTACCATCTAATTCTTGGTTTCAAGAGTCTACATCAACATCTGCTACTGCTGAAGGTTCTACAAACACTTGCACAGATCTCATTGTTATCAAGAACTGAAGAATCACCCAATGTCTCAGATTATTGGTGATATCAATGTTGGTGTTTCAACAAGAAGTCAATTATCTAACTTCTGCTTCTATGCTCTCTTCATCAGTCAGCTAGAGCCAAAGAACTACCATGTTGCTTTGAGAGACAATGGATGGGTTGAAGCTACGCAGCTTGAGCTACTTCAGTTCAAGAAACAGCAAGTGTGGGAACTGGTTCCTCTTCCCCCAGGTAAGTGTGCAATAGGCACTAAATGGGTGTTTAGGAATAAAACTGATGAAAATGGGCTTATTGTTAAGAAAAAGGCTAGACTGGTTGTACAGGGGTTTTCACAAGAAGAAGGTATTGACTATGATGAAACCTTTGCCCCTGTAGCCAGACTAGAGGCAATCAGATTGTTTTTAGCCTATGCTGCATTCCACAATCTTAAAGTTTTCCAAATGGATGTCAAAAGTGAATTTTTATATGGTAAAATAAAGGAAGAAGTTTATGTGTGTCAACCACCAGGCTTTGAGGATAATAAACATCCTGAATGGGTGTATAAACTTGATAAGGCTCTTTATGGTTGAAACAAGCTCCTAGAGCCTAGTATGAGACACTCTTACTTTTCTTCTTAAGAATAATTTCACTAGAGGCTCCATTGATAAAACTTTGTTTATTAAGAAGGTGGATCAGCATAAGATACTTGTTCAGATTTATGTTGATGATATTATTTTGCATCCTCTGATCCCCAGTTGTGTGATGATTTTACAACATTAATGAAAAAGAGGTTTGAAATGAGTGCAATGGGAGAATTACAGTTCTTTCTAGGCTTGCAAATTAACAAAAGGCTGATGGAACCTTTATTCATCAGTCAAAATATACAAAAGATCTTTTAATAAGTTTGATTTACAAAACTGTAAGCCCTGTTCTACTCCCATGTGCAACACCACACAACTGGATGCTGATCAGAAAGGTAAAGCTGTTGATTAAACGCTTTACAGATGTATGATTGGGTCCTTGATGTATTTAACAGCTTCTAGACCAGATATTATGTTTGCTACATGTGTTGTGCTAGATTTCAGGCTGTTCCTAAAGAATTCATTTGATTGCAGTCAAGAGAATCTTTAGATATTTGCAAGGTACACAATCTCTGGGTTTATGGTATTCCACTGGACACTCTTGCAAATTAGTTACTTTTTCAGATAGTGACTATGCAGGGTGCAAGTTAACTAGAAAGTCAACTTCTGGTGGTTGTCAATTCCTAGGCAACTGTTTGATTTCTGGCAGAGTAAGAAACAAACATCTATTGCTACATCAACTGCTGAGGCCGAGTACATTGCTGCTGCAAGTTGCACCTCTCAGGTACTCTGGCTTCAGAACCAACTTCTGGATTATGGCATTACACAGACTAAGACTCCATTATTAATGGATAGTGCTTTAGCTCTGTGTATTGTCAAAAATCCAGTCCAGCACTCTAGGACCAAACATATAGAGATCAGACATCATTTTATTCGGGATTGCTTTGAAAAAGGTCTGATTGATCCTAAGTTTGTGCCTAGTGCTGATGAGCTTGCAGATATTTTTACTAAGCCTTTGGATAGTTCTACTTTCCAAAACCTTGTGTTAAGGCTTGGTATGCTGCAGCTAGAATAAGTGACAACTACTGATGATTTCAGTAATAATTACTGGTGATCATTGGTACCCATGTCACATATAAGTACTGATGAGTCCTTTCACCTTCAGTAGTTTTTATAACTACTGATGGCTAAATGCCTCACAAGTACTGAAGTACTTTATCTGTTCCAAACTACTGATGTAGTTACAACTACTGATGTAGTTACAACTACTGACATCAGTACAAACAGATAAGTACTGACGTCCTATGAAACACCTGAAAAGCAGATGCAAAGTCAGATGAGTATGTGTTGAGGATAGTATGAAACAGCTGAAAGGCTATGAATTGATGAAAACTACTGAAGAGAACTTTCTCTTCAGTTGTTTCAACAACTGCGGTTTCATTCTAAACAACTGAAGCAAAACCATGTCTTCAGTAGTTTTTATAACTACTGATGACTAATACCAAGTCTTCAGCTATTTACAAAAACTGATGACAAAACCACTGTCTTCAGTAGTTTCACAACTACTGATGACAAACACCAAGTCCTCAGTTGTTCATCATCTGAAGTCAAAACCATGGTCTTCAGTAGTTTTCTAACTACTGATGCCTAACACCACGACTTCAGCTGTTTCAACGTCTGAAAGGGTAATACCATGTCAACAGTCGTTTAAAATTACTGATGACTAACACCAAATCCTTCAGTCGTTTTCTAACCCGTACCCTATAAATATCCCTAACCTAATCCTTCAAAGCTTCATCTTCTTCAAACCTAACGTTCCTCTCCAAAACTTCTCTCTTCTAAATGGCGTTCATGCAAATCAAACCGCGACACAACTATGTAGCTTACTTACTAAATCGCCATTCTGGGCTAAGTTCGATACTGCTATCGATCTTATGGTCCAGTCACAATAAAAAACGGCATTCTTCTCAATCCCATCCTTCATGCCGAATCCCTCACATAGTTTTCGATGAACGTCACCATCACCACTGGGGAGAACAACATAGTATCTCTCCGGTCGGTCGTCAACAACCAATAAGTGGTCATCACTCCCGAAATACTTCGCCAAACTCTACATCTGGATGATGCCATTTCTCCTGCTGGATATCCCAAGGGCACAACTGATTTATCCTTTGCCCATCATGGATATCAGGGCAACCTTAGTGCCTCCACTATAATGAGAAACATTTCCATGACGCTGAACGCCTAATTTTTCACATGGTAAATGTCTGTTTGGCTCCTAAGACTTCGTCTGGGATCAAATGTCTACGAAGTGGCAGCAGGTAATGTATTCTATTCTTGAGCAACAGCCTTTAAATTTTTCAGAAATATTATTTTCAGAGCTCAAGGAGATGGCTCAAAAACTAACTGCTAACATTGGATATTATATCCACGGTTCATAATGGCCATGATTACAAACTAGCTTCAAGCTGAGGGACTTGTTGGCCTGGGAGTCCTGCTACGGCTGTTTTGCCTGAAGTATACTCCCGGCACAACTCTAACCACTCACTCAAATTGGTTGCCAAGCTGCGCAAACCCACACAGCTGGAACCCACAGCCACCACCTCCAAATCAAAAGTCCCCACCAAACCCACCAAAAAGAAAACCAAAATGGCTACTCAGGGAAATGAGTCCCCTGAGGATGCCCCTGGAACACAAACGCAGGATATATCCACTGGTCATAACCCCCTAGTGGATATAAGGACTCTTCCAGCCATAGCCGCTCAGGATTCCTCTCAACAAGAGCCTGCAGCAATCACACAGGGGTACCCACACATCTGGGATCTTCTCACTTGAGGGGATTTCCATTGAAGAGCACCTTCCTCCCCAGGTGCACACTGCTTCTATCCCTTCACCCCATGCAACTGCCCCCAAAGCCCTACATTGCTTGTTGCACAAGTGCTGACTCATTGCACTCCTCACCCCCTCCCCAGATACCAATTACTACTGGGAACACCTCTACCATTGAGGGGGAGGACCAAAGTGCAATTGAGAACCCACAACATAGGGGTTTACCACTTCTATCTCCTGGTGTAGATAGGGAGATTAGAATACCTAGTGAGGCTGCCACCTCTTCTGCATCAGCACATGATCAGAATGAGGCTGGTAACATTGCTAAGACCTCACTAGAGGCAACAGCTGATGATGGACATAGTCCTGAGGCTGGAAGTCCCCAGTTCCAAGACAAAGGGGCACATGCTACAACTGGTCTACACCCAGTGCATGTACATCCTGCTCCAAGCTGGAGGTCAGGTGATTCAGCTTCTGCTGATGATGACCTGGGCTTTTTCTACGATGTTCTTGCCCAGAACACAATCCTTGAGGAGGAAGTCAGTAGGCTGCAAAATCTATTTGACCAACTCTCTCACGGAGAAAGACCATCTGCCTCCACCAACCCACAGATGGCACCTTCAGTTGAAGGTTCCCCAAACACTGCGCCACTCCCAACAACTCAGCCACCTGCCTCTGTTTCTGGCACTATTTCTCAGGAACAGAACCCTCCTGAGCAAATAGTTGCTGTCCTTCAAAATTCCCTCCCTCTCATCACACCCATAATCACTGACATTGTGACTAAAGCCATTGATGAGAGGATTTCCTCAACTTTACAATCATTGATTGATGTTGCGGTGCAAAAGACACTTTCTGCGGTACAAACCCCTACCACCAATGCATCCAAAAAGGGGGAGAGTACTGCAGTGAAAGAAAAGAAGAGGAAAAGAACAGAGGATGAGAAGGCCCAAGAGCAAGCCCAGGAGTTGGAAAAAGAAAAGCAACAACTGATCACCTATAAACGAAAGAAAAGTGTTGATGATCAACCTACTGCTGAAGAAAAATCCTTGGAAGAGCTGGTAAAAGATGCTGATGATACACACAGCCGATCCATGGATAAAATTATTGAGCAACTCTTCAAGCAAGGTTTTGATACAGCCACATTAGATAGTGAGATCAGGAAGTTGGAAGTGGAGGAGATTCAAACCCAATGGGCTAGGTATGATGTATTGGAAAAGGAGAGATTGGAGATCATGATCCGTTTCATTGCCAAATACTTAGGAAGATCTTTGATGGAGATTCGTGCGTGGACCAGAGACAGTATTCTGGCTATAGCCACCAGAATCTGTCTGTCTGAGCAATTCCACAAGGGGATTATCATTGAAGCCCTTGATGAGGCTGGGGCTGGAAAAAGGTTTGAAATGGCAAGACTTACAAAGGCTAAACTCACAACAAAAATGCTGGAACAACCTTCCCTTCCATCTACTCAAAAACAGCCTACCCCTCAAATCTCCAAACCAATCTCAAAGCCCAAATCCAAACAACCACAATCACAACCACAAAACCAACTCCCTTTCCATCTAAACCAATAGCCGATGATGCACCTAAGAAGAAGAAGAGAAGGGTGTTGAGGCTAGAAGAAGAAGAAGAAGAGGATGATGTGGAAGAAGATAGGATGCCTCTGTCTCCAGTCCTAACATTGGCGAAAGCCAAACCTATGCCCATCACTCCCACCTCACAGATGGATGTTGTGAGAGTAAAGATTGAAGAAGAGGAGCAGCAAAAGCTTCATGATGATGAAATACTGAAAAACATTGACAAAACCTATGCTGCTTCGTCATCAATTATCAGCATGAAGAAAGAAGCTCTGAGATTGTACACTCTCGCCAACACATTTCAATATCATAAGGAAAGGGTGAGAGTATGGTCTGATCCGAGGGTGGCTCACAGGATTGTAAAGAAAGACATTCCTTCGAGATACAAGGGTCAAGTCAAGAGGATCGTAGATGAAGAGGTCACAGTGGCCCTTGTAGTATCACCCTAGGAGATTGTCGAAGATTTCAAGAAGTCCTACGAGACTAAACAACCACCCCAGAAGATGCTATAGAACAGAATTATTAAAAAGGGGTTAGTCTACAAGAGGCTTGAGAACTTCAAACAAAATGAGCTCAGTCTGTTACTCGAAGGGAATCATCTGATGAGTTTGCATATAGACAAATTACAACAGTGAGCTCAAAAATGGCAAACAGGCCAAGTACATCTCAGAGCTGTATGGGCGAGAAGGATTGTTTGATGGTGAAGCCGAGAACCTGACCATGGAAGAACAAATCATGTTTCTCAGAGCCTACACCAGAGAATCTTACAGGCTCATACACGGGAAGTAGATCTCATGAATGGGATAACAACTCTGTGTCCAGTTCCTCAAAATAGAGTTCCCATTCATATCTTGCCAAACAAATATTTGAGATTTCTTCCCAGGCCGGAGCTTATATGGGTCATCTTCTCTACTGATCAAGAAGGAAAAAGACCAACTTTTCTGCCAACAATAAGTGGGATAATAAATAAACTAGAGGTTTTGCCTGCATTGGTTCAGGGGGAGTTTGTTGGCCCAAAAGAACCAATGAGCCAAGATCAGAAAACCTCTAAGTCCCACATGGTATCACAACAACTGCTGAAAGGTTCATCAGCAGTTTGACAAGTGCTGAAGACTTCAACAGCTAAAGATCAAGTGCTGAAGACTTCAATAGCTGAAGAACTAAAGTGCTGAAGTACAACAGCCGAAGAACACAAGTGCTGAAGCTGAAGTTCAAAGTACTGAAGTACAACAGCTGAAGAGTTTACAAGTGCTGAAGATCAACAACTGATGTACAAAGTCTGAAGACAAAGACTGAAGACATCAGCTGATGATATCAACTGAAGTCATCAGCTGATGAAACGTCTGAAGTTCAAGTCTGAAGATCAAGTACTGAAGTTTCAGTAGTTTGTCACAACTGCTGAAGAGTACTTCTTCAGTAGTTGTGATATCAGTAGTTTTATATTTTTACTTTCAGTAGTTTTGTAAAACGACTGAAGAGCTTGTTCTTCAGTCGTTGTAGTTTCAGTAGTTTTATGTTTTTCAGTTGTTATAACAACTGATAACACTTAGCATTTTTGTAAGGAGATGTCAGCTGTTTTGACATCTTCAGTAGTTGTGTTTCAGTTGTAATAAATCTGTTAGATGTCACTATCAAGTGACATCAGCAGACGTCACATCTCTTATATAAGAGGTGTCGACCTAATTGTAATTGTGACATTCTGTTACCACGAAAGCGAATATTGAATGAAATATATTTGCAGAAGTTCTCTCTATCTATAACCGTCTTTGCTCTTCATTGAATATCGTTTCGTTCTTGTGAATTGGCTAATTCATTATTCGATTTTCGCTGCTATACTCTCTAATCAATCAAACATAGATCACTGATCCTAACAAACTGACTGTGGGCTCCCATCTTCTAACTGTTAACACAATCAACTATATTCCAATAATGGGAAATGAGCATGTAAACGACACAAATGTGTGTGGATGACCATAAATAGAGCAAAGCACGGAAAAATGAAATTAAAATGCTATCAAGCTAATGACTTATGTTATTGGTGCATTTGGTGCAACATAAAATTAAGCTGCTCTAACAAGGTGATAGGTTGTGTGCCTCTCCACTGTGCGATGGCACTGACCTGTGGATAACCATAACCTAGATATTCTAGAATTCATTGTTGTTTGCCGCCTCTCTACTGTGCGATGGCACTGACATGAGGACTGGCTTCTCTTTGACATCTCTAAGAATAGTCTCTCCTTGTAATAATACCCGTAGACCACTCAAAAGCTCCTAAGGAATGTTGCTTACCATATAAGTGTGGGATCCACAACTGTTAGTTGAAATAATTAAACCTAAAACAATCACCAGTTTGGGTCAAAAGTCTGTGTATGGATTTAAGTGGACAAACATATTGACAATCATTGTGACTGCAATTCTTGAAAGTTGATTCAATGTGGTAATCTAAGAGCTTCAGTATGATTCCTAAAGCTGCAAATGACTCTGGATGAACACCAAGAATTGAGCATCAAAAGATTTTGATAACAAGTCCAAACTGATTTGAACTGCCTGTATGATTCCAAAATGGAATTGGTCCAGGTATGGTCAATCTAAGTTAAAGTTGTCCATTCCGGAACCAACTCCAGTAGCTTTCCATCTCAGGACTTATCTCTCACAAAAAGCAAAAACAATTTTTATTTTTTAGTTTAATTTTCTAATTTAGTCAGTCATTTTAGTTTGTTTGTTTGTCGGATTACATCAGAAAAATCAGTAAGGAATCAACTCACTAACAGGGTCATGTCTGAGATGACCACATATGTGTTAAAAGTTAAATCAGTCACGTCTGAGGTGATAAAAGGTTTTCAAGTCAAAACGATCATGTCTAAGATGATCAACTACTCATAACGTAAATCTCTGCAATTAAAGGGATTTTAAAAGTTAAATATTCAAATTGGCAGAAAAGTTAATAAATATGACCTATTCACACGAATGGACCAGCCGTATGGACCAATAATACGAATGGAAGCTATTCGTACGAATGGACCATGAATATGGACTAGTCAACCGAATGGCCCATACGATTGGCCCAGTCGGATGATTAAGGGAGAATGAGTGAGTCAGTCGCACGACTGAGATTCAGTCGGACGACTGAAGAAGGACGATTGAACCAATCGCACGACCGAAAGGTGCGTATGAGCTCAGTCGCACGATTGAATCGGGTTAATATAAATAGAAGGGGAGTCGGTCGCAGAGAGACTCACCACCTTCAAAATCACCCTGAATCGCACGAATTAACCCAACTCTGCAAAAATTTCAATTGATCGCAAAACCCCCTGTTTCTTGATTACTGACCATCTACATCGACTCTACAGGTAATTTACTGTATAGATGCACTCCTATAACTTTAAATTAGATGAAAAAAACGGTACATTCGGACTCGCAAAGTAACCGAGATTTAAGTGACTAAATAACCTACCTAAATAATTCAAACAAACGAAAGTAACGATGTTAGGTAGTCTAAGAATGAATTGCGAGTCAAATGAACCAGATAACGATGTCTAAAACTCAAAAATGGTGAAAAAGTAATTTTGAATTGAACAGTCAGTACTTCATGCGAATGGACAGAGTGATGAACTTCAGTCACACGACTGAAGGGCTCAAAATGCTTAAACGCATGACTGAACCATGCGTATGAAGTTCAGTCGCACGACTGGTGTAACCGCATGAGGGTATATACGTAGGAGCCCAGTCGCACACTCAGAGGTACGTATGGGATCAGTCGCACGACTGAGTCCCATTCGTACGGTTCAATCGCACGACTGAACCCCTTTCGCACGGTTCAATCGCATGATCGAACTCCTTTCGCACTGTTCATTCGTACGCCTGAACTCAGTCGCACAATCTCAATCGCATGACAGAAAGATTTTCTTCAAGCTTAAGGTTTTCATGACTTTCTTAGTCAATGGTACTAATGTTTACTATCTTTGTGTAACAGATGGCGAGTAGATGGATTATGAGCACAAAGCACAATATATGTGCCATCTGGACTTAACGTCCAGAAACGCTATTGATTTCTTGGCATAATCACATTTCTACTGAGATCGAGGATTGCACATGCCATATCTAATCCTTGCACAACGTATCGATCTATTCAACAAGCCTTCTGGGAAGGGGCTACAGTTGATAGATCGTCTGAGCCTCATTACATCAGAGTACAATATTTGGAGAGGCTATTACTATTTCAGAGGAGGATCTAAGGATCGTACTACAATTGGGGGATGACGCTGATTGTCCGACTCGATTACACCCCTCACAGTCAGAGGATGCTTTCTTAGAGCCAAATACTCTTGGACATCAATTTGGGGTACTCAACAAGAGTAACCTCTGTCCCCAGTTTAAATATCTTACGCACGTGCTGCTCAAGTGCATGGATTCTAGAAAAGGTGGTTTTGATAAGCTGTCTGACCAGATGCAGAACGCGTACGTTGCAATGATCTTCACCTATCTGGTGGAGAACATTGAGGGGAAAGGGAAGGAAGCCTTCTGTATGTACCCGAGGTTTATGCAGATGATCATAGATCAGAAGCTTCCCTCCCTGCGAAGGAAAAGGAGGATGCGGTAGTCTTGGAGGTAATGGATGACACTACCCTGGGAAGGTGAAAGTGTACAGGGGAAAGCAAGTGAAGCCTCCTGTCAGGAGGTTGTTTGGTCATCTAGCCCGGGATGACTACATGGTGCCAGCAAAGAGAAAGTGGCGTCACCATGATAGTGACTCTGATGGAACAGATAGCTCTACCCACTCATGACTCAGATGATGATGACAGTGGGGATGCCGGAGACGATATGCCTATTCCACTCAGAGGCACGTGTCTGATTCTGTTCTGTACCTCCAGTGTCCGTCACAGCTGGAGAAGTAACCGAGTCAGCGGGATTTCATCAGGATTTTGTTCTTGGCACAGAGGTGGAGGATGAATCGGATGAGGCGCCCCTTATGCAAACTGTGGGAAGGAAAGTTGTTCCCACAGAACATGGGTTAAGGGTGGTTGGTGAACACCCAAGAGACTCCGGAGATACTGATACTGACCCAAGCTATGCACCGGGGTCCACAGGCAGGGTTGTAGGGGGAGCTTCCACCTCAACTGGAACAAGAAGGAAGAGAATGGCTAAACCCCATGGCCAGAAGAAGAAGAAGCGTCTGGTGACCTTCCTCACCACCACATCTACCACATCCACCACAGCCACCATATCCACCACATCCACCACAGCACCACATCCACCACAACACCTCCATATCCACCACAGCCACCACCATACCTACCACCACAGTACAGATTTCCCTCCACCACCATATCCTTTACTCCCACATCACCTCCACCATATACTGACCTATCTTCACTACAGCCACCTCCACCACCACATGTCACACAATCAATACCCTCAGCCCATCCCTCACATACTTATAGATCTCCTCTACCTTAATCGGGGTAGAGGAACAGTTTCAGCGCTTAACAGAATGGTGATGCGCTTACTGGCTGCCGATGAGGAAAAGGCAGCTCAATCCGCCAGCTTACTGACCTGACTGCTGCACAATCTCACCAAATTGCAGAGCAGGCTCGAGTTATAAAGGAGCAGGCCCAGCAGATGGCTGCTCAGAGCACCAAGATGGACCAACTCCAAGCTCAAAGTGTCACATCAAGCAAGCAAATAGAGGAGCTGGAGAAGGCAAAGAAGATTATCTTGTTAAAACTGAAAGGATCTAAGGAGGAGCCATTGAAGATCAGGGAAGGAGATAGATATGATGATGATGAAGATAATGATGAGGATGATGAGAGTGATACTGAGGAGTATGAAGATACAGAAAGAGATAGGACAGTGGAGAAGGACGATGATGAAGAAGCAGAAGGAGGGGATGCACCTGCATCGGCCCCTGCTACAGGTCAAGAGAAAAGGACAAAGAACAGACAAGATCAATCAGCTTCTACCTCTGCTCCTCCAAGTGATGAAACAATGATACAAGATAAAAGTAAAGACTAGATGTTTATGTATTTATTTTCTTTTGTATTTGAATCTTGTATTGAACACAATGTATTTAATGTTTATATTACTTTAATGCATTTCTGTTTGATTAATTACTAATGATTTATGTGTGGAATGTTTAAATCGAACAGATCAAAATTACCAAAGAGATGAGTTTGATGTTGCTCCCCTTCAGCAGGTTAAGTCTCAGCTAACAATGATTCTTGATCTACAAGGGATTGTCAGGAGGTCGGTGAATTATACCCCTGAAGAAGGGGAAATAATTCATGACCTATCAAATGAGCAACTCGCAGAGCTTTTCGAGCTAAATCCAGATGAAATAGTAAAAGATGCTCCGACATGCGATTCGACTAGTGACGAAGAGCTCAACGATGTTGATGATGTAGAGATCGAAGATGTCACTGCCGAGGAGTACTCTCAGTACGCTGACAATGAGGGCAATGTGGTCCCCAATCTGGGTGAATCCCTTGTCAGCGATACTATGAGGTGTTGAACTATATGGAGCAAGAAACAGAGAAAGCAGAAGACACCCCAAGCCTCAAATGATGATGTCGACATTCGAAAGGTGAGTGGGTTGCATGTTTTGAAGAAGTTAGAGCCCAACGTACTACACCAAAGAAGGATTCCTACACCAAACTCTATAGAGTCAAGAAACATCGCAAGGTGTCAGGAAGGATCATAGCATGGGCGTACTTTGAAGATCTCACTGCGTATGCAGTTAAGAGAGAACAGGGCATAGAGTACTTCAGATTCCCACATGATCTGAAGACTCTACCAGGTTTTGAGCTCAACCAGCTGGCCAAACTAAAGCTTTTGTATGCTGACCCGAGGAAGATGTCAGGCTGGTTTGAGGCTGCCCTAAAGAAGGAGTACCACATTAGATGGGTTAACTTCAGACCCCAACAGCCTACTAGGTATATCAGAAGGTCTGAGGTTGATGCTATTACTGGCAAGCCTAAGATAGTGTTGAAGTGGAATCCTCCGTGCACAATGTCAAGAATCCCACTCAGGGAAATGCCACAGGATTTCACTCCACATTTTAAGTGGTGGTACTACGATTAGAGAACAGCTGAAGCGGTCATAGTCCTAAACAAAGAGGAACAAATGGATACTATCAGGGTATTCGACCCAATGTGGCTTACAAACTTGTCGGAAAGTGATGTCTATACGCTATACAAGTGGCCACTGTTCTATGATACGCAAGATATTGTACAAGCCTTCCAGTTCCAGAACGTTATACGACTCTGCTTCGCGTTTGAGATTCACACGGGAGTCACAAAAGAGGAAAAGTACAAGAAATACAAGGAGGTTATGCAGAAAACAAGAGATTAGAGAGATCGTCCAAGGGGGAGTTTGTTGATACATGTATGTCCCTAGATCATGATATGAAATGTAATAGATCTTGTTTTCTGATTCTTGTGTAATTGATATGATTAATGAAATGATATTGGTTGATTGTGATTTGTAATGATTAATATTTCATTAATGAGTTGATATTAAATTGGTTAATTAGGTTAGTGATTGTTTGAATGGTTACATATAACGTTTATAATTAATACATTCAAACTTAACATAATGATGTTCTCATGCGAATGGCCCATGCGAATGGACCATAAGCATGAACAACTTCATACGAATGACTCAGTCGCACGACTGAACTGGGAGACTGGATTAGTCGTATGTTTGACACATAAGATTGGCTCAGTCGCACGACTGAACACTCAGTCGTGCGGATGAATCAACCGCATGGTTCAATCGCACGACTGAACCATACTAATGGTTCAGTCGCACGATTGAATAATGCCAACCTATAAATACAACCCAATTCGTGAAAAATACAGGCTTTTCGATTAATTACGATTCCAGACGTACCCTAGCCGTCCACAACCCTCACAATTCGTTCTCCAAGTTCATAGAACACATTAGATCGATTCCCAATCGAATTCTAACATGAGTTTCAATTCTTGATTGAATCTTCGTGTGTTCTCACTGATTGGATGCCAATCAAATAGGATTCCGCACTATTTGATCTGGTTTACATGCTAATCTCCAAGTATTTCGTTTAATACCAGGTCCTAACACTCAAGATGGCAACATGTATTGTATTCTATCTTTGAACGACAAAATCTAAATTTTTCTAAGATAGTCTTATGGAACTAAAGGATCTAGCTCAGAAATCCGTGACAAACAGATGGCTACTATATCCCATGTTTCTGATGGCCATAATTTTAAATCAATTAAAATCTGACGGCCTTGTTGGTCATGGAGTCCCTGCTCCAGCTGTTTTAGCTGAGGTATACTCCAGACATAACTCTGACCCTACTCTCAAAGGGGCTGCCCAGCTACTCAAACCCAAGCAGAGGGACCCACAGCCTCCATCTCTAGATCCAAAGTCCCCACCAAACCCAAACCTCAAAAGCCCAAAAAGGCTACTCAGGGAGATGAGTCCCCTGCGGATGCCCCTATACCACCAATACACGAAACACATTAGTTATAACCCCCAGTCATGTCAGAGACTCAACCAGCTGAAACCGCACAGGTATCCTCTCCACAGGATCCTGTTGCAACCAAATTTGGGGATACCACATTACTAGAAACTATCTTAGTTGAGAAGGTTACCATTAAATAGCATCTCTCACCCCGGGTGCAATTGCTTCTGACCAATCTCCAACTGCAACCGCCCCTCAAAGCCCAACCCTCATAGTTGCTAAAGTGATGAGTCAGCTGCATTCCTCACCCCCTCCCCAGAAACCGATTAACACTGGGAATACCTCAACAATTGAGGGGGAGGACCAAAATGCTGCTGATAACCCACAGCATAGGGGTTATAATGTTCAATCTCCAAGTGTAGAAGAGGAGGATAGAACATTTGGTCAGGCTGCCACTTCTACTGATTCAGCAAATGAACAGGATGAAGTTGGTACCATATATAAGACCTCACCTGAGGCAACTGCCAATGAAGGACAAAGTCCTGAGGCAAGAAGTCCCTAGAACCAAGAACAAAGGGCACATGCATATACTGATCTACACTCAGGGCATGTACATCCTGATTTAATCAGGAGGTCAGATGATTCAGCAAAGACAGATGATGACCTGGGCTTTTTCTTCGATGTCTTAGCCCATAATACAATCCTAGAGACTGAGGTGAGCAGACTCAAAGAGCTGCTAGCCAAAACTGTCTCAGGATGAAAGTCCATCTATCCCCATTGACCCACAGATGCCACCTTCATTTGAAGGTTCACCAAACACACAGCCAATACACTTAACTAAGCCACCAGCCACTGCTTTTGGCCCCACCTCTCAGGGACAGAACCCCTCTGAGCAGATGGTTGCAACCTTTCAAAAATCCTTACCTCTATCACTCCCATCATCACTGAGATAGTACATAAAGCCATTGATGAGAGGATCTCCTCAAATCTCCAAACACTTGTTGATGATGTTGTGCAAAAGTCACTTTCTGCCATTCAAACCCCTGAACCCAATGCACCCAAAAAAGGGGAGTCTAAGGCAGTAAAAGAAAGAAAGAGAAAAAAGAGTGGTTGATGAGAAACAACAAGAAAAAGAAAAAGAGCTAGAGAAAGAGAAACAACTGATCACTTATAAAAGAAAGAAAAGTGCTGAAAACAAGAGCCTATTGGAGAGAAATCCTTAGAAGATCTGGTTAAAGAAGCTGATGAAGCTCACAGCAGATCTATGGACAGAATAATAGACCAGCTCTTTAGATAGGGCTTGATACAGCCACTTTAGACACTGAGATCAGAAGGCTGGAAGTTAAGGAAATACAAGAAAGATGGGCTAGTTACAGTGTGATGGATAGGGAAAGGTTGGAGATAATGATCAGATTTATTGCAAAATACTTGGGAAGATCATTGATTGAGATCAAATCATGGACCAGAGACAGTATTCTGGCAATAACCACCAGAATCTGTTCTTCTAAAGCATTCAATAAGGGGTTAATTATAGAAGCATTGGATGAGGCATGTGTTGGGAAGAGAACTGATATGGCCAAGCTCTCCAAAGCCAAACTTACCACAAAAATGCTAGAACAGCCTTCAGTAACTCCAATATAAACAACCAACTCCAAAACATGCCAACCCTATCCTAAACCAAAACCACTCACAACTCATCCCACAAAACCAATTCCATTACCTCAAAAACCACCTCAAACCACACCCAGTGATGCACCCAGAAGGAGGAGAAGGGTGTTGAGGGTAGAAGAAGAAGAAGAGGATGATGATAATGAAGACAGTCTGCCAATCTATGCTATTCTCAAACTTAAAACACCTGAGCCCAGAAGTCAACAAATGATCACACCTGACTTGCAAATGCAAATGGTGAAAGTGAAGATTGAAGAAGCAGAACAACAGAAGCAGCATGACGAGCAATTTCCCAAAATGGTTGACAAGGACTTCCCTCAGTCCTCATCCATTCAAGAAATGAAGAAACAAGCTCTGAGGCTGTACACTCTTAGGCATACATTCCAACATCAAAGAGAAAAGAGTGAGGATTTGGCCAGACCCCAGGGTAAGTTCCAGAATTCACAAGAAGAACATACCAAGTAGATATCATGGCCAAGTGAAAAAGACTTTGAATGCGGCAATTATGTTGGCCATGGAGTCTCACCCTGGGAGATTATAGAAGAATTCAAGAGAGCACAACTCAAAGACAACCCCTCAATCTATACTTGAGAACAAAATGATCAAGAAGGGTTGTTATACAAGAGACTTGAAGATCTTCAAAAAAGTGAACTCCAGTTGTTGCTAGAAGGCTCTCATCCAGATGAATTCGCATACAGAGAGATCACAACTGTGAGTTAAAAATGGGAAGACAGTAAGATATGTCTGAATATATGGCCCAGAGTTCTTCTTTGAGGGAGAAGCAGAAGAACTCACCAAGGAGGAACAAGTTGTTCTCCTTGAGGCCTAGGCAAGAGAGTCTTACAGACTCATTAGTGGGAATTAGGTTTCATGGTTGGGACAAGACTCTGTGTCCAGTTTCCCCAAGACAGAGTTCCTTCCATACTTAGCCAATCAAAAGATCAGAAACCTTTTCCCGGCCTGTGCTTACATGATTACCTCTGAAGCTGATCAAGAGGGTGTTCCTGCCAAAGAATAAGTGGGATCATCAATAAACTTAGAGGTTTTGGCTGCATTGGTTCAGGGGGAGTTTGTTGGACCAAAAGAACCAACGACTGATCAGAAAAACCTCTAAGTCCCACAGACATTAAAACTGCTGAAGAAGATCACAACAGCTAAAGACATCAGCTGATTACAGGTTTGAAGACAAAGTTTGAAGACAAGATCTGATGATTTCTACTGAAGACAAAGTCTGAAAGTAAAGTACTGAAGACAAAGTCTGAAAGTGAAGTACTGAAGACAAAGTCTGAAGCTATCAGCTGAAGACAACGTCTGAAGTAAAAGTCTGAAGAACAAAGACTGAAGACAAAGACTGAAGACAAGAGTCATCAGTAGTTGTCACAACAGCTGAAGTTATTAACTTCAGTAGTTGTCACAACAGCTGAAGTTATTAACTTCAGTAGTTGTGATGGTTTTCCTGTTCAGTACTTGTAATTTACTTTTCAGTAGTTTATAGTTTCAGTAGTTTTAGTTATGTAGTTTTATGTTTTTATACTTAGCATTCTCTGAGATATGATCAGTTGTTGAGAACATTCTCAGTAGTTTGCATAGTTTCAGTTGTTTGTATAATTCTGTTAGATGTCACTATCAAGTGACATCAGCAGACGTCACATTCCTTATATAAGGAATGTTGACCTAATTGTAACGTGTGACATTTAGCCACCACGAAAGTATTTGAATGAAATATTCCTTTTGTAGAATTCTCTCTCTCTCTCTCTGTATAACCGTGTGCTTTCTATTGAATATTAATTGAGTTCTTGCTAAATTGTCTAATTCATTGTTCGAATTTCCACTACAATCTACTCTAATTGATCAAACTTAGATCACTGATCCTAACAGTCCATGACTTACCTTTTGTCACCAACTAAAGTTGTCAACTGTACTAACTAATAAGGTGTGAACAGTAGAATAAAGTTGGTTAACTACATGAACTTGGGGAAGTGCCATGTAGTATCTTAGAGATTTGCAGTAGAGTGTCAGAGAGACCATACTTATATCCACTGGTTTATAGTAGCTACTTCCAAAGGTTAACTAGCTTCAGAAAAACTTGTTATTCTGAAGCCACTTATACTTCGGAAGTGGCAACTTCTTCCGAGGCTTCTTTGGGGCTTCATACTTTGGAAGTTGTAGTCTTCATTCCTTCTAAGTGTTAAGCTTCGGAAGAGCAAGACTTTGTCTTCAGAAGCTGAAGCTTATCTTCGGAAGATCCTTAGACTTGTCTTCGAAAGTTAGTAGATGTCTTCGGAAGTGTTGATGTTGTCTTCAGAAGTCCTTATTTGTTGTACTTAAAAATCTAGGTGTTTGGTTTTGATTGCACCTTCTTTATTTAATCCAACAGAAATGTTAACGATGTTAATAACAATTACATAGTCAAATAATATATTTTTCAACTCACGTACAAATTACTATGCTATATAGTCTTATATATTGTCTAATATTACAATACATATCGATTATATATTATATATCATTTCCAATAATATTATTCGTAATCTTAGTTCCCAAGAAAATATTTAATTATAATATCGGATGTAATAATTGAAAGTGTTTGATATTCACAATATTCTCATATTCATTATAATGGTAAATCATCCCTATAAGTAATACAAGGATGGGAGTAATTACAGGGATATAAACTAGAGAAAGATTGACTAAATCAATTATTCTAAATATAAACTATGGACAACTAATACACAATCAATACCAATAATAGTGTGAGCCATATTATTGGTTAACACGCCCCCCCCAGTTTGAGCCGTATGCAGTCGGAGGCATAAACTGGATCGAAAATTTTGAAATAGGTGTTTGGGAAGCCCTTTGGTGAAGATGTCGGCGTACTAGTAGTCAGCTGGAACATGGAGCACTTTGACTGAGTCGAGCCGTACCTGTTCCCGAACAAAGTGGATGTCCATTTCGATGTGTTTTGTCTGCTGATATTGTACCGGGTTTTCGGCAAGGTAGACAGCAGATATGTTATCACAATAGACAATAGATGCATGACGCACAGGGACATGTAACTCGAGTAACAAATTTCATACCCAACTCAGTTCCGCAACAATGTTGGCGACTCCCCTGTATTCAGCTTCAGCACTGGATCGTGCCATAGTCGACTGACGTATAGAAGACCAAGAGATGAGATTAGCGCCTAAATACACGAAATAGCAAGAAGTCGACCTCCGCGAATCTGGACACACACCCTAGTCCGCATCAGAGTATGCGGTTAGTTTTGCGGTCGGCGAAGGTGATAAGTAAGCCCTATGATATGCTGCCCTGCAAGTAGCAGAGAATGTGTTTCATAAATTGAAAATGCTGTTCTCGTGGGGCATGCATGACAAGACAGACTTGTTGAACTGCATATGAGATGTCTAGTCGAGTAATGGTTAGGTACTGAAGCGCCCGGGCAGACTGCGGTATAGAGACCTGTCAGAAAATAGGACCATCATTGGCACTAAGTTAGAGCCGACTTCAGCCGGTGTGCTAATAGTTTGCAGTTAGTCATGTTGGCACGAGACAAGATGTCTGCTGCATACGTGGATTGAGACAAGAAGAGTCCATTAGATTGCTTCTGAACTGCGATGCTAAAAAATGGTGTAAGTCCCGAGATCAGTCATCTTGAATTCAGCAGTCAATGTTTTGATAATGTCTTAAAGAAGAGTGTCACTAGAAGCGGTGAGAATGATGCCATCCATGTAAAGAAGTAGATAAGCCATTTAATGTCCCGATGATAAACACAAAGTGAGGTATCGCATATGCTGCTTTTGAATCCACACTTGGCCAGATAACCTGTAAACTATTGATACCACGCTCTTGGTGCTTGCTTCAAACCGTAGAGTGACTTAGTGAGTTTGCACACATGTTTTGGGTGAGTAGTGGAGGCAAAACCAGGCAGTTGGAACATGTAGACGGTCTCTTTTATCGTGCCATGCAAAAATGAGTTTTTCACATCCAGTTGATAGGTGGACCAGCCTTTAGAGATAGCTAAGCTGAGTACATTGCGAATAGTAGTCGGTTTAATGACCGGACTAAAGGTCTCGTCACAATCAATGCCAACAGTTTGGCTTTTGCCATTAACAACGAGACGCGCTTTGTATCGTTCTAATGTACCATCGGCATGAAATTTATGCCGGAATAACCACATGCAATGAATTATAGGGGCATCAGCAGGTCTTGGAACAAGTTCCCATGTATTATTAGCCAATAGAGCGTCATATTCATCAAGCATAGCCTTTTTCCAATTTGGGTCATTTAAGCGGAGAGATGAGATTTAGGGAGGGGGGACATGGAAGGACTAGTTTTGGTGTGTAGAGAGAATAGAACACGTGGTTTAAAAATGCCAGATTAGGAGCGATTTTGCATTAGGTGAGATTGTAGGGGTGGTGGAGGCATCGGTTGTGGGTTGGATGGGCTAGCAGTATTGGCTGATGAGCTACTGGGTAGGGAATGTGGGGTGGAGGGGTGGGGTTCGAGAATGGAAGGAAGGTCATGAGGTGGAGGTGAAAGAGAGGTGTGGTGGGTGTCGTTTAGTGGGCCGGTGGGTTGGAGGGAAGCGGGTGAGGCGACTGGGCCGGTAGTGGATGTGGGCTTGGTACCGGTGGGCTTGTTGGAAGTGGGCTAGGTGAGAAGTCACAAAATATGGTAGGGTGAGTGAGAATAATCGGTGGAGGGTCCAAGAATGTGTGGTTAGGTGCTGGTTGGGAGGTATTAGCAAAGGGAAACTGGTGTCGTCAAACGTGACATGCCGGGAAAATATGGTTCCCAGTGGCAACATCAAGACACCGATAGCCTCTGAAATTTGTCGGGTATCCCAAGAAAATGCATGCCATGGATCGCTCTTTTAATTTATGTGACCGAGTGGCCGAAGTGTGTAAGGTAACACAAGCATCCAAAGACACGAAGATGTGTGCATGATGGTTGACGAAGGTAAAGGAGGGATAATGGGGTACGAAAGGTAGGGAGTTTTGTAGGAAGAATGTTGTGTAAATATGAGGTTGTATGAAGGGCTTCAACCCAGAAATTGGAGGGTAAAGAGCATGTGTAAGAAGGGTAAACATGATTTCATTGAGACGACGAATCATGCGTTCGGATTTACCATTTTGTTGGGAGGTATGTGGACACAAAAAAAAAAACGAAACTCATGTGTTGATGTTAAAGTTTTTAAACGTGGTGTTATCGAATTCACCTCCCATATCACAATGGAAAGTTTGAATGGGTAACCGAAACTGTGTGGTAACAAATTTGTGGAATTGTTCAAACGAGGAGAATGTTTCAGATTTAAATTTAACGGGTACACCCAGTGTATTGGGTGTAGTGGTCTGTTAATACCATATAATTTATAGCCAGTGTGACCTAAAATAGGTGATGTCCATAAATCACAATGTAACAAAGCAAAATGGGATTAAAGTACGGGAATTAGAATCTGAAATAGGTAGCCTCTTATGTTGGCCAATTGACACGAATGACAAAGAGATAATGATTTAATCTTATTACATGATATAAAATGTCTACGAAGAAAATCCATAATTAGTAGACCCGGATGTCCAAGTCTATTATGCCAAAAAGAAGAGGTTGGTGTGGAAGAGACAGAGACGTTGCAAGCGGTGGCGGAAGCACTGGAAGTGAGAGGATATATATCACTCAAACTGTTGTGGCGACTCAGGATCGTGCCATCCTTGAAATCCTTCACAGAAAAGCCAAAGGGGTCAAATTCAATAGATGTATTGTTATCGATATTGAATTGACACACACTTATTATGTTTTTAACAATGTTAGGATTGAAAAGAATTGTTTTGAGGTGTAAAGTTTGAAGAGATGCTTAAGGGGTGAGACCCAGAACCCAAGACTGGAACTTTTTGATCATTACGACGATTATTGACTCTATAGGCGAATAATTTTGAGAAGTTGTGAAGTGTACCTGAATCAAAAGTTACATGAGATGATGTACCAGTATCAAAGTTCCACTGCCCACTTCCAAGTCAATGGACAAAGCATGGACTGCATTAGCAAGTTGGGTTGGTTGAAGTGGGTCCACAGCCGCATAATGGGTCTGAGCAGGCCTGCTGGAATGTTGGGTGGAGTTCCTTGGGCCGAGGTGGTGGTGGAGCCCAGCCGTGAGTTGGGTAAGGGCAGGGTGGTGGTGTCCAGAATGGTGGGGCCAGTAAGGTGGATAGTAAGATTGGTGGGCCTGTTGATATTGGGTGGGAGGAGATGGGCCACGGTTATTGGTGTTGTTATTGTGTTGGTTTCTGGATGGGCCACGATTATTGTTTTTGGAGTTGGGGGGCCTATGATTTTGAGTGGGGTTGTTTGGTCGGTTTGAGGGAGTTTGTTGTGAGGTCAAAGCAGCCGCAACAATCGGAGTTGGGGCAGTGGTGTTTAGGGCAGCCATTTGACTTGCATGAGAGAGAAGTTGATCAATAGCATCTCCCAAGAACGAAGCGATTGATCCAAGATGGTTGCGATCGTCTCATATTCCGTGGCAAACCACGGACAAGGTGAAGAACCCGAAGCTGGTCATCCATGGGAAATCCGAGAGAGACAAGTTGGTCGGTGAGATCGCGTACCTTTTGGTAATAGGTTTCGAGATTAGGTAAAGAAGCAAGGGTCAGATTAGTGAGTTGATGTTGAAGTGCTTGAATCCGTGGTCCTTTGTTGTTGACAAAAAGGTGTTTAACGCTCAACCAGGCCGCAAGAGCCGTGGACTCATCAGTTAGAACCCGTACCAAAAGGTCGTCGGATAGTGTCCCGTAAATCCATTGAAGGACCACGGCGTCGATCCTTTCCCATGCAGAAAAGTTGGGAGAGGTTATAGGAGGCGCCGGCGTCCCATCGATGTGATTTAGTACATCGTAACCTTTGACATGAAGCATGAACAATTTGACCCACGATGAGTAGGACACTTTGACTGCATCAAGGATACAAATCTTGTGTTGAATGTTAGGTACGGTGTATACGGGATGAAGAGGTTGTGTCGGTTTGGGGCCAGGATGAACAATGTCAACAGGCAGGTGGTTTTGTTGTTGGAGCTTTCTGCCATGGGGAAGGTGGGACAAAGGCAAAGTTGAAAGAAAATTGGGAGATGGTGCGCAATGGAGAAGGGAAGGATGGCTGTGACTTGATCAAGATCAAGGAGAAAAGGGTGATACCATGAAAGTGTTTGATATTCACAATATTCTCATATTCATATAATGGTAAATCATCCCTATAAGTAATACAAGGATAGGAGTAATTACAGGGATATAAACTAGAGAAAGATTGACTAAATCAATTATTCTAAATATAAACTATGAACAACTAATACACAATCAATACCAATAATAGTGTGAGCCATATTATTGGTAACAATAAATATCTAATAATAATAGTAATCTTTGTAAAGATAATATGAATAATATAAATAAATTAGTATTAGTATTAATAATATTATCGAGCTATAGTGATGTTAGTGACTAGTCTTTCAAAAATGTATTTGGTCAAATAAAATGACTAGTATTAATGATGACAATAGTATTTTTATAACGAAGATTGAAGATGTAATTATATAAGATATTATCAAAGAAAGTGGCATCCACATTAATAATGTCTACCTATTTATTAACATTCATGTTTAATATTTATATTTGACGTTACATTCAATAAGCATAAGTACTTGTCATCTCATTAAAACTTATATATTCATGTATAAAGATTAGACATTGAGGTCAATTTATAAATAGCAATCGATATGTGATGAATATTTCATAAAAAATGACATGTCGTGATATCGTTGTAAGTTTCATTTACATTTATTATTGAATTGTCGTGAACATACAAAACTCATTTTAGTTGAATAGTTTCCTCAATTATCACTCGTTCTCACTTGAGTTATTTGTTGTTTTACCATTAGAGTTCAACATAAAAACACACATGCAAGTTATTAGTACTGTTTAATGTGTATAGCGTGAGATTATACCTCTCTTTTCGTTGGGTCGTAATCCCCTACTAATAAATTGGATATCGTATCTTTCTCGTTGTTGATGGTTGATTGGAGTTTGACCAGCTTGACTTGTATCCAAACAATCATACTTCACTAGATCTATAACCAAAGGGTAGCCAATAAGCATCCATTATACCAAAAACCAAACCATCACCACCCATTATTGTCATTTCCTTGATCTCTAACTAACACCACCACCACCATCATGACAAGCGCCACAATCGACAACCACGACTGTCACCCACTAATCACCACCATCACTTCTATACCACTACCTCTCGTCACTATTTCCATTTTAACTCAATCACAACTACAACTACTAGTAAGTTGTCATCTGAGCACAAGCATGGCAATCTTCAAGGTCGCCGACCACCACACATCACCAAAATGACAACTGTTACATCTAGGAACAATAGATCTAGATCATTTTGTATAGAGTTAGAACTTTAATCAATACTTGTAATGAATAATTGTAATTCATTATTTTAATGTATGCATTATGTATATAGGTTAACCCATATGTATGTTGATTTATGTGTATGATGGTAGGTAAAACATTATACATGGTCAATTGTGAAATTGACTAAGTGCAAGAAACATCTACGGATGAACAATTTTGTTCTTCTGTATACAAGACAACCATCCGAAGATCGTCTTCGGACGAACAACCAATTCTGGAGTTCAAGTGAAGAATTGTTAGGATCTCGGCATCTAGTTTGATCAATTAGATTGGATTTGCAGCGGAATGAGCTCACGAATTAACAAATTTAAGCAAGTACACACGGAATTTATCAATGAAACAGTGTTTGTTATAGAGAGAGAATTTCTGCCAAAAGGAATATATTCATTCAATACACGCTTCGGCTCGGCTTTTCGCAACAGTTAAAATTAGGTCATCTTTCCTTTTATAAGGGAAGCTGACGTCAGCTGATGTCACTTGACAGTGACATCTAACTGTTATTTAACTATTGAAAGTTAACACAACTACTGAAGATGTCAAACATCTGACATCTTCTTACAAAAATACCAAGTGTTAACTATCACTACAACTACTGAAAAGAAACTACTGAAACAACAACAACTAAAGAACATGCTCTTCAGTCGTTTTACAAGTACTGAAATAGAAAATAAAACTACTGAAAGGAAACCATCATAACAACTGAAGAATGCTTCTTCAGTTGTTGTGACAAACTCTGAAGGCTTCAGTACTTGGACTTCTTGAACTTCAGTTGTTGTCATCAACTGATGTCTTCAGTCTTTGTACTTCAGCTGTTGATCTTCAGTACTTTAGTCTTCAGCTATTGATCTTCAGACTTTGGTCTTCAGCTGTTGAAGTCTTTAGTACTTTAGTCTTCAACTGTTGATCTTCAGACTTTGGTCTTCAGCTGTTGAAGTCTTTAGTACTTTAGTCTTCAGCTGTTGATCTTTAGACTTTGGTCTTCAGCTGTTGAAGTCTTCAGTACTTTAGTCTTCAGCTGTTGATCTTCAGACTTTGTCAAACAGCTGATCAAGTCTTCAGCAGTTGTTGTGATGTCTTGTGGGACTTAAAGGTTTTTCTGATCTAGCTCATTGGTTCTTTTGGTCCAACAAACTCCCTTGAACCAATGCAGCCAAAACCTTTAAGCTTATTGAAGATGTCCCACTTATTATGGCAGAAAGATTGGTCTTTATGTCTTTCTAGATCAGCTTAGAAGTGACCCTTGTAAGCACAGGCCTGGGAAGAAGTCTCAATGATCTGTTTGACAAAGGATGGATTGGAACTCTGTCTTGGGGAACTGGGCACAGAGCTGTTACCCCATCCATGAGATCTACTTCCCAAATATGAGTTGTAAGACTCCCTTGTATAGGCCTCAAGGAAGGTTACTTGTTCCTCCATGGTAAGCTCTTCTGCTTCTCCTTCAAAGAGTGACTCTGGCCCATAATACTCAGAGAGGTATTTGACCTGCTTCCCATTTTTTAGTTCCACGGTTGTTATGACTCTATATGCAAATTCATCTGGGTGAATACCCTCTAAGAACAACTGGAGCTCATTCTTTCTAACTTCCTCAAGCCTCCTATACACTAACCCCTTTTTCACCACTTTATTCTCCAGCATGTTTTGTGGGGTTAGTTTAGCTTTATAGGCTTTCTTGAAGTCATCTAGGATCTCCCAAGGTGATACTACAAAGGCCAGTGAGATCACTTCATCTACAATCTTCTTTACTTGGCCAATGTATGTCTGTGGAATATTTTTCTTTTGAATACTATAAGACACCCTAGGATCAGGCCAAATCCTCACTCTCTCTTTTTGATATTGAAAGGTATGTCTGAGAGTGTATAATCTCTGAGCATGTTTCTTCATATTGATGATTGAATATGTGGCAGCGTATGCTTTGTTGACTCTTCTCAACAGTTCCTCATCATGTTGTTTGTGAAGCTCTTCTTCTTCTAACTTCACTTTCACAATTTGCCTTTGAGATTCAGGAGTAATTGTTGGAGGGTGACTTATGGCCTTAGGCAATTGTATAACAGCTGAGATTGGCAGCCTATCTTCATCTTCATCATTATCTTCTTCTTCCTCTTCTAGCCTCAGTACCCTTCTCTTCCTCTTCTGGGGTACATCATCGGCTATTGGTTTTGTGGGTAAGGGAATTGTTTAGTGGGTTGTGGTTGTGGTGGTTTTGGTGTGGGAATTTTGACAGGCTGTTCTAGCATTTTGGATGTAAGTGAGGCTTTAGAGTGTTTGACCAGTTCAGTCCTGCTCCCAGCACCAGCTTCATTCAAGGCTTCAATGACCAGCCCTTTGGTATATACTTCAGACGAACAGATCTTGGTGGTTATTGCCAAGATGCTGTCCCTGGACCATGACTTGATTTCAATCAATGATCTTCCAAGATACTTAGCTATGACCTGATCATGATTTCCAATCTTTCCCTTTCCAACACACTATAACCGGCCCATCTTGATTGTATCTCTTCTATTTCCAACCTTTTGATCTCAGAGTCTAATGTGGCTGTGTCATGACCATGTCTAAATAGCTGATCTATAATTTTATCCATTGATCTGCTATGAGCTTCATCAACATCTTTAACAAGGTCTTCTAATGATTTTTCTTCATCAGCTCTTGACTCAACACTTTTCTTTCTTTTATATGTAATCAGCTGTTCTGAGATCAGTTCTTTCTGAACCTCCTTCTCTTTCTCAGGCTCTTTCTCTTGTTCTGAGACGCAGTCTCCCCCTTTTTGGTTGCATTGGAATCAGGGGTTTGGAAGGCAGAAAGAGATTTATGAACAGCATCATCAATGAGGGTTTGTAGATTGGAGGGAAACCTCTTATCAATGGCTTTATGCACTATGTCAGTGATGATGGGAGTGATGAGAGGTAAAGAGTTTTGAAAGATAGCAACCATCTGCTTAGAGGGGTTCTGTCCCTGAGAGGTGGTGCCAAAAGCAGAGGCTGGTGGCTCAGTTATGTGTGTAGGCTCAGTGTTTGGTGAACCTTCAATTGAAGGTGCCATCTGTGGGGTTATTGGGGTAGATGGTCTTTGATACTGAGACATTTTGGCAACAGCTCTTTGAGTCTGCTCACCTCATTCTCTAGGATGGTATTGTGGGCTAGAACATCCTAGAAAAAGCCCAGGCCATCATCGTCTGTGCTGAATCACCTGACCTCCTGATTGAATCAGGATGTACATGCTCTGAGTGTAGATCAGTAGTAGCATGTGCCCCTTGTTCTTGGTACTGGGGACTTCCTACCTCAGAACTATGTCCTTCATTGGCAGTTGCCTCTGGTGAGGTCTTATGGATGGTACCAACTTCATCCTGATCATTTGTTGAATTAGTAGAAGTGGCAGCCTTACCAGAAGTTCTAATCTCCTCTTCTACACTTGGAGATTGAACATTGTAACCCGTGTGTTGTGGGTTATCAGAAGCACTTTGGTCCTCCCCCTCAATGGTTGAGGTATTCCCAGTTGTAATTGGTTTCTGGGGAGGGGGTGAGGAGTGCAACCAACTCAGCAGTTTTGCAACTATCAGTGTAGGACTTTAAGGGGCGGTTGCATGTGGAGATTGGGTAGAAGCAGATTGCACCCGCGGTGAGAAGTGCTCTTCAATGGTAACCCTCTCAATTTAGATAGGTTCCAGCAATGTGGTTTCCCCAATTGTGGTTGCAAGAGGATCCTGTTGAGAGGATACCTGTGCGGCTTTAGCAGGATGAGTCTTTGACATAACTGGGGGTTAGAACCAGTATGTTCTTCCTGTATTGGTGGTACAGGGGCGTCCTCAGGGGATTCATCTCCCTGAGTAGCCTTTTTGGGTTTTAGTGTTTTGGGTTTGGTGGGGACTTTGGATCTAGAAATGGAGGCTGTGGGTTCCCTCTGCTGGGTTTTAGCATCCGGGCAGCCCCTTTGAGAGTAGGGTCTGTGTTATGTCGGGAGTATACCTCAGCTAAAACAGCTGGAGCAGGGACTCCAAGACCAACAAGTCCATCAGATTTTAGCTGATTTAAAATAATGGCCATCAGAAACCTAGGATAAAGTAGCCATCTATTTTCCACAGGTTTCTGAGCCATATCCTTTAGTTCCATAAAAACTATCTCAGAAAAATTTAGATTTTGTTGCTCAAGGATAGAATACAATACCTGTTGCCATCGGGAAGACATCTGATCCCAAGAAGATGTCTTCGAAGCTAGGCAGACATTCACCATGTGAAAGATAAGTCGTTCTGCATCATGGAAGTGCTTCTTCAATATGGTTGTAGCACTTATGTCGCCTTCATACTCATTATTAATGAAAGACATATCAGTGGTGCCTTTCTAGTACTCTTTAGGATAGGTGCCATCATGCAAATTTAGGGTATTGCGAATGATGTCTGTAGTGATGAGCACCTGTTTCTGGTTTACCAATGACTGTAGAGTGATTTGGTTATCATTCTCACCAGTGATTACAGAAACGTTGGTCCAGAACTAGGACAAGGAGTCAGGATATATGGTAGGATTCAGAAGAAAGGTTGTTCAGTACGGGGAATCCACCATAAGATCGATGGCAGTGTCAAACTTGTTCCAGAAGGCCGATTTTGTAAGGTAGGCAACACAGTTGTGTGGGGTTTGAGTTTCATGGTCGCCATTGTTGAGAGAGAAAGGTTTGAAAACGGCTAATGAAACGTTTGGCTACAAGTACAGGTATTTATAGGTTAGAAAATGCAGAAAAGAAAACGACAGAAAGTATTGGTGTTGTCATCAGTATTTATGAAAACAACTGAAGATTTGGTTTTAACTATCAGACGTTTGAAAACAACTGAAGACTTGGTGTTAGTCATCAGTAGTTGTGAAACTACTGAAAACCTTGGTTTTGTCTTCAGATGTTGTAAACAGCTGATAACTTGGTGTTAGTAATGAGTAGTTGTAAAACTACTGAAGACATGGTTTTGTCATCAGTTGTTGTAAACAGTTGACTTGGTGTTAGTCATCAATAGTTGTGAAACTACTGAAGACATGGTTTTGTCATAAGCTATTTAAGGTGAAACAGCAGTTTTAGAAACAACTGAAGAGAAAATTCTCATCAGTAGTTTTTGTTAATTCTAGCTTTTCAGCTGTTTCATACTGTCCTCATCACTTACTCATCAGTCTTTTTGGCTCTTTTTACTATTTCATAGGACATCAGTACTTATCTGTTTTTACTGACATCAGTAGTTATAACTACATTAGTAGTTGTAACTGTATCAGTTCTTTAACAGAATTAGTACTATTTGTGACATGGTTACTAATGATCATCAGTACTTATTTACTGAGATCATCAGTAGTTGTCACTTATTCTAGCTGCAGCATACCAAGCCTTAACACAAGGTTTTGGAAAGTTGAACTATCCAAAGGCTTAGTAAATATATCTGCAAGCTCATCAGCACTAGGCACAAACTTTGGATCAATCAGACCTTTTTCAAAACAATCCCTGATAAAATGGTGTCTGATCTCTATGTGTTTGGTCCTAGAGTGTTGGACAGGATTTTTGACAATGCAAAGAGCTGAAGCACTGTCCATTAATAATGGAGTCTTAGTCTCTGTAATGCCATAATCCAAAAGTTGGTTCTAAAGCCAGAGTACTTGAGATGTACAACTTGCAGCAGCAATGTACTCTGCTTCAGTAGTGGATGTAGCAACAGATGTTTGTTTCTTACTCTGCCAAGAAATCAAACAGTTGCCTAGGAATTGACATCCACCAGAAGTTGACTTTCTTGTTAACTTACACCCTGCATAGTCACTATCAGAAAAAGCAACTAATTTGCAAGAGTGTCCAGTGGAATACCATAAACCTAGGGATTGTGTACCTTGCAGATATCTAAAGATCCTTTTGACTGCAATCAAATGAGACTCTTTAGGAGCAGCCTGAAATCTATCACAAACACAAGTTGCAAACATGATATCTGGTCTTGAAGCTGTTAAGTACATCAAGGACCCAATCATACATCTGTAAAATGTTTCATCAACAGCTTTACCTTTATGATCTGCATCCAGTTGTGTGGTGTTGCACATGGGAGTAGAACAGTGCTTACAATTTTGTAAATCAAACTTATTCAAAAGATCTTTTGTATATTTTGACTGATGAATAAATGTTCCATCAACCTTTTGTTTGATTTGCAAGCCTAGAAAGAACTGATATTCTCCCATTGCCCTTATTTCAAACTTTTGTTTCATTAAACTTGTAAAATCATCACACAACTGAGGATCAGAGGATGCAAAAATAATATCATCAACATAAATTTGAACAAGTAGCTTATGCCGATCCACCTTCTTAATGAACAAAGTTTTATCTATGAAGCCTCTAGTGAAATTATTTTGAAGAAGAAAATTTGATAATGTTTCATACCAGGCTCTAGGAGCTTGTTTCAACCCATAAAGAGCCTTATCAAGCTTGTATACCCAATCTGGATGTTTATTATCCTCAAAACCTGGTGGTTGACACACATAAACCTCTTCTTTTATTTTACCATATAAAAATGCACTTTTGACATCCATTTGAAAAACTTTAAGATTGTGGAATGCAGCATAGGCTAAGAACAATCTAATTGTCTCTAGTCTGGCTACAGGGGCAAAGGTTTCATCATAATCAATACCTTCTTCTTGTGAAAACCCTTGTACAACCAGTCTAGCCTTGTTCTTGAAAATAAGCCCATTTTCATCAGTTTTATTCCTAAACACCCATTTAGTGCCTATTGCACACTTACCTGGGGGTAGAGGAACCAGTTCCCACACTTGCTGCTTTTTTAACTGAAGTAGGTCAAGCTGCATGGCTTCAACCCATCCATTGTCTCTCAAAGCAACATGATAGTTCTTTGGCTCTAGCTGACTGATGAAGAGAGCATAGAAGCAGAAGTTAGACAATTGACTTCTGGTTGAGACACCAACATTGATATCACCAATGATTTGAGACATGGGGTGATTCTTCAGCTCTTGGTACACAATAAGATTAGTGCAAGTGTTTGTAGCCAGTTTAGCAACAGCAGATGTTGATCCAGATTCTTGAAACCAAGTATGAGATGGCAAGTCAAATGATGTAGAGGAATCAGAAATCTCATCAGCATTTGTTGTGGATGGAGCTGCTGAAGCTACAGGAACATCAAGTTTAGCAGACTCAGGCAGTTGGTCACTAAACTTGAAAATGTGAGTACTGATATCATCATCATCTTCAGTACCACCAGGTGGAAGACTGTTGACAGGAGCAATAGCTGGAGCCTGATAAGGAACATATTGCAGTATGTCCAAATCAAATAACTCCACAGGGTTTTGTGGAATCTTGTCCTTTGGAGATTCATTAAACTTCACATGCAGAGTCTCTTCAACTATCTTTGTTCTGCAGTTGAAGACTCTGTATGCCTTGCAAGTAGCTGAATAACCAACAAAATACCCTGCATCCACCTTAGGATCAAATTTGTGGAGTTGATCCTTTGTGTTGAGAATGAAACAAGGACACCCAAAGGCTCTGAAAATGAAATTAGAGGAGCCAAATGATGTAGAACTTCATATGGAGTCTTCATCAACCTCTGATTTACTAAGGCTCTATTCTGCACATAGCAAGCTGTATTAACAGCTTCAGCCCAAAAGGTCAGTGGCAAACCAGAGTCAGCCAACATAGACCTTGCAGCTTCAATTAGGGTCCTGTTCTTTCTCTCTACACTCCATTTTGTTCTGGACTCCTTGGGATGCTAAACTGCCTCTTGATTCCCTTTGAGAGATAAAAATCATCAAGTGTATGATTTCTGAATTCTGTTCTATTATCACTTCTGATACACTTGACAGATAGGGAATACTGCTTCTCAACATACAACACAAAGTTTATAATCGTCTGAGCAGCCTCATCCTTTGAATGCAAGAAGAAAGTCGATACAAATCTGGAGTAATCATCCACAATTACCAGACAGTATTTCTTTTTTGCCATACTCATTACTCTCACAGGACCAAAGATATCCATGTGTAGTAATTGCAAGCAGGCAATGGACTTAGGCTCTTCAATAGGAGGGAGTGAGACTTTGTGTTGTTTTCCTTTCAAACAAGCAGTGCAGTTGTCTTCACATCTGAACTCCTTCATAGGCAATCCCCTTACTAAACCACGATGTATCAGCTGATTCAAGTTTTTAAGATTCACATGACCCAGCCTTCTATGCCATAGAATAGATTCTTGAGGAGAAGCCTTGGAAAATAGGCAAGGATGGCCTTTGAGATCTATTTTCTTGGAAAGATCTAAGGTATACACTCTTCCTGTCCTATTGGCCCTCAGGAGAGTGTGATCATCCAACACCTTATCAATCAAACTCAGAACTTTGGATGACAGAATCCTGCAGTTCTGACTGGTGAAAAGAGCAACATGGCCTTTATCACACATTTGACTGACACTCAAGAGATTGTACTTGAGATTTTCCACATGGTTAACATCATCAAACATTATTTCCCCATTGGAGACAAAGCCTTTGCCAATGATGTAACCCTTAGCATCATTGCCAAAAGAAACAAACCCCTTCTTTCCTTGAGAGTAATCATGATGAAGAGAGCTGTTCCCTGTCATATGCATAGATCCTCCACTGTCTACATTGTTAAGTGCTCTAAAAGATTAACATGTTGTCTTTATTTGTCTTTTGATAATTTGTATAGGGACTATTTCTATAATTTGTTAGTTCCTTTACTTTTGTTTTCAGTATAAATAGCTTAGATTTGCAGGTTTGTAAAAAGGAATACACAAGTTATTCGAATCTGCTTTTCGTACCTGTAATTGTCTTAGCTTGATATGAATGAAAACTGAATTTTATTGATATCTTGTTTTGATTTGATTACTTTGTGTGAAATTCATTGAATTGTGTTACAAATCATCACAGATTTATTCATTGATCCTATCAAATGGTATCAGAGCTGTTGGTAAGCTGTAGTGATTGATTTTTGTTTTAAGTTCATCGAACTTGAAAACCTAAAAATCTCACTGAATCTGTGATTGAGATACAATTCAATTGAAAATTTGTGAATTTCAGTTGTCTTTCATCATCAGAAACATGATTTGAATCACAATTAGCAGATCAATTCATCAAATTCAAGTAAACTGTTGAATTTGTTTTTCGAAAATGGCTTGAAGTTTCGAACTGAAATTTTAAAAATTGATTGATTTGTTGTTGAATTGAAGAAATTGATATTAAGAAGAATTTTTATCGGCATAAAACTCATCTAATTGAAAAGGTTCAATCAAATTCTTCAACATTTGAAGAATTCAGAAGATTTGAGTTTGTTACATTCATTTGAAGATGATGAATGTGTCGCATGAGCTGAGATTGACTGAATTTGTCTAAGTGTTAGACGCATTAACACTATGTAGACGTTTTTAGTCAGTCGTTTGAGTACTGTTGAAGAGAATCCCAGACGTATCACATGTGTTAAGTTGATAACTATTCAGACGCTTGACAACTGTTTAGGCATTTGACAACTATTCAGGCGTTTGAAAACTGTTTAGGCGTTTGACGACTATTCAGGCGTTTGACAACTATTCAGGCGTTTGAAAACTGTTTAGGCGTTTGACGACTATTTAGGTGTTTGACAACTGTTTAGGCGCTTGAAACCTTCTAGTCGCATTAATACTTAGACATTTTGAAAATTTTTCTAAGGCATTCCCTTAGACGTTTCTCAACTTAGACGCATCAACTGTTGAGACGTTTGAATACTGTTCAGATGTTTTAACCTTGATACTTAGAATCTTTTTAAAAAAATATATAAGAATGGTAAAATCAGAAGATTCTGAAAACAGAGTTCCAAAGCTTAAAAATAGAGCTGATTTCAAAAATTGGTCTCTTAGACTAAAACAACATTTTAATTCTATTGACACTGATCTCTGGAAATCTATAGAAAAAGGACCATACATTCCTATAATAACTGATGGACCAGAGGATTTGTGTATACTAAAGATTCTCTAGAACCTTATCCAGAAGATGATCTTCAAGGAGATGATCTGAAAAGAGTTAAGAATGATATTAAAGCCTATTCATTAATGTGTAAAGGACTACCTTTGGAAGTTCTTACAAGGCTAGATGCATATCAAACTAGATATACACTATATAAAGGATTGAAGATCATTTGTGACGGAGGTAAAGAGATTCAAAATTTAAAGAAACAAAAGCTGAGAAGACAATTAGAATTGTTTCAACATTTGTCTGGAGAGACAATAAATCAAATGATGAACAGATTTGTTCAACTCATAACTGAGATGTCAACATCTGGTATCAAACCTGATCTTGAAGATTTAAATCTCAGACTACTCAATGCTTTACCATCATCATAGAAACAAACTGTAACTTTACTAAAGCATACTGAGAAGTTTCCAATGGATCTAGATCTTCTTATTGCAAAAATAGAATCAATGGAGATTGATGAAAGCTCAAGGAACAATGATAGAGCAGCATCAATGTCTCAATATCAGTTTGTTGCTTCTCCGGCAACCACCATAGTAAATGGATTCATGGCAAAGAGTGAGAAAAGTCCTGAAGAAGAAGGAGATCTGTTTGTAGGAGCGGGATTTTCACTGACTCATCATTCACCAGTGCACCTGCATATACAACTCAATCTCATTCTCAATCTCCTCCTAAAACACAGTCACAATCATCAAATATTCAGACAGAGACTTCTTCATCATCTAACTCTGCTAAATCTAGCAAAGTTAAAGATGTGATTAACATCCTATTAGAGGATGAAGAGTCCAAAACTGCATTTACTGCTTTTATGGCTAGCTTTCAAGCATATCAAGGTAGCCATTTAACTTAACTAGATTTTGTTTTACAGGATTTATTTGAGATGGATCCTGAAGATGTTGAAGAGATGGACCTGAACTGCCAGATGGTGATGATTGCCTACAGGACTCAAAAACATTCTTATGTCAACAAGAAATACAAGCCTAGTGCATATAAGACTGTTGGATTTGACAAGTCAAAATCCAGATGTTTCAACTGCAATAGTTATGGACACTTCTCAAGAGAATGTAAAGCTCCAAGGAATAATGGAGGAAGTGTTCATTCAAGCTCAAATAATCAAAGGTTTCAACAACCTCAGAAGACTTTTCAAAAGCCATATCAAAGTCTTCCTATGCCAGAGCTTAAAGATGAAACCAAACCATCTGATGAAACAAAGAAAGCACTAGTAGTCAACATAAAAGATGTATATGATTCGAGTGCATATGCAGATCCATTTACAAATGAATTAACATCAAGTTTATCTCTTATTGCAAAAATTCAAGAGGAAGATTGGTTAGAAAACAATGACCCAAAAGGGGAAAGTGATGAAGAGGAAGATAACTATGATTGGAGTGACAAGTCTGATCCTAAAGAGGATACAGAGGAAGTAGCTCTAATGGTTCAGTCTGATCAACCAAAGGTTAAATCTTCTACTTCATCATCTGAAACCACAGTTCCAAAATTTCCTGAAATACCATCAGAAGTAAGAGAAAATCTTTGCACCAAATCATGTTTTGAACATGTTGAAAACTACAGAAACTATTCATTCAAAATCTGTGAAAAGCTAAAACAAGAGAATCTATGCATAACCAACTTAAATCTGATCATAAAACTACAGATCAAAGGATTATCTCTCTTCAAAATTCATGGAACAAAACAATAAAAGATTTAGAAATTGTTACAAAACAACTAGAAGTGGTGACCAAGAATCTTGAACAAGAGAAAATAGCACATGCTGCTACTCAAGTTGATCTAGCAAAAGTTAAGAGTTCAAAAATGATAGTAGAAAAACTAATCAGTGAAAGGAAAGATAAACAAAAAGCAGGATTAGGTTTTACTCATGAACCTATGCCTGAATCTATCACTAACACACTACCAAAGAATTTCAATACTCATGATTATTCACTAGAAACAAAACAAAGCTTAAAGCCTTTCAGATCAAAACCAAGAATGCAGAAGAGGAAAAAGAAAATGTTCAATTGTTTGTTGAAAAAGATCAAGAAAAAATAAAAAATGGACATCCAATCAAGATAAAATCATATGAACCAAAACAACCAAAACAAAATATCTCTTCTGATCAAATCATAATGTAATAGAAGAAGTCAGAGTTCAAAACAAGGATAAACAACAGATAGGAACATCAGAAGATTCAAACACCATCAATATGAAACAATTTCAATCAGAAAAGGAATCTTCTTCTCATGATGTTTCAATCTGAAAATAAACCAAACTCTTCTAAATCAAAGAATCAAAGAAGAGGAACGAAATCTGTAAAAGTAACATCTGAACAAAACAAAAGTTCAAAAAAATTGATTAAAGCAACAAATCAAACATCAAAACTAAAACCAATTAAATTTGTGTCAGTAGGTATGTTAAATATGAATTCTCTTTCAAATAATAAATCAAATGTTATGAACAAATCAAACTTAGATCTGAAATCTAGTTCAGATTCAAAGACTTCCGCTGTAGCAAAAAGATTTGTTTCTAATACATTCAAGAAGGAAATTCATGTTAAACAAATGAACAATAATCTGACACAAAATCAAACTGTGAAAAATGAAAGACAACAGTTTAACTATATGAAACAAAATCAAACATTATGTCACTGTCAAAAGTTAACAAAAACTTGTTTTTAACGCCACAAAAGTACTGTGAAATTTGTTATATGAAAAATCACAATACTGCTGAGTGCTACTTTAACAAGTATTGTCACATATGTGACATGAGAAATCATTTGACAGCAGATTTTTATTATAACAAATATTGTACTTATTGTGATGAAAAGACTCACAACACTACAGATTGTTACTTTAGAAATAGATCTCTCACTAGAAACTTTGCAAAATCAAACATGAGCAAAGGATTTGCTAATCCATAGTATTTGAGAGATCAAACTAATGGATTTCAAAGAGACATTAATCAACCTAATGTAGGTTTGAGATTTTTCCTAAGAACAATTACATGAGCTCAAAACACAACATGCAAGAATACTTTATACTAAGATCTGTAAGGATGACTAATAAAAATGTTAGACATCAATACATTTCAAAAGATGATAAATCAAATGGTATAATGTTCACAAAAATAAATCAAACAATTTTCAGAATAAAATTGGAAAATTCATCAAAAATAAACCTGATTTGAATAATCTCCATTATAAACAATTTACAATTGTTGACAAATTTGAAAGCCCAAGACCATTTCGGCTTGGGTAGATATTTCAACTTAACTTTCTTGTAGTCCAGGTACGCCCAAAAAGACCAATCAATACATGGTATGTGGATAGTGGTGTAGTCGGCACATGACAGGCAATACTGCCTTGTTACAAGATTTTAAGTCAAAAGATGAACTCACGTCGCCTTTGGTGGTAATGCTGGAGGAAAAATAACTGGAGAAGGAACAGTATCCAATGGGATAATAAGCTTTGATAAAGTCAACTTTTGTTCACAGTTGAACTTTAATATTTTAAGCGTATCTCAAATTTGTGACAAATCTTATTCTGTTCTGTTTGATAATTCATTCTGTTATGTTTTGAAGCCAGGTTTCAAGATAAGCAAAGATTGGGTGATTGTTATAGCTGAGAGAGACAGAGATGTATACAAATTGGATACGTCTCAAGTTGATCCTTCAACTAAAATAACATGCCTAATTGCAAAGGCATCAAATGATGAAAGCCAGCTATGGCATAGACGTCTCGGTCATTCAAACCTCAAGAACATGAACAAGCTTGTAGCAGGAAATCATGTAATTGGACTTCCATCTAAGAAGTTTGCAACAAATGATCACTGCTCAGCATGTTTGAAGCGAAAGCAACACAGAGCGTCTTATATGTCCAAGCCTATAAACTCATCATCCAAACCTCTTCAGATGTTACATATGGACCTTTTTGGACCAACAAATGTCAAGAGTATTGGACGAAAATCATATTGTTTAGTTATCATTGATGACTTTACAAGATTTTCGTGGGTTTTCTTTCTATATGCCAAATCTAAAACAACTGAATTATTAAAAGAATTTATCATTAAAGTTGAAAATCAATTAGACAACAAAGTGAAAATAATAAGAAGTGATAATGGAACATAATTCAAAAATGCTAACATTGAAATGTTTTGTGCACAGAAAGGGATAGCCCATCAGTTCAGTGCTCCCAGAACTCCTCAACAAAATGGAGTTACTGGAAGGAAGAATAGAACACTGATTGAAGCTGCTCGTTCTATGTTAGCTGATGCAAAAATTCCTATCATTTTTGTGATGAAGAATATCAACTGCGTGTTTTGTTCAGAATCGAATCTTAATTGTAAAAGATAAACTGAAAACTCCATATGAGTTAATGTTTGGCAGAAAACCGAACATAAACTTTTTAAAATCATTTGGTTTTCCTATTATGATTCTTAATTCAAGTGATCAATTAGGAAAATTTGATGCAAAATCTGATAATGGATTTTTCGTTGGATATTCATCAGTTTCAAAAGCCTATCGAGTCTACAACTCTAGGACAAATTTAATCATTGAAACATTCAACGTTAACTTTATGGAAAATTCTTTTCCATCAGTTTCAAATGGTCCTGCATGGTTATTTGATCTAGATTCATTATCAAACTCTTTTCAATCTAATTTGTTTGATCAATCAAATTGTTTAATTCTACAGATAAGAAGAACTCAAGAGGAGATCTTGGATCTTTCAGTGAAGATTCAGATTCTGATGACCCAGATGATTCAAGCTCAGACTACCCATTTTTATCATTTGTTAAGGATTTAACAATACAAAATCATGATAATACAGTTTTAGATCATTCCGAGTCAATTAATCAGGAAGAATCGCAAAATATTCCTAATGATGGTAATGAGTTTGTGATACCTGAGTCTAGAACATCATCCATTTCAGGTGATGTAGTTGATACAGGTAACTTTGATTACTTTGTCAACTCAC